>CM053027.1:155288591-155790875 GCA_028564925.1 Lithobates sylvaticus | reverse complement strand
TATAATTCCTTGTACATTTTTTTTCTTTCAACTGTCCCGCTATATTTATTTCTAGAAAAAGACTCAGTGATATTCAGCCAAAATTAAAGTGTTTGTATAGGCATTTTTTAGTTACAGATAGAGCTGCTGTGTGTTCCCATTGGGGAAAATATTTTCCTCCCTTTATCCTAGTGGTCATTGTCACCAGGATGGAAAGCAATTGAAAATCAAAAATGTTATGGTTGTCCCCAAAAAGGAGTTTTATAGTAAAAGAAAAAAAAAATGATATGTGTTTTAACACTTTCTTTACTATTTCCAAACTCCATAACATATATGCACTTTAAACCTTGAGGTGCATGCATGAAGCACATCCTACTTGCTGATTACTTTCATTTTTCATTCCAGCATTGGTATAATGTACTTATCCAACAGATTTCCTGTTATTGTTAATATGGATATCCTAGTTCCGATTTAAACCAGTCAATATTGAAGGAAATTAACCGTGAATATTCACTGGAAGGACAGATCCTGAAGCTGAAACTTGCATACTTTGGCCACCTAATGCGATGAGAGAACTCATTGGAAAAGACCCTCATGCTGGGAAACATGGAAGGAAAAAGGAGAAGAGGACAACAGAAAACAAGATGGATAGATATCATCATCGAAATAATGAACATGAAGTTAAGCAAGCACCGGGAGGCAGTGGAGGACAGAAAAGCTTGGCCCGTTATGGTTCACAAACAGTCGGACACAACTAACTGACTGAACAACAAGAACAGGTTTGCTTGGGACACTGGAACAGCCTCCTCCTGAATTTCTTTTTTACTATCCTTCTACTGACTCTGTGAGGTGGACTTCTCACACGAAGCACTGGGTCCAGAGTCTTCTCCTCTTCCTAGAGTAGAGTTGGCCAACATGGAGATGAAATTTATGGTAAATTAAAGTGGGGTTTCACACAAAAAACAGGCCCTTTGGGTCTGATATAGAAATTAAGGGAACCCTGCGCCAAATTTAAAATAAAATGGTGTAGGGGTCCCCCCAAAATCCACACCAGACCCTTATCTGAGCACGCAACCTGGCAAGCCGCAAGAAAAGAGGGGGGGCGAGAGAGCGTCCCCCCTCCTGAACCGTACCAGGCCACATGCCCTCAACATGGGGAGGGTGCTTTGGGGTAGCACACGTTTTTTTTCTTTTTATGTCTATCGGGCGGCGTAATAGAAGAAGATGAATGGACATCGTGGGACATTTAATGAATAACTTGTCCCAAGCTGTGTCTTGTCTTTTTTAAAATGTTGGCACTTTTTTGGGGAAATGGTAGGGGGACTTGTACCCGTTACCATTTCACTTGGGGGGGGACTGGGATCTGGAGGTCCCCTTGTTAAAGGGGGCTTCCAGATTCTGATCAGCCCCCCGCCCGCAGACCCCCACAACCACCGGGCAAGGGTTGTGGGGATGAGGCCCTTGTCCCCATCAACATGAGGACAAGGTGCTTTGGGGCCTACCCCAAAGCACCCTCCCCATGTTGAGGGCATGTGGCCTGGTACGGTTCAGGAGGTGGGCACTCTCTCGTCCCCCCTCTTTTCCCCTTACCATTTTTTCCTCTTAAAATCCATACCAGACCTGAAGGGCCTGGATCCCTACGCCATTTTTTTTTTTAAAACTTGCTGCAGGGTTCCCCTTAATTTCCATATGAGACCCGAAGAGCCTGGTATGGATTTTAGGGGGACTCCTATGCAATTTTTTTTTTTTAATTTTGGTTTGGGGTTCACCTTAATATTCATACCAGACCCAAAGGGCCTGGTAATGCACTGGGGGGGGGGGGTCCCATACTCCTTTTTTTTTTTTCAATGAGCTTTATCTATATTGCCGAGACCCAACAATTCATTACAGCCGCAATCAGTTTTAAATGACAATTTTTCTTTTAGAAATAAAATTTTGCTGCGGTACTGTTCTAAACACAGGAAAAATGTGCCACTTTGCAGGCATACTATAGACACCCCTCAGGCACAATATTTAAATGAATATTTCATTTTTATTGTTTCACTTTAAGCGTTAAAAAAATCACTGCTCCTAAAAAAAAACGTCTGTTATTTAAAAAAAAAAATTGCATTGATACAAGTCCCCTGGGGCAGGACCCGGGTCCCCAAACACTTTTTATGACAATAGCTTACATATAAGCCTTAAAAATTAGCACTTTATCAGTGTTCCGGCATTTGAATTTGCCGCAAACGCAGCATATTGTTCACTGTTCGGCGAAACAGGCGAACACCCGATGTTTGAGTCGAACTTACGTTCAAATCGAACATCGGGCTCATCCCTACTTGCTATGCATTTCTCTTGCTACGGTTGTTATCTTGTTATCTTTCTTTTGCTTTGTCTCTTTACTGTATCAATCTGTGGCAATAACTTGCATATAAGCCTTTAAAATTAGCACTTTTGATTATTCATGTTCGTGTCCCGTAGACTTTAACGGTGTTCATGTGTTCTGACAAATTTTTTTGCCTGTTCGCATGTTCTGCAGCAAATCGAACAGGAGGGTGTTCGGCTCATCCCTAATAGCAAGTACTAGTTTAAGAAGGTGGTCTAGTCCTTTAGAATGGTATACTGAGATGTGTCATTTACATTGCCTTTCATATAATTCATTACTAGATATCTGCTGTGACCTTTCCTTTTGTGTAAAAGGGCCGTAGTGAGCTTACATAATTTTAAGAAAGATAACACTGGATATTGTACACATTAAAACAATATTGATTTTTTCCTGATGAAACACATTTTCCTGAGAGTCTAAATCTTTGTCACCTCAAGTTGTGCATGCTTTTAATTGATGAACAACAATATAAGCTTTATAGATTCAGATACATGTTTTGTTTTGTTTTTGTTTTTTTAAATATCACAGTAATTATGCTGTCAAATGTGGGACTTTAAGCCCAGGTTCACCCTATGAATCACTTGTGAATCACTTGTGAATCACACTGTATTCCTGTGCAATTCACATGTGATTCAGTGTAGTGCAATTTGAGCCCATTAATTTTGAATAGGCTCAAATCGCACATCATCACACTAAAGTGGTACATGCACCCAGATCGCATGGTACAGTTACAGTGCGTTTGCTACCTGCGTTTGGGCTGTTGTTAATATATCACTGACATCCACTGCCGATCACAAGGGCAGTGCGTTTGAACGCAATGTGGGAAACATGTTTTAGTGTGATCTGGGGATTAAAGTGACAATAAAGGTTATCATAGGGCTCAAGTTCTTAATTTAGTGTTGAATTATATGTACATTTTTATATATGTAAACAAATATACATTTGTTTTTAGTGCTGTAAGATTTTAGTACAGGACTGGTAGCTTTCAGGTTCCTCTTGAGGTGCCAGATAAGGGATGAACTGGTAAGTGCAAAGATGAGTATTAAAGGAGAAGTATTTTGGCCATACTTCTCCTATGGATCACATGACTGCAGTTTGTTCTGCACTAGTGTGGTCCATTTTCATCAGACAGCGGTCTGAAACTCGCTGTCAGCTGATGTCACAGAGTCGGTGCAGGCTCTCAAAAGATCCCAACCAATTGGTCGGTATCCAGCCAGAAGCCTGAACTGGCACCATTCTGCTGAGAACCTGAGCCAGCCCCTGCTGCCCCCTCCATAGCTCAGCCCTCCAGTGAGCGCAGGGGAAGAGGGCAGAGAGCCAGTGACTGACAGTCTCAGCTCTCTTTTAAGAGTGGAGGGAGAGAACTGAACGATCATTGCTATTTGATTGCTCAGTTCTCACTACAGAGCCGGCGGGGGTCAGATCTACCTAGGTGAGTATAAATGTTTGTTTGTTTTTGTTTTTTAACCCTGAAATTCTCTTGCAAGGTAAAAGGTTGGAGTGTTAATCCTAACACTTAAGTAATAGGTTAAGTGTTAAATGTTAAAGCTGAACTACTGTACAGGCATCCATAAAAGCAAACAAGTATATACTGTATATAGTGATGAATGAATGAGTGACTTGTATAGCGCTACCTTTGCAAACTGAATCGCCTCAGGGCGCTTTTTGCCACCGGTGTCCATCTGTGGTATAGCCCCATGGGGTCCCGACGCGCTTACAAACACATACACATACAACATACACATATTTGGACAATTTTTTTGACAGTATCTAATTAACCTACCAGCATGTCTTTGGAGTGATATGTACATCATTTTTATATTTGTTATGGTCAGGGCTAAAAATTCCATTTAAAATTCAAGTTTGAATTGCTCATTCTAATTCCAGTTTAAAATGAATAACTGAAAAGCATTTGCAGTCATGTAAATATAAAAGACTGTATTAAAAAATGATATATTCCTGTAAACAGTCAGCAGATGGAACATAACACTCTCTATCAGATATTTTTCAATTTATATAATGTTGAAAAATGTTGTTTATAAAGCTTAAAGCGGAGCTCCGCCCAAAATGGGGAAGCTACGCTTGTTTGCTTTCTCCCCCCCTCCACTTCCACATTTGGCACCTTTCGGGGGGAGGGGGAGCAGATACCCATTAAAACCCGCTCCCACTTCCATGTAAGATTGCTGCATTGCATAGCTTCACTTTCTGTTTCTACCAACAGCCAACTCGCCAAAATCTCCAACATGTCTCTTCCGGTGTCTCTTCAGCAGCTGTAATTGCAGGTTTTGACGACCTGGCTGATTTCACAGAACAGTGACAGTATATACACTACAGTACACGATGAGTTGGCTGTTTTACCAGAACGCTGGCTAAGGAGGAATAAAGTTGTCACAATATTTACTTATTATATTGTGTACCGTAGTGTATACGCTGCTAGTGTCCTGTGAAAACAGGTAACTCGTTGAAATCTCCAATTACTGCTGCCCGAGAGTCAACGGAATTGACGTGGTTAGAGATTTTGGCGAGATTTTGGCGAGTTGGCTGTTTTGGCAGAACACTGCACCTGCACCCAGAGCCGATGGACGGATCGGCTTGAGGTGTCGACATTGCGGGTTCTCTGGAAGGTAAGTGTTCTTATATTAAAAGTCAGCAGCTACAGATGCATGCACGGAGGCACCTGAAATGGACATGTAGTCCGGGAGCTCCGTCCCACCTCAGCAGATCAGGCCTCTGTAGCGGCACTTCTTCTTGATCTACACCTGGATCTCCCCCATACGAGCGGAATTTGCCTCAGGGAATCACCCGATGTACTCAGGAGCAGTAAGGAGAAACCTGAAGCCCGCTTTTGAAGCTGCCAAGTTTCAGTCAGAGACAGCCAAAATGGCGGCGGCCCCTCACCACTCAGCTCAGCCCTGCCTGCCCTCATATCCCAGCTCACATATAGCTACATCCCCATCCCTACTACAACCGGATCCCTCTACTGACATCCCTCCTCTGGACCCGTCCTCTCCAGCGTCCACTGCTTCCCTCATTGAACACACCCTGGCAGGTCTGGATTTTTCCCCCATGGAGGCCAGCCCCCCCCAGACTCACCCACAACTACAGCCTGGGGATCCGGGCCTTTTACAGAACATTAATGTGACCAATCTCTTTGCCAAGTTTGCAGAACTTCTGCGGCAGACTGCACACAAGATAACAAGTGACATTAAAGCTGACCTGCAACAAATAGGTACCCGCATGGATGTTGTTGAAACACATCTGGACTCCACTATTGCCAGAACTAATCAAAACTCAACCTGCATACAGATTCTGCAGGACCAATTAGAGACTGCCAATATGAAAATTGATGACCTCGAAAACAGGAATAGGAGGTACAACTTCAGAGTCAGGGGGCTCCCTGAATCGTACAAAGATGTTCACGACACCATTAGATCTTTTATTCAGACCATGCTCCCTGATACACCGCAACACAGATTGGAACTTGATCGTGCTCACAGAGCTCTCAGACCACCTAGAGCTGACGGTCTCCCCCGCGACATAGTGGTTAAACCTCACTTTTACTCAGTCAAGGAGGACATAATGCGGAAATCGAGAACCACACCCAAAATTATGTTTCAGGGCCACCACCTGCAAATTTTTGCAGATTTATCTCCATCTACTATCCAAAAGAGGAGAGCCTTGAAACCGCTACTTCAAGTCCTGATGGACAGGGAAATCAAGTACTGGTGGCTTTTTCCATTTCAACTTAAATTCCTGCTGAAAGGCAAAGCGTACACCTTTGGTTCCCTGCAAGAGGGAGAAAAACTCTTACTCCACCTAGGCCTCATCAGCCAAGACCCAAATCTTCAACATCCTGGGCCGCACCCTGCCTCAGCGAAAAGACAACTTCCAACCAGCCCCCTGACTCCGGTTTGGGAATCTACTAGATCCAAGAAGTCCAAGGAAACCATACCCCCCTGATTCTGACGCCCGGTCGAACCCTGACCCTCCAACCTTCTCTTCCACCGTTTTAAGGAACTTTTCTGGAAGGACTGCACACCCACTTGTGCCACATGAACTGTTCTTCCTCTATGAGTCCCCTATAACTTCCACCGAGACGGTGTCATGAGGGTCACAAGTCAGGAAGGACGCAGCTAGACTTCTTCTCCACTCACGTCTTCAGACTTTCTCCCTCCTCACTTTTTCCCCTTCTTCCCTCGAAGTGGAGATGGGGAAAGAGGGTTTTCATGCCGTTACCCCCTTTTTTTTTTCTTTCTAGGGATTCGCCCCATTGCCTAGCTATGGCTTGCTGACCATATGTTACCCGAGACCCCTGTAGCCCTCGCTGCTTCCCAACCCGCTTTGTATCCCGCTCATTACTCCTGGGATCCATTATTCCCCAGAGATCCAAGTATATCTGTTTTTGCTTGTCTTAACATTTTTTATTATTCATTCATTGATATTAATCGTTCCGTTCAACATACTCACCGCCAGGCTTTCCTGTTCTCGCCAACGGGTTCAAATGGAGGTGACTCTGTTACGGCTGTGCTAGTGCCTTTCTTTTGTTATGCCACGTTGGATGCTCCAAGAGGCCTACCTGCTGGGGTGGTGTTCATGCACCCCTTCTTGTCTGGTTGCTTGGGTATATTGCCCTCCGCTAGACAAGCCTATCCTCTGACTTCCAGAGGGATGTTTTTGGTTACTTTGTACCTACCGGTGGAGGATTCTGTCCCCTCCACGCCACGGAGGACTCTCTTGTCCGCCGTCTTTCCTCTCGTTCTTTCTTTTCTCTCTCTTACTCAATTTATTCACTCCCATATCTTTGCAGGAACTATCTGGAGGAGGGATACTCACTACTGCCGCACTCTCGCAGGGATCTTTGCTTGGTATACACTTTTTCCTGGACTTGCTGGACACATATTGGTAAGTGCTGTAGGTTGCCTAGATAGTCCTCCACCTCTGCTCAATGGCTAATGCCCCCTCCATACCACCTCCTCTCAAAATAATCTCCCATAATGCTCAAGGCCTAAATTCCCCCATTAAGCGACGTAAAGTATTCCATTATCTCCAAACACAAAAGGTGGACGTAGTTCTTTTACAAGAAACTCATTTCCCGAATAGATTGTGCCTGTCCTTTATTCACTCTAATTTCCCTTTTTTTGCACTGGCCAATGCTGATAACAAAACTAAGGGTGTGGGTGTTCTCATTTCCAAACGATGCAAATTCACCCTCAAATCTGTATTCAAAGACCCAGAAGGGAGATTTTTACTTGTAGCAGGTGATTTAGATAACCAATTGTACACCTTCATCTCATACTATGCCCCCAACAAAGGCCAACTACGTTTCTTCCAACACCTGTTGAAAACCCTCACACCAAAGCTAGAAGGCACAGTAATTTTTGGTGGCGATTCCAACGCTGCCTTTGACCAGGGACTGGACAAGTCCCGACCCCGGGAAAACGCCTCACCAGACCTACCAAACAGAGCCTCCGAATAGCCAAGTTGCTTTTCCAACATGGACTCATTGATATTTGGAGAGAGGTAAACCCCACCATGCGATATTTCACGCACTTCTCCAACCCCCACAGATCTTTCGCAAGGATCGACCACATCCTTGTTTCTTCAGCTTCCATCCCACTCACTAAAAAAGCTTTCATCAAGGATGTGGTCTGGTCTGACCACTCCATGGTGGTCTTGACACTTCAACGCCCAGTGGGCCACGCACCCCACAGACGTTGGAGACTCAACAAATCTATCCTGAGTGATCCTATCAGAGCTACAGAGATTGAAAACATTATTAAAAACTATTTTCTCACCAATGACACGCCTGAAACTGGTCCTACATGCTTATGGGCTGCCCACAAGGCGGTGCTTAGAGGACATCTTATCCAAATAGCCTCCCAAATTTGCAAATCTCACAAAGCAACAATTGATTAGTTGGATAGGGAATATTCAGCATTAGCCAAAAAACACAAGGACAATCCGAATTCTGTCCCCTCTACGAAATTGGACGCCGCCAGGACAGCACTGAACTTGGCTCTGACTACCAAGGCAGAAAAATGGATACAGTGGAATAGAGCCAAATTTTATTGTCAAGGTGACAAAATTGGCTCTATGCTAGCAGGTAAACTCTCACCCAAATTTAGGTCCCCAGCCCTCCCCAAAATTAAAATCCAAGGTGGCACTTTGTCCCAGAACCCCCGACGCATAATGCAGGAATTTCACAATTTTTATAACTCTTTGTATAGTGGAGACCATGGTCCTTCTCAAAAAGCGATCGATAGAGCGCATGCGCGGGGCTTCAAAGATGGCCGCCGTCATCTGAAGCTCCGCTCCACCACAGCCCGCCGCTGCCCACCGGAGCTGACAGAGGGCTCCGATCGCACCACGTTCGGGCCCCCCATACAGGGGAACACCCCAGGATCCCGGCGCATCTACTTCTACGGCCCAGGAGGGCTCCATCGGGCTACATACCGGCCGTTCCCGGCCCGCTCGGAGGATCCAAAATGGCCGCCGTCTTCTGAGGACCGGCTCCCTCACAGCCTGCAGCTGCCCGTAAGTGCTGACAGGGGACTCAATTCCCAATAAAACTAGGCCATCCATGCAGGGGAACACCCCAGGATCCCTGCACTCGTAATACTGCGGCCCAGGAGGGCTCCATCGGGCCATATACCGGCCTTTCCTGGCCCCCTCAGAAGACCCAAAATGGCCGCCGTCATCTAAGGCCCCACTTCTCCACAGCCTGCTACTGCTCACCGGAACTCCCAGAGGGCTCAAATACCCCACATTTAGTGACATCCGTATAGGAGGACACCACAGGGCCCAGCACCAATTGTACAGCTGCCCGGGAGGACTCCAGGAAGCCAGATGATGGCCGTTCCCGGCCCCCTCAGTTATGCCGAGATGGCGTCGGCCACACGAGGCCCTCAAGCCTCTGAGGAGTCAACACGATCCATAGCTGACCAGGACCAGGATGGACATCGGTATTCAGGTACTGAATTCCCCCCCCTTCAGGCAGTTAATTCTCCCTCATCCACAGAATCCCTACTAGGGGGACTATGCCCAGGCTACCCCTCAACCCCTATGATGGACCCCCACACGGACATGTTACTTACAGTCAGTGAAGCACAGGAGGAAATACCTACACCCACTGACTTCCCATCTATGATGGCAGCTTTTTCTCAAATGTTATCTAGAAGCCTTGCCCTGAACGCTGCTCAAATCACTACATCTATACAGGCATCTTTACATGCTGACCTACAGCAAATAGGGATGAGGATAGACACCATAGAACAGAAGTCTGACCAAGCAGTGGCTCAGATTAACCAGAACTCTACCAGACTGCAAGAAGTACAAGATCAATTGGAAACGGCATTCGCCAAAATCGACGACCTCGAAAATAGGTCGAGACGATATAACTTTCGGTTAAGGGGGCTCCCGGAATCTGAAAAGGACGTGGATAAAGCGGTTAAATCCTTGATTAAAGGCCTTATCCCTGGCATCCCTGACCACCGTTTGGAGCTTGATAGAGCACACAGAGCACTACAGGCTCCCCGCTCTGACGGACTGCCCCGAGATATTATTGTCAAACCACATCATTACTCTGTCAAAGAAGAAGTTATGAGAAAAGCACGATACTCAGATAATCTCACTTTACTTGGGCACAAGATTCAGATCTTCGCTGACCTTTCCCCTTACACAGTACAAAAGAGGCGATCTTTCAAACCGTTGCTGCAGGTATTAATAGATAAAGAAATAGCCTACAGATGGTCTTTCCCGCTTCGCTTGAACTTTTCCTACAAAAACAGAAGTTTCTGCTTCTCCTCTTTCCAAGAAGGCGAGCATCTCCTCACCCATCTCGGCCTGATTCAGCTGGAACCTGCACCAGCACCGCCCGTCAGAGGTCCCCCTTCCTCAGCTAAGAGACCCCCGCCAGCAAGCCCTCTGCAAAGATCCTGGATGAAGCAAGGACCCAAACGCACCAAGGAAAACATACCGCCGTGAGCAATCTCCTTCTTCCTCCATGTATTCTTCACTGGACTTCCCCCCTCGGCTTTGGGGCATTACTTGGGGCGAAGGACTGGTTAGGACTCTCTCTTCTTCCCCTCTTCCTTATAGAGGGAGGATTTGAGGGGTCCACCTTCCCCTGCAGTAAAAACTGCCTTTGTTCGTGGTTCAGCTCCAATGCATACTGACTTTTTCTTGTTTTTCATATATATTTTCAGGGCGCTGCCTGCTTCCATGTTTTACGCATTGTGATTTGGTCCCCCATCCACTGAGGGCATGTTACACTTTTTTTTTTTTTTTTTTATTTTATCACCCATGTAGTAGCTTGCCTGGTCATAGGGCATTTTTCTAGTACTAGGCTAAAACTATGTTTTACTGAGTTTATTATATTTCTTTGGATACACTTTAATCTACCAGGGTTCAGGTACACTCAGGGTCACTCTGGGGGATTTGCCGGGATATAGGAGCTTATTATATGATCTAGTTATTCCCCTCCAAAGCGAGTCGCACGGTGTGACTCTGACACAGGAGGTATTTTTTAGGTAGTAATAGAGCTTACTCCCCTTGGGAGCGCTCTGGCATTTGATCATAATGGGACTTCTTGGACCCCTAAGAAACTACTGAGTTGAGGTGGGAGGGCTGTGGTGGACCCAGTGCGCCTCAATTGGATCAGGAGCCCATTTGGCATACCTGAATCCTCCTCCGGATTTTCCTTGCTAGGAAATTCCGGTACCACAGGGTTTAGAGTGGGTTTGGAGTATCCAAACCGACTTGGGGTTGGGAAGGGGTCAGGGGACCCCTCTGTTTTATTATGTTTGGAGTCTAATGTTGTAATATCACACCAGATGGTTACTAATTTTTATGTTTTTCTTACTTCCCTCCTTTTCCCTTTCATCTCTTTTCTCTCGCTTTTTCCGGGTACTTTAGGCGGAGTTCGTGGATCTCACAGTCTCTTCCAGTCGTCGCTCCCAGGTTCCAGGTACTTCTCTATGTGCTCCGAGGGTTACACTCGGTCTCCTCTCCTATGCGGGCAGGGTAAGTCACAAAATGTCTGTATAGACCTCCCCCTTCTGATCTATGCCTGATACACCTACCTTGTCAACTACCCTTAAAATCATCTCTCACAACACGCAAGGTCTCAATTCCCCGATCAAGCGTAGGAAAATCTTCCAATTTTACCACTCATTGCATGCTGACGTCCTCCTGCTTCAGGAGACACACTTCCCCTCTACATTTAAACCCTCTTTTTTACATCAACGCTTTACACAATTTTTTTTAGCTTCTGCTGAGAACAAAACTAAAGGGGTGGCGATTTGTTTTGCTAACCACGTAAACCTCTCCCTCACGGACACTATTGTGGATCCCCAGGGACGCTATGTACTAGTCTCCGGCCTTATAGATGGGGAACTCTATACATTTGTGTCCTATTATGCGCCGAATAAGGGTCAAAAATCCTTCTTAGAATCCTTGCTTACTAAATTACATGCACATCTTAAGGGAACGGTTTTCCTGGGTGGGGACACGAATATAGCCTTTGACTTCTCTTTGGACAAGTTTGCTGACGGAAAGTCCAAACCCAAACGCCCTACTAAGCAGAGTGTCAAAATTGCCAAAATGCTCAACGAGGCGGACCTGATCGATGTCTGGCGGGAGGCCAACCCACATGTAAGGGACTACACACATTTCTCGGTTCCCCACGACTCCTTTGCCAGGATAGACCACATCTTCACCCGTGCCACTACACTCCCTCTCATTAAATACTCCAAGATCATTGACACGCCTCTTTCGGACCACTCCATTGTTTCACTTTTGATATGTAAACCAGCGGGAACGGACTGCAGACCGCGTTGGCGCTTACGGGAAACCCTATTGAATGACCCTATACAATGCACATTACTGGAAAATGCTATACAAGAATACTTTACTTTAAACTCGACAGAAGGGATGTCTCCTGTTACCATTTGGGCAGCCCACAAAACTGTTATAAGGGGTAAACTGATTCAATTATCCTCTAAACTCAGGGCAGAACATAGGGCTGACACAGTGAAACTTACGGAGGAATTCGGTAGATTATCTAAGGAGCATAAACGTAACCCCAATGCTAACTCGCTAGCAAAATTAGATTCAGCACGGGCCCACCTAAACATGTCATTGACTACATCGGCTGCCCAACACCTTAAATGGACTGGGGCCAAATTTTACGCGCAGAAGGATAGGATGGGTTCCAGATTGGCGGCTAAACTTTCCCCTAAACTACGCACACAGGCATTCCCCAAACTAAAAGTGACCTCTGGGGAACTTTCACAGAATCCTAGCAAGATAATGGACACCTTTAAACAATTTTATGCAGATCTTTACAAACGTACTCCCAGTTCCTCCACCGCTCTGGGAGATAATTTCCTCAATAACCTCCCATTGCCCTCCCTAGAAAAAGCACATGCTGATCTCCTGGAGAGCCCGTTCACTCACAAGGAAGTCCTGGACACTATTAAACACCTTAAGCTGGGCTCCTCACCGGGTCCGGATGGCCTCTCTACGGGTTATTATAAGAAATTTGGTCACTGCTTAGTACCCCATTTAACTAGACTGTTCAACTCTCTCAGGGATGGAGCCACTCTGAATCCGGACTTGAACTCGGCTTACATTTCAGTCATACCGAAACCGGATAAGGATACTAGTGTGGTAGGTAATTACCGCCCGATATCTCTTATTAACAATGATATCAAAATAATGACTAAGATTCTGGCCGATAGACTCTCCAGCTTTATTTCGTCATATGTTCACAAGGATCAGGTAGGCTTCATCCCTGGAAGACAAGGACCGGACCAGATCAGGCGAGCGATTGACATTATTTCCCTGCTAAATTCTCAATGGGATGGGGGTCCCGCACAAAAGGGCTTTTTACTTTCAATCGACCTGCACAAGGCGTTTGATTCAATAGATTGGGCATACCTATCTGAAATCCTAAGGCGCTGGGGTTGTGGCAAATATTTTCTTAATCTGATTGACTCCCTTTATTCTGCTCCTACGGCGCAGGTTCGCCTTTTGGGCAGATATTCGGAGTCCTTCCCTATAGGTAGGGGGACCAGACAAGGGTGCCCACTATCGCCGCTTTTGTTCGCAATAGCTATCGAAACTTTAGCCATCGCTCTGAGAACAAACCCCGACGTTAAAGGGGTTAATTGTGGCCCCCGGGAGCACAAATGTGCACTATATGCAGATGACCTGCTTCTCTTTGTCACTTCCCCCCTGACTTCATTACCAGTGATCCTTCGGACTCTACGTGACTTCAGTGGGATTTCAGGTCTACGGGTTAACATGGACAAATCACTGGCCTTGAACATAACTCTCCCTCCGGATCTTCTCAAACAGTTAACAGACAATTTCTCCTTTACCTGGGCACTTCGCCAGATCCCATATTTGGGTATCAAGCTTACCTCAAGTATTGAAGGTTTATTCCAAGCAAATTATCCCCCCATGGTACAGAAATGTAAACAGGACATGGAGAGGTGGTCTAGATGTGCTCTATCCTGGCTGGGCAGAATTCATGCGGTCAAAATGACACTGCTACCAAAGCTCCTGTATATTTTCCGCTCTCTACCAATTCCGATACCCAAACGCTTTATTACTAAAATACAGTCGGATATATTGCGCTTTATTTGGGGTAATAAGGGTTACAGGTGTCCTTCTATTACGCTCTATAGATTAAAGACACAAGGGGGTTTGGGACTACCCAACTTGTGGGGATATTATCAGGCGGCTAGACTAGCACAAATATCCTTGGCCTACTCGAGTCATAACAAACCAGATTGGCTTGCTATGGAACGACAATCTGTCCCATTGAACACGATAGATTTTCTTTTAGGCTGTGTCCCGAAAGACAGACCAGCAATAATGGCACCCACTCTCTCTCACTCTATAGCACTTGGCTCCAAACTTTTCGCCCGTAGTACCCTAATTTCCCCACTGCACCCTCTAAAACACATATTTCATAATCCTGACTTTCCCCCTGGAATGAACATTGAATCATTTAAATGGTGGACCGACAAGGGCCTTTATCGTATTGGACACTTTTTCTCCCCTGCAGGACCCCTCTCACTGACACACTATAAGAAGAAATTGGATTTACCTGACTCAGAACTTTTTAGACATGCACAGATCTCCCACTTTCTACACTCCATCTGGAATAACAAACCCCTACCCCCCGATATTACTCCTTTTGAACGCTGGTGTATCACTACGGAGGATCAGAAGGGAGGCATTTCACTGATTTACATGGCACTTATGACTAAACAATCCAAACCCTCTTATGCCCGAGCCTGGGAGCACGACATGGACGAGTCTTGGGACACTACGACGTGGTATCTTGCCTCAACGAGAGCATTTAAAGGTATTCTTAATATCTCCCTTATCGAAGCCGGACTTAAAGTTCTAACACGATGGTACTATGTTCCTTCCAGGCTAGCGACTATATTCCCAGGCACATCACCGGTATGTTTCCGAGGCTGCGGACTGGAGGGCTCAATGATTCATGTTTGGTGGACTTGTCCCCGCATACGATCATTTTGGCACAAAGTTTTCCGCACTATTAGCTCACTGACGGGCACTACTGTTGTACCACATCCTCGGTGGGCATTATTTAATTTTAAGATCCCAAACCTATCCAAAACCTCCCAAATGTTGTCATTGTTCTTATGCTTGGGTGCTAAAATGACTATCGCTAAGGCCTGGAAGACACATACCATCTCTTTTCGGATGTTTAAAAGAAAGGTTACATGGGTCATGGTGCAGGAACAAATTGTTGCTAAACTCAATGACAAAACTGAGCATTTCAGAGACGTTTGGGAACCTTGGGCGACCCTTTGTGATATCTCACTCATTCCTGGCGTACCCCCAGGAGCTATGAACTCCCGAGACACTAGTGAATGAGTTTGGCATTACCTTCCTTTCTTCTTTCCTCCCCCCTCACACGTTTTTCTCTCCCCCCTCTTTTTATTTATTTTATCGCCTCTCTTGGCGAATACATTCGCCTTCATGCTATCATACTGGTTAGTCTCTTGCCACTTTATATGAATCGGTAACTTTATGGTGACTATTACACCGCCACTTCCGTTCTGACACTGACCCAGGATTTATGTTGCATGGGATAGCTCTGTGTCCTCGTCTCCTGGGCTGCAGCAGGATCCCATTTGGGGCTCCTGGGAGCACAGGGTTCTCAGGGTTCTTCTAGCCCTGGCTCATTGTCACGGAATGCTGGGCTGCAATGGACCGTTACATCTTGGTCTGCAGGGACGAACATCTGCTGACTGAGGCGACATTCACTGTTGCTTTGACAAACTGCTGTGTTGCTTTGGATTTGTCTGTACAATGGCTCACCTGCATCATTTGTTATTGTTGTATAAGTTACACTTGTTCTCTCTTTGTTCTGTTTGTGTTAAACCATAATAAAATTTTCAAACAGAAAAAAGCGATCGATAACTTCCTTAATAATATCCAGACCCCTACATTGGAAGACAGGCATAGACAATACTTAGACGCTCCTATCTCGGCGGATGAAGTATGCGCCGTTATTCACCGATTAAAACCTCATTCATCCCCCGGTCCGGATGGCTTTTCCATTCCCTACTACAAATCATTCGCTACGACAATCTCCCCATTTATGGCTCGTTTCTTCAATGCTCTATGTCAGGGGGGACAATTAGACTCTTCACTCAACATGGCCCACATTACAGTTCTCCCCAAGCCGAACAAAGATGCCAGCCCGGTCAGTAACTATAGACCTATATCTCTCATTAACAACGACCTAAAGATTCTGACTAAAATCCTTGCAGACCGCCTGGCCTCCTTCATCAACTTATACATTCACAAAGACCAAGTGGGATTCATCCCAGGGAGACAAGGACCTGATCAGACTCGCCGTGCAATAGATATTATCTCCCTCCTTAATTCTAACTGGGATCGAAGCTCTCCCAAACAGGGTTGCCTGCTCTCCTTAGACCTCCAAAAAGCATTTGATTCGGTTCACTGGCCCTACATTTTCAGTACTTTACAACGATGGGGGTTTGGAGACTCTTTCCTCAATGTCATGCATGCCCTTTACTCATCCCCTTCAGCTCAGGTGCGTCTGCAGGGATTTTATTCGGAATCTTTACCCATATTTAGAGGCACAAGACAAGGTTGTCCGCTCTCCCCATTGATATTTGCCATAGCAATTGAATCCTTAGCAATAGCTATCAGAGCTGACCCGAACATTCGAGGCATTCAATGCGGCTCACGTCATCACAAATGTGCTTTATTTGCGGACGACATCTTAATGTTTGTCTGGGCCTCCCCAATCTGCTTCGGTATTTCCAAGCAGCCCACCTTGCTCAATTATCGATTGTTTACTCTCGCTGGGAACAACCTGTCTGGGTCCACATTGAGAGACAGGCGGTTCCACCTTCACGATCCCAGTTGACAAAACTCGTTTACGGCGTTTCCAAGCCAAAATTATCAAATTTGTATGGGGCAAAGGGGGCCCCAAAAAACTACGTCCTCCGATCCTCTCCCCTACTCTATCTCACTCCTATGCTCTGTGGGATGGCTTAAAGTCTAACGTCCTACTAACCTCTCGCACATAACCATTGTCACAGAACCATTGTCACACATATTCCGAAACCCAGCCTTTCCCCTGGGCCTTGACATTAAAGCTTTCCAGTGGTGGCTTGATACAGAATAGGACACTTCCTCAGACCTATGGGCCCACTTTCTAAGGCATACTGTGTTAGTAAATTGGACATGCCATCAACTGAATTCTTCAGATTTTCTCAGATCTCTAACTTCTTGAACAAAAAATGCAAATCATTACCTAACGGGCCCCGAATAACTGAGTATGAAACGTGGTGTGGCCAGACTACTGAGCAGAGGGGAGGGATCTCTGTAATCTATAAAGCACTATCCTCGACACAGTCCAAGACGCCTTACATGCTAGCATGGGAGGAAGACCTAGACCAACAATGGAACCTTGATACTTGGCATAGACACTTCTCCCGCTCCTTCAAGGGCATCCTCAATCCTTGCCTAATGGAAGCTAGTATTAAGGTACTGTCTAGATGGTACCTGGTTCCCTCAAAGCTAGCTAAAATTTTTCCATCTGCATCACCTCTCTGTTTTCGGGGTTGTCATTTAAGAGGGGATATGCTCCACATTTGGTGGACCTGCCCCAGAATTCCTCAGTTCTGGCGCAAGATTTTTGTTTGGATCAGCAAAATATCCAAAATCCCAATCCACATGTCCCCACTCATTGCGCTCCTTAATTTCCCGGTGCAGGGAGTATCCAGGAGTACACAACGCCTTATTTATTTTATTCTCCTGGGGGTCAAACTCACGCTAGCCAAGGCTTGGAAACAACCATCTGTCTCAACTCTACTAGCTAAAAGAAAAATCTCATGGATCATGAACCAGGAAAAAATGGCAAGTGTCCTCCTGGATCGCTCGGCCGCATTCACTGCCACATGGGAGCCATGGGCCATATTGGTGGGAGTTACCATCCCACTTTGACCTCGATTATACCACTTCCATGCACATCCCTCTCCAGACGGTTCCTGCCAACATCTTCCTACTCCTTATCTCTTCTTTTCTTCCTCTTTTCCTTTCCTTCTATTCTATTCTCTTCTTTCTTCTGCTCCCTGAGCTACGACCCTCAATCTTTCAAGCCTATACCTAGACCGATATCAGACTAAGTTGGTAAGGATAGTTCCGTCAAGCTTTTCTGCACGGATCTGATCCCTACTGATAGGCAACCTAGTTATGAGTTCTCTCTTCTTTTATTTAGTTCATAGAGTTATTGCTGCCTCTCCTGGAGAATTTCAATAAATTACATGGTCAGTTCAGTTACCTGACCTTTCTTAAGGCTCTCTCATACCCAGGTCTGGGGCCTTTCTATTTTTTGCTCTAGGGCAGGTGCAACCTTCGGTGATTTTTACTAAGGGGGTACTGGGGACTGGTGGATTCGGCCACAGCATGATCCCTATTGGGGTGGCAGCTCCACACTTCCCTCTCCTACCACCCGCTCAGTTTAAAACACCCTTTGATGCATGCTATGCCCGTTATAATTATTGTGTTGTTTTCTTAGACCTTCAGCACATGCTAGTATTGACATATATGGATAACGCTTGTTGGACTCTTCTGTAATTTTTCTGTTTCGTTTTTGATTATTGCTTATTTTTTCTTGATAATTGCTTGGTCATTACTTTGACCTTGTTGGTCGACTCAGGATTGATGATCTCCAATGTAAATTACTGTTTTCTAATGTAACTCTGTCTTCCTTTGTTATGAAAATATAATATATTGAAACGAAAAAAAAAAAAGTCAGCAGCTACAGTATTTGTAGCTGCTGACTTTTTTTTTTTATTCTTTCCTTCTTTCCTCAGGCTGGAACTCTGCTTTAATAGCTCAAGCTAAAATTTACACAAGCAACTAAATGAATCAGAGCAGTAATTTGTCTCCCCCCCTCCCCCTTCTGTACAGCTCCACCTGAAGATTCAATCAGAGACAGTGGGGTTGATTTACTAAAGTAAAATAGGCTATTCAGATTGCAAGGGAATTTTCACTTAGCTTAGTGAATGCGGTGGAAATCCACTTTGTAACAAAACACCCAATCACATGCAACTGGTTATCATACTATTAATGCTGAACTCTGGGATAAGCAAATGTTGTGTAAATGTAAGAAGCATGTGCATTTCTACTTAAATCTTGTTGTCCTTTGTGTATTTCTTCTTGATCTTTACAGTAATCCAGTATGAACTCCGGCCTCTTTACAGTAATCCAGTATGAACTCTGGCCTCTTTACAGTAATCCAGTATGAACTCTAGCCTCTATGCTGGAACTCACTGTAATAAAGACCAGCCACTGCTGCTCTCTCTCCTTGTGCAGGGTGACTGGTCTTGTATCCGCTTTCTCTATTTTTCTACAGATAACCACTAGTGTGAGGACCTGCTGGGTTACTCCCACAGCTCTGCTCTCTATACGGACTGTGTGCAGCACAGTAATGATATCACCAATAGTGTTACAAGGTAATAACTAAGTTTGCTAGGCATATGGTGGCACACAATATGGATTTATTTCCTTCATGACTATTGAGGTATACATTTAAATATGTTTTTGTACCTGGAGTTCCAATTTACATGGATCAAACAGCTCTTTTAACCTAAAGACTGCCAAAATAATGTACATTTTAAAATGTATATGGGATGTTTAATGAATAACGCCCTCCTATGTAAACACCGCTCTGCGCTAAAGGATGATGTTCTATACGAGTATTAAACAAATAGTGACTGAAAGCACTGTGGTTCAGTGAGTATATAAGTGATCTAATTAAAGAATAATTATATTTAAACGGGAAATAATATGTGGTGAATACAACTCCCAAAATGTGCACTATATATTAAAATATTGTACACACAATGTAGCAGCTACTTAAATAAAGTGAAATGTTTTCAAATACAATGAATAGAAAAGATGTTGCAGTCAGCGTATTTCTCTAAAGATTGTAGCAGCGCTTTTTAGTTGAACGAGTGTGTCCAACTTGAATTAATAAATAAATAATTGATCTCTTCAACAATAGTGAATGTGTAAATATATATAAGTATAAGAATTATAAATATATATAAATATCTATGAATAAATATTTCTTAAAAATAAATAAATATTTCCCCCAAAAAATTAAATAAATAAATATTATAATAGTCCACGTCCGTAATATTGTGAAAAAATTAAAAAATTGATAAATAAGTAGTGTCCATAAATATGTGAAAAATTTTATTAATGAATGATACGATCAAAAATTAATAAAAAGTGTCCATAATCATGTGACTTAAAACAGGGCTTGACAAATTTGCTTGGACTCTAGGAGCCAGCTAAAAAAGTTAGGAGCCAGGTTTTTTTTTAGTGGGCGTCGGTGCGGGCGACGGGGAAAAAGGGTTAAAACCCCCCGCAAGCGGCGCTTTGCCAGCGGTATTGCCGCGCTGTCACATTGATTTCAATGGGTAGGAGCGGTGAATACACCGCTCCTTTACTGCGCCAAAGATGCTGCTAGCATGACTTTTATTTACCGTCCTGCTAGCGCACCGCTCCAGTGTGAAAGCCCTCGGGCTTTCACACTGGAGTGAAAGGACCCGCTTTTTTCAGGCGCTATACAGGCGCTATTTTTAGCGCTGTAGCGCCTGAAAAACGCTTAGGTGTGGAAAGGGGCCTAAGGGTCTGATCAGGTCCGCCTAAAAAACTGACAGGCGAACCTGATCAGACAGCCTGTGTAAAAGGGACCAAGCAGGGAGATTACAAATAATACATTTTTACTTTTAAAAAATAAATCAAAATCAAAGCTATTATAAAAAAAAAAATAAAAAAAAAATAAAAAGGCTATATAAATTCAAACCAGCCCCACCACACTCACCGTTAGACAAAAGGCGCCAGATGATGCCTGCAATCACTTCCTTCTCTTCTCCACTTTAGGAAGGAGATGAGCGGGCAGTGAGAAACAGGCAGGGCTTTGAAGCTCCATTAACATTGCATTAGCAATGTTAGAGGTGTTGCAATATCAACGGCCACCACCAGATGGCGCCATAGTACACATTAGTGCTTCAGAAGGCCGCAAAGCCGCGGCCTAAATTACTGGCCGGCGCGGCCCGATTCGATCGCACGGCGGAGTCGGGGTCCGCAGGAAGACAGGATACCCCAGCTGTGTCGCCCCAGGCGCCAGGACCCCAATTCTAGTCGCCATGGCGCCCTGGCGACCGGGAATTGTCGAGCCCTGACTTAAAATCAAAATAATTGATAAAGTGATTTTCCAGCAGAGAAGGTAAATGAGATGGAGCAGACAATTATGTGCAGTTGCTACGGTGTTAATTCTGAACCATCCACCAGAGATTTCACCCAAAGTGATATTCGTCCCCTTTGGGGGGTGCACTCACCAGAAGTACAGATATTACAAGCCTGTAATAATCACTAATATCGGCAAATCCAGATGTACAGAATATCCAAGCCTGCTGTCATCAGTATTGTCAGTTTCTCCAATGGCACCATCTCTATTTTTCACAGCTCAACACCAATCCTCCACTACTCCACAGTGTGCAAGTATATTACATGTCACAGGGAAAGAAATGGCTACATAGCGTAATACTGTAAAATCAATTTATTCAAAAAAGCTTTTCCCCAAACAATATCCCTCTGTACAAGCAGCGTACCATAAAACAATTACTTTGAGACAAATGTAAAGCTAGTACTGTGCCTGGTGCTGTCTCCCCGCCGGAAATCCAATGCATGCAGTTCCGCTGTATGCCACAGTGGCGTTCTTCCTGGTTCGGCTTGGTGGAGCGCACGATGGACCGCACGCGCTTTGACGTCACGTCACGCACTAACGCGTTTCGTCATTTCCGACTTTGTCTCGAGGGCCATCGAGACGAAGTCGGAAATGACGAAACGCGTCAGGACGTAGGTCAACAGGAAGTGACGTCAAAGCGTGTGCGGTCCATCGTGCGCTCCACCAAGCCGAACCAGGAAGAACGCCGCTGTGGCATACAGCGGAACTGCATGCATTGGATTTCCGGTGGGGAGACAGCACCAGGCACAGTACTAGCTTTACATTTGTCTCAAAGTAATTGTTTTATGGTACGCTGCTTGTACACAGGGATATTGTTTGGGGAAAAGCTTTTTTGAATAAATTGATTTTACAGTATTATGCTATGTAGCCATTTCTTTCCCTGTGACATGTAATATACTTGCACACTGTGGAGGAGTGGAGGATTGGTGTTGACCTGTGGAAAATAGAGGTGGTGCCATTGGAGAAACTGATGATACTGATGATGACAGCAGGCTCGGATATTCAGTACATCTGGATTTGCCGATATTAGTGATTATTACAGGCTTGTAATATCTGTACTTCTGGTGAGTGCACCCCCAAAAGGGGACGAATATCATTTTGGGTGAAATCTCTGGTGGATGGCTCAGAATTAACACCGTAGCAACTGCACAGAATTGTCTACATTTTAAAATGTTTAAATCTTTACAAGTTTAAATCTGACCAGAAAAAACAAAAATAAAATAGTTTTTACATTTGCATCCCCCCACCCCCAACAAAAACTATACACTTATCTGCGCATGCAGCCTGGCTGGCTAGGACAGAGGGAGATGAGCGTGTCCCCCTTAAACCATTCCAGGCCATGTGTGCTTTTAACATGGGTGGGCGTCTGCAAATGGGGGGGTTTATTGGAATCTGGAAGCTCCCTGTAATAATAAAGGACCCCCAGATACTGCCCATCTTATGCGAATGAGGAAGGGGCACAGTTTTTGGCAAGTCATGTTTTCAATAAGCCCCCTTGATTTTTGTGTACGGTTCCCCCTTATAACCCTTTAAATATAAAATTTGGTGGGACCCCATGCCTTTTTTAATTTTTTTTCATAGCATGGGCCTAAAGGGTCTTTTACGAATTATTGGGCATCTTTTTTTTATTTTTATTTTTTATTTGAACTATCTTTAGCTCCTTTGTTTACATGGTCAGGTCTTCCAGCCATGTAAGTGAGTGGGGCCAGGTGACATCATTGATAAGGACTTGCTAGTGCCTGTACTTGCCGGCCTCTTTAGCAACCATTAACAGGAGGAAGCTGTCATGTATAATAATGGAAGTAGTACTGCTATTATACAAGACATTCAGCTCCCACCGAACAGGTATACTTTATGTTCAAGCATTCAAACACCCGAACAGCTAAGGTGTGTGCCAAACATTAGGCTCATGGCTTCTGCAGTGTGAGTGACCTGCTGTGATCTCTGCAGCCAGAACTGTATGTTTGGCGCTGACTGTATGGGAGCATGAGTAATGCCGCGTACACACGGTCAGACTTTTCAGCAGAAAAAGTCAGACGGAATCTTTTCATCAGATATTCCGATCATGTGTGGGCCTCATTGGACTTTTTTTTCCAACAATTCTGACGGACCTAGAGATAGAACATGTTTTTAATATTTCTGACGGAATCAATTCCTATCGGGAAAAACACTTGTCTGTATGCTGTTCCGACGGACCAAAAACTACGCATGCTCTGAAGCAAGTACGAAACGGCAGCTATTGAACTTCCTTTTTCTAGTCCCGTCGTACATGTTGTACGTCACCACGACACTCTGCCGGAACTCCGTTGGAACTCCGTTGGAACTCCGTCGGAAAAACCGTCAAGTTTATTCCGACGGAAAAAACGGTCGTGTGTACGCGGCATAAGAGTTATACATATTACAGCATTGGCCACACATTGCACACATTTTTTTAGTGTTCACTGTTTATTTATTTTACCAGTGCAAATTGCCAAAATTTGTTTTCACCCAGAGTTCAGCTTTTAGTGTTCAAGATTTGCACCAATACATTTATACAGTATTACCTAAATTTCAATAGCATGCTGTATCTCTATTACTACTCTATTATGCAACAAATGATGACTTACTGGTCGCTTCCGAGCTTCAATATAGGAAGGGGCTGATTCATTTTAAGGCTGGGTTCACGCATATGCAGCTGCAGTTTCAGTGCGGCAGTCCGGTGCAGTTCTGTTCACCAATTCAGGTGCAAATTTTTACCTGAAATCGCTCCTGAACCAGACCCAAAATTGCATAACACACTTTTTTTAAAACCACACTACAGCCCCCCAGCATATGCGTGAACCGGCTCCATTGAACCGGCTCCATGCATTTTTAACCACATCCAATTCGCATATATGTGAACTGAGCCTAAAACTTGAGAGATTTAAATGTATAACTGCACTTTTACCTGAAAGTATAACTGTTTACCAAACGTTATGCATTTTTACATTTGCTCCAAGCAGCCTGAAAAAAAATGTCAATATGATGTGTTTTTCATTACTGATGATAAATCTGGTTTCCAGCAGCTTGGTCTAGCCAAGTCCAGTTTCCCAGCAATACAGCCTGCAGATACCTGCAGTACATCCCACTATTCTCCAAAATAACTGCTCCTATGAGACAGATTGATAGTTCAGATCAATGTCTACATTTTACAAATAGCCCCATCTAGTGGCCAGCAAAGACAGAAGCTGCAGGTGTAAACATTTACCTCCAAAAAAATATTCATCATATTGATATTTTTTTATAGCCTACAGGGACATATATTTTTGATGGAAATACAGTTATACTTTATATACAGTCAAATTTAAAAAATAATAAACTCTATTAAAAGCTTCTTTTTTTTTTCATATATATATATATATTTGGCCCAGTGCTTTAGATAGAAAAAGAAATGCATTCTCTGGTGTCTCAGCCAATTCTAAAACTGAAAATAGAGCATTAGACACTTACTTGGAAAGATGCCAGTCTATTGTAACAAGCTGTAACATCCAGCAAAATGATACCAAATTTGAGCCAAATGAGATGACAGAAAAAGTAATGGCCCAAACAAAAGCCTAAGCAATATCAACAAAATCCTGAAGATTCAAGGATGGGAAGATTGATAGCCAAGGGATCAAACGTTACTTCTGCCAATATATTCAGTAGAAATCAATAACTGCTTATCTGTAGCTAGATGTACCCAACGTGTTCTGCGGCAGGTGTAGGATTCACGCTTACTGCATTCCAGCCACTGTTATCATTAATAAACTGGCCTCTCAGTACTGTGTCACTAGATCAGTCATCCCATAACTGAGAAACTCTGCAAACTGCAATACGGTGCGTGACTGAAGCCTTTACCTGAGGCCTACAGTACTACAGAGTCAATGCCTATGCCAGGACTACTCTGGAATCATTAAGTGACCCCTACTGTCACTGAGCTCTGACAAATGTGTTTTAAGATATAATCTTAACAGAGCACTTTTGTGTCGAGTACTTTCTTCCCAGAGGCAGTTCTCTATTCAACATATTATGAAAATCAGGACTCAGATAGAGATAAGCATTGCTTTATATGCTCGGTGATGAAGCATCACTGCGGAACAAAGCAGTTTCATTGTGATGGGATTGTATTATAAAAATAAAAGATAATACGCTTCTTCAGACTTTGTCAGTATAGGCATTTTATCTGTCGGAAAAATAAAATATTTGCAACTATCCATCCATTCTGTGATTTTACAGCACACACTAATCATTAGATGAGGCGACGAAACAAATATGATTTCCTATTTATGCCAAGGATTAGGTTAACACCATTCAGTTTTCTCCTTCGGTTTTTTTATGTGTGCCGGCATAATTGCTCTTTTTGGGCAATATTATCATTATCAGTTATTTGGAAAAATGCTGATGTCTTTCCGAAAAAAATTATGATAAAGAAAATATTTTTAGTATTTTTTTTTTCCTGTGTGGATTTAAATAAGGAAGAACAGAAAAAAAATAAACAATCACACCAGCTAAGAGATAAAATTAGCCTTGATGAAAACCTGTAACAGAATGGTGCCATTATAATTTTTTTTTCTCTCCGCTTCCCTACTCTAATTAATCATGCTAATTAACAAGGCTGAATTTGATAATGTGAAAGATGTTTCAAATAAGTTACTTAATACAGTTATGGCTAATTGCAAGGACAGTTATGCAAGAACTCTTTATTCCAGTTATAATGGCAGCCCTGAGTCCAAGAGAAAGCTGTTCCAGATTACCAGAACTGAAAACTCTCGGTCAGGTGCAGTAGTAATGCCACTGACGGGGACAAAGGTGAGGGTACATTTCTCTAATAGGAATGCAACAGCAATACAGTTACTTTTAGCTGTGTTTGAGAACATCAGGACATCTGTAAGCATTTACTTGCTGTCCATGACCAAACTGGGGAGATTTCTGTCACAAAGACAGAAAGAGAGGGGCAATCTCCAGTGCTGCCTTCCTGCTGGGGATGGCTCCCTTCTGAAATGCCCCTTCCAGTTAGCGGTCGGATGTCGGGGCTATGACACACTTTCAGTCTGCCGGTGGTTTGGAGAGTGGCCAGCTTGCGTTCCAGTGGCCATTAGCTGCTTTAAAGTCACTGTTTTAGAATACCCAAGGAGATTTTACTATGTTGTGCATAGCTCTCTCCCTGCAGAAATCTGTCCTTGGATGTCTGCTGCACACAGGTATTTGTAGTATGAGGCAGCAATCCTGGTGTATTTTGATGTGGATATACACTGTATATATTCACTTAGTTATTGTGCATATTAACTTAAAATTACCTATACTAAGTCATGTGGTTGGCTTGGGGCAATGATCTATGTCCATGCATATTGCCCACCTTTATTAGGTTATTTTGATTGGTTCATTTGCATTTATACTCACATATTTATGAATGACATTTTGGCTATCACATTTGACCCCATCTGTGGCTATATATATGATGATAGTTGGGTTGGTCATAGCTCTGAAGAAGGGGTGTTATCCCCAAAACATGTCAGTATGCCAACACAGTGGTGCATCAGGTCAGGCCACATGATGGCTGCACTGGATCATGATTTGGTGTAATATAACACCTGCATATTTCCTATTTATGTCAGTATGGATTTGGTTGTTTGTTCTTTACATAATAAATCTTTGGTAATGCACTAGGCATTTGCACCCTCCTGTGTGCTTTTTTAATAGGTTTCCACATGTGAGGAGGGCTGCATCGATGAAGCATACCAGAAGGATTCTTTCACAGTACTGTTGATGGTCCACTTAAGATTGAGACTTTATGGTAGTACTCTAAGTGCTGGAGGTGTTTTATGTGTTTTTTGCACTAATAAAAAGCTGACAGATTTCCTAACCTTCCCCAATGCTTCTGAAGGGCTCAGTCACATTGGTGCCAAGGCCCTTACGCTATGGAAGAAGATAAAAAAAAATCATAAAATGACAAACATTATACTTACCTGCCCTGTGCAATGGTTTTGCACAGAGCAAACCCCATCATTTTCTTTTTAGGTCCCCCAGCAGTGGTCCTGGCTCCTCTCCCTGCCGAGTGCCCCCAATAACAAGCCTCTTGCTATAGAGGCAATCAAGCAAGCTCGCTCCTGAGCCGTGCTCCTGTGAATAGACATTTTCCATTCTCACACACACAGTGTGGCTCGGCCCCGCCCCTGCTCTCTACACATTCGCTCACCAGCTGTGATTGACACTTAGCCTATAAGGAGAAAGAGACCCAGGAGAGCTGCTGCTCTCATGCACATTACTGGATCAGGATGGGGTTCAGGTAAGTATAAGGGGGGAGCTGCACCCAGAAGGTTTTTTACCTTAATGTATAGAATCAATTAAGGTAAAAAAAAAAAAAATCTGCCTTTTAGAACCACTTTAAGTCATCCTAGACATACACTTTAAAACCTATATTGCAGAAGTGATATTGTTGCTCTACATGAAGATGGCCTAGGCTATAAGAAGATTGCCAAGACCCTGAAACTGAGCTGCAGCATGGTGGCCGAGACCATACAGCAGTTTAACAAGACAGGTTCCACTCAGAACAGGCCTTGCCATAGTCAACCAAAGAAATTAAGTGCACGTGCTCAGCGTCATATCCAGAGGTTGTCTTTGGGAAATAGACAGGCTGACTGGCTGTACCCCACCCCTTCAACCTCTGCAGCATTGCTGCAGAAGTTGAATGGGTGGGCGGTCAGTGCTCAGACCTTATGCCGCAAAAACTGCATCAAATTAGTTTGCATGGCTGTCGTCCCAGAAGGAAGCCATTTCTAAAGATGATGCACAAGAAAGCCTGCAAAAACAGTTTGCTGAAGACCAGCAGACTAAAGACATGGATTTCTGGAACCATGTCCTGTGGTCTGATGAGACTAAGATAAGCCTATTTGGTTCAGATGGTGTCAAGCGTGTGTGGCGGCAACCAGGTGAGGAGTGCACTCAAGCATGGTGGTGGAAGTGTCATGGTCTGGGGCTGCATGAGTGCTGCCGGCACTGGGGAGCTACAGTTCATTGAGGGGACCATGAATGCCAACATGTACTGTGACATACTGAAGCCGAGCATGATTCCCTCCCTTTGGAGACTGGGCCACAGGGCAGTATTCCAACATGATAACAACCCCAAACACAGCTCCAAGATGACCACTGCCTTGCTAAAGAAGCTGAGGGTAAAGGTGATGAGCTGGCCAAGCATGCCTCCCGAATGCAACCCTATTGAGCATCTGTGAGGCATCCTCAAACGGAAGGTGGAGGAGCGCAAGGTCTCTAACATCCACCAGCTCTGTAATGTCATCATGGAAGGGTTGAAGAGGACCCCAGTAGCAAGACGGTTAAGGCAGTGCTGGAAAATAATGGGGGCCACACAAAATATTGACACTTTTGTCCCAATTTGGACATTTTCACTTATGAGTGAGTGTACTCACTTTTGTTGCCAGCAGCTTAGACATTAAGGGCTGTGTGTTGGGTTATTTTGACTGGGCAGCAAATTTACACTGTTATACAAGCTATACACTCACTACTTTACATTGTAGCAAAGTGTCATTTCTTCAGTGTTGTCACATGAAAAGGTATAATAAAATATTTACAAAAATATAAGGAGTGTACTCACTTTTGTGAAATACTGTAGGTATTGCAATTTCCTTTCAAATCTGGCTGTTGGTGAACGTAACAAATACAAATTTATCCAAAGTTACGAATCTGAAATAACGAATGCCGCATCCAAACGAATGGAACCTAACAAATTAATAATAATAATAAAAATGTATTATTATTATTATTAATTTGTTACGTTGCATTTGTTTAGATGCGCCATTCTTTTTTTTTTTTGGATAATCCATAACTTAGGATAAATTTGTATTCATTACATTCATAAATAGCCAAATGTTAAAGGAAATTCCAATACCTATAATTTAATAGTTATTATTTCGGATCTTCGAATATTCAAATTTTGGAATTTACAAATTTTCTAATTTACGAATACCCTATCTAAACAATTGGAGCATAACGAATTAAAATTTTTCCGAAGTTACGAATTTAGATCATAACTAATGACCTGAAAAAAAAAAAAAAAAAAAACGAATGAAACGAAAACGAACATATTTTTTTTGGCAGTGCACATGTCTAATATTTGCCTGCTCTATGCAATGGTTTTGCACAGAGAAGCCCCAATCCTTCTCTTCTGAGGTCCCTGCTAGTGTTCCTGGCTCCTCCCCTCTTCCAAATGCCCCCACAGCAAGCGGCTTGTTATAGGGGCATTTGTGATACTCGATCCTGACCTGGGCTCTGTGTGTTCATTGACGTACACAGTGCATCTCAGCCCTTCCTGTTCTCTCCTCACATGCTGTGATTGACAGCAGCAGGAGCCAATGGCTCCTGTTGCTCCATGTACACTGAGGGGAAAGAGAGAGAGAGAAGTGCCACTGCTCTTGGGCACAGCACTGGATTCAAATCAGGCTCAGGTATTCAGTACATTTATAACTAATGAGGAGGCTGGGAGGGCGGAACACAAAAGTTTTTATACCTTCTTTGCATTATGGTAAAAACCCTTCTGCCTTTACAACCACTCTAAAATAAAAAGTTCATGTCCCCACTAAAGAGATTTCCTTTCATGTGACTGGCACTTTACAAAGAACTTCAACCCAACCATACCTGTAAATGGAAATAGAACAGACTCCTATTCCTGCTGTCCATGTAGAAAAACTCTTCTCCATATGGGAGAAATCTTCCTCTGAAGTCTGTACTGCAACACTTTCCTGAATTCCAATTTAAGTGCTGTCCCCAATCCCCCCCTTCCTTCCCACAGCTTTTACTAGTTCCTCGCTCTGACCTCCCCCTATTATATGATGAAGTAGTAATGTGGAGGTGAGCAGCAGGAAAGAGTGAGAGCTGTGGGAGGCTCAGAAGATTAACGCTTCTGGAAGCATCAGTGTGGACTTTAACAGATTTCTGCACATCACAAAGGAGTTTGGTGACATGGGCAACAGGAAAGGTAAGTATGTTCTTTCTTTTTTTTACAGGTATGTGTACGTTTTTTTTTTTTAATAGCAATAGGGTTCCTTTTACTTCCTATTAAACTTTGTGTTAATAAACAAGATGTTGTAGAATTGTTTATTCTGGCCAAGTTCACGTAAGAGGCCTCTAAGGCTTTACCTGGTGTTTGTTAAACATTCTGGAAGTGCAAGTTCATTTTATGCTAATTTCACATGCATAATGGCTTTTAGATAGTAATGATGGTTAGTCCCAGCTGATGTACATTGGTCTCAAACTAATAATGTAGACATGCAAGCTTTCCTGTATTAATGACAATTCATTAAGTTGTGCAATACCTTCCTCAGCTTTTTTTCATTTCATACAGTTAAGTCAGGGACAATATTTTTAATTGGAAATCCTTCTAGCATGTACAGTACTTTGGAAACACATCTTGGAAATGACCAGGGAGCAACATGGAGTTGCCCAAAGCTTTAATATCTCATTGATCAATTAAGTTAAATGATTTTCACTATCACTAAAAAACGAAATATTAAAGTATTATGTTTACATCCTGTTACTATATGATGAAAAAGCCTCATAATATAATATAAAAATTATTTTATCTTCCCTGACTGAGCCAAACCCTCCTGCATTTGTTTCTCCTAGACACTGCAACTCACATTGAGATGGTTTCAGCAATAGACAGTGCTGGCCACCCAGAAAGCACTAGGTGCATTATCATTGCCACAACATCTCCATTAGTTGGACTTCACTGGCAGGCTTCAACAGTGAAGTACAGTATTATCATATACCTGGGTGTGGCGGTGATCAGGGGCACTGACTGACCTATGTATATTTTTATTTTTTAATAAATGTTTTCCTTTTTCTTTTTTAACCTCCTTGGCGGTAATCCCGAGCGTGACTCGGGTCTGACTTTTTCTGTCAGGAGCGGTAACCCCGAGTCACGCTCGGGGTAGCGGTGCAGAGCATACAGCGGAGCCCTTACCTTGTCCTGGGTTCCAGCGATGCTCTCCGCTGTCCTCGGCTGTCCTCGGCTGTGTTCGGCAGCGCGATCACGGCGTCTCACTTCCTAGTTCCGTTCCCTGCGAGCAGCAGCGGCGCACGGGAGCGGAACTGGGCGGGAGATTCAAAATTTCAAATGTTCAGCACAACACACACACATATAAATAGAGGTGATACAGTGTAATCTTTGAGGATTATACTGTATCATCTCAGATCTACTGATACAGTGCCCCTTGCCCCAGTGCCCCTTGCCTCCAATAAAACTTTGTAAAAATGGAATCCAAAAAGCGCCATCTCGCTACAAAATCGCCTTTGGAGGAGTTGAATGACAGCGACAGCGGCAGCGACAGCGGCAGCGACACTGAGTTGCTCCCAGAACTGAGCGATAGCGAGTCGTGGGGAGATTTGTCGTCTGACACGGATCTGACAAGTGACAGCGGTGACAGTGGTGATGATCCTGCACCTGACATCAGCGATGTGCGCACTTGGTGCCCTATTGAGTGCGATACGGACCAGGTAGCGCCCCCAAGATTTCCCTTCACTGGATCACCTGGGATGAAGGTCGAAGTTGAGCGTGGCAACCCTCTGGCATACCTGCAATTATTTCTCACAGAGGAGGTAATTCAAAAAATTGTGACAGAGACAAATCGCTACCAAGAGCAGCAATCCGCTACGCTGCATGCCAGGCTTTCCCGAAGCAGAAGGTGGGAACCGGTAACTAAAGAGGACATCTGGCTGTTTCTCGGACTCATTTTTCAGGGGGTGGTGGGGAAACCGCGCCAGAAATGGTACTGGACCACCAACAAGCTACTGGCCACTCCGTTTTTTGGTACTGTGATGTCGGAATACCGTTTTTCCCTCATCATGAAATATTTTCACTTCACTAACAATGAAGAGTTTGATGAGGCCACGCATCCTGCGCCCAAGCTAAAAAAAATCTGGGAGGTATGCCAAATGATTGGGAACAATTTCCAGCGGACCTACGTGCCAGAAAGGGACGTCAGCGTGGATGAGAGTTTGATGGCCTATAAGGGACGCCTAAGCTGGATCCAGTATATTGCATCCAAAAGAGCGCGGTTTGGCATCAAAACATACATGCTCTGCGAGTCATCCACTGGGTACATATGGAACTCGGTCATTTACACCGGTAAAGGCACGCAATTCAACACAAGGTACAGCGGCTATGGGATGGCCACGTCATCTGTCCTAACACTACTGGAGCCATTACTGAACCAGGGATATTGTGTCACCATGGACAATTTTTATACGTCGCCGGAATTGTTTGAGATTTTGATCCAAAACAAAACTGATGCTTATGGTACGGTTAGGCCTAACCGACGTGACATGCCATCTATGTTTGCCAAAAAAAAACTAAAAACCGGTGAAAGTGTTGCCTGGCAGAAGGGCAAGATGATGGCAATACGTTGGCGAGACAAGAAGGACGTGTGTCTCATGAGCACTGTGCACAGTACCTCCACTGCCATGGTCCACACAAAAGGTGGGAAAGATGAAATACTACAAAAAGATTTTCAGGCATCTTCTGGAACAATGCCTTTGGAACGCCTACATCTTGTACCGAGCAGGGAGTGACAGGCCTCTTGTTCATTCAGATTTTATCTGGAAGGTGGCTGAGCAAATTTTCCTCAAACACCAGATGCCATCAGTAGATGCGAACAGACCTGGACGACGTGCTGTTGGTGTTGCCAACCCAGAACGCCTAACAGGTCGTCACTTTATGGACTATATACCACCAACCGCAAGAAAGGCAGCACCTACCAGGATGTGCGTGGTTTGCTGTTCCAAAAAAGATGGCAAGGGAAAAAAAATCAGAAAAGAAAGCCGGTTCTATTGTCCGGATTGTGACGTCGGACTGTGTGCTGTACCCTGTTTTAAAATTTATCACACTCAGATTGTTTATTAAATTTTCTTTGTTATATTATATTATTTAAAAATTAAAAATCATGATTTTGTGTTTTAAACTTTATCACATCTGGGATGTCTTCTAGAGTCTTGTTTGGTCAGGTTTAAGTAAGTAATTACTAAGAATTGCAGGCCTATAATACATAGCATCAAATTTCCATGCAAAATAATTGTACCACTTTCAGCACAAAATTCCAGACAGAATCATACCGCCAGGGAGGTTAACATACTGTGACCAGAGCAATACAGTACAATGTTATCATAATAACACTGTACTACTCTTGGGAGGTGATCATGATTTTATTTATTTTTTACACACTATGATTGCTTATAACAGTGAATATAACTGTTATAAACACCCATTTTTTTCTGAATGAAATGCATTCATTCAGTCGGTAATATTTTCATTAGCTGTGATTGGCCACAGCGAAACACATGGTACAGATAGGCTATGATTGTCCCTGTCTGTACCATGCGATCACTGTGACCCTGTCTATAATGCCAATCTGATGTGTCACTCCCTAACAACCAGTACTTTTGGGTGCTCTCTTCAATGCAGTTCTTAGCATATGAGTTGGGAAGAAGGATAGCAGTATGCAAATACCATTTCCTAAAAAGAAGTGGTTGCTTGATAAATCCTGTCAATATATTGTGACGTAACAAAAAAATTGTGTTGATTGGATGGAATAATGGTTGGAGAGAAACCCAGATTAATAGTTGGAAGGGGATTGTGAAATGTTTAACAGGTTTAAAATATAAGTTATCCAAACCATTATTACACTAATACTCCAAAGACATGATGGTAGGTTAATCGGCTTCTGTCTAAATTGGCCCTAGTATATGAATGTGAGTTAGGGACCTTTAGATTGTAAGCTCCTTGAGGGTAGGGACCAATGTGAATGTACAATGTATATGTAAAGCGCTGCGTAAATTGATGGCGCTATTTAAGTACCTTAAATAATAATAAAAATAATCCCCATTCTTCGACTAATTTTGCAGACAAAATATTTGCAACTCTGCTTAGCTACTCTTGCTATTCACAATCCTGCCACACTGTTCAGCATCATAAGTTTGTGTAAGTTTTGCTAAACACCTCCAGCTCCCAGGGATATAATATTGTTGGGATAACCACATTGTACAATGCAGTGATTGTGAGTGATTTAAATTAGCCATACAAATGGCTTTTAAGATGACTTTTCATTTTGAAATGCATACACATAGAGACTTACAAAAGTGTTATATTTGCCTGGTGGTCTACTTTAACATAAAAACTTACATGGTTGCACTTAAAAATTGCTTCCTTGTAAAAGCCATGTAAAACGTTCTGCATTTTCTCTTCATTAATTATCTCCACCAACCAACAGAAATGCTTAGCTGCTTAAAATAATCAAGGTCAGATTTTCTATTCATACCTTCATAACATCAGACCTTTACACCATTAATATTTGTTAAATTGCTACTTTCTGTGTCGGTTAATGGCCATTATAATTAGAGGTAGCATGAGATCCTAAGATTTGGAGTCACAAAGGCTACAGTAAATTCTTTAGTGCAGTAATAATACCCATTAAGGTACCAGGTCTTACATTAAAAAATGTAGAATTTATTATAATTTATCTATTTAAGGAACAATTGTAGGAGTCAAGTAAGCACAAATGTCATTTTAAAGGATACATACACTTTGTATTAACACTGCTCAGAAACCCTTCACTCTGCTTAGCAAGTATGATGCTCCATAGCAAGCAAAATAGCTGACTAAAGGAGTTGAGACTCTTTACTAAATAAACAGAAATTTGCTTTTCACGTGAGTGGGCAATTGAGCTGAACATACCCTTAAAGTTCCTATCTCAATGCTCTCTCTTTTTCTTTAGCAAATCAGCCTCATTAACTCTGCTGCTAATAGTGTAATTTTTCAGTTGCATATTCTGCCCACAGATGCTGCAGCCTATGATCTGGTTCTGCAAAATCTGATTAAACAGCCAGTTTATGCATCAGGGTGAGAATTGGGAATAAAACCTCTGCAACCACTTATGTGTCAGCTATCTAGTCAAATTTGTTTAAGCCTGCCATCCATAGATTGAAATGTGGCTGGTTTATTAGGTCAGATTTTCAGCCTGTTGGAAAATTTCTGCACAATCAGCGCTGCTGGCTATAGCCTGCAGTGCTGATCAGTGTATTCTGATTGCAGGGAAGTCCCCCTGCTGTCAAAATACTCTGCAGGAGTGATTCCTCCATCCACCTCGAGTGTGTGGATGAGGGAATTGAGTCATTGTATTTCGTTCAACCCGCTGGCTCAATGAAAAAAAATGTAATAATGTATGAGCTGCCTTACAATTAGAAAGCAGTCTTTATCAGTATAGCCAGCTTTAGCTTAGTTAAATAGATAATAACTGTGTAACTGTGTTTGCCAATGACAATAAATCCTTAATAAGTGAAAAAAGTCTCTGTGTTAAAAAATTTCTATAATAATTTGAATCAAATTTATCTAGACACACCCAACTATTAATAGCCTTTGGGACTTTAATGACTCACACCCCAAAAGTGTAAAGTATAAGAAAATGTATTACAAAATAAAAAAAAACATTACATACATTTAAAACAACAAGCTGTCTACATGTGTACCAACAATGAAAATGCACAAATACATGGCAATAAAACATTCAAATTGTAAACCTTGCATTAACATGGATGGTCTGTGCTAATGTTCTCCATCAACGTGGATGGTCTCTGCTAATATGCTCAATGCGTTTCGCGAGATAGACATCTTTTGTGTTTACCAAGGTGTGAATAGTGGGAAAATTATGTTTACTATGTGCTTACCGTATACAGTGCCTTGAAAAAATATTCATGCCCCTTGAAATTTTCCACATTTTGTCATGTTACAACCAAAAATGTATTTTTTTTGTTTGGTGGGGGGTTTATGTGACACAACACAAAGTGGCACATAATTGTAAAGTGAAAGGAAAATTATATATTTTTTTTTTACAAATAAATATCTGAAAGTGTGGCGTGCATTTGTATTCAGCCCCCTTTACTCTGATACCCCTAACTAAAATCTAGTGGAACCAATTGCCTTTAGAAGTCACCTAATTAGTAAATAGAGTCCACCTGTGTGTAATTTAATCTCAGTATAAATCCAGATGTTCTGTGAAGCCCTCAGAGGTTTGGAGAACCTTTGTGAACAAACAGAATCATGAAGGCCAAGTAACACACCAGACATGGGATAAAGTTGTGGATACGTTTAAAGCAGGGTTAGGTTATAAAAAAGTATCCCTAAGCTTTGAACATCTCACAGACGCAAATAGAAAGAGTATGGCACAACCACAAACCTACCAAGACATGACCGTCCACCTAAACTGACAGGCCGGACAAGGAGAGCATTAATCAGAGAAGCAACTATGTTACTTCTGGAGGAGCTGCAGAGGTCCACAGTTCAGGTGTGAGAATCTATCTACAGGACAACTATTAGTAGTGCACGCCACAAATCTGGCCTTTATGGAAGAGTGGCAAGAAGAAAGCCTTAAGAAAGTCCCATTTGCAGTTTGCAAGACGCCATGTGGGGGACACAGCAAACATGCGGAAGAAGGTGCTCTGGTCAGATGAGACAAACAAGGAAAGGGGGGCGCCGCTGAAAATGTATCAAAATTCAATTTATTACAGCAACATTATCCACTCACATGGGGGTACAAGATGTCACGTTCAGGTCCTGCATGCTGGGCTGGGAAGACCGTGGAACTGCAGGTCACAGCAAGTCCGGGTCACAGCTACTCCACTTAGGCTTGCCTCTCATCAGGGTATGTTGGTATGGCAGAGCGTGGTGCTGTTTTTTTCTTCCAAGAGGTCCAGGTGCAGATGGTAAAAGTCCGGTCTGTAAATGGAGGCACTAGGCCCGTTTTTCAGAACAGGGGTTCCGGTGATGGGGTGGAAGGGAGTGAAGAAGCGCCACTGCCAGGAAAGCACTGTGATGTGTCCAAAGCCGTCGGTCTCACCTCTGAGATGTAAAGAGACACGGCCGTGTACAGGGGGAGGCGAAAGCGAGGCCTGGGGAGCAAACAGTCAGCGTGGTCGCCCGGCGGTGACGTCACCGATATGCTTCAGATGAGACCAACATTTAACTTTTTGGCCTAAAAGCAAATTGTTATATGTGGCAGAAAACTAACACTGCACATCACCCTAAACACAGCATCCTCACCTTGAAACATGGTGGTGTCAGCATCATGTTGTGGGGATGCTTTTCTTCAGCAGGGACAGGGATGCTGGTCAGAGTTGATGGGAAGGTGGATGGAGCCAAATACTTGGCAATCTTAGAAGAAAACCTGATAGTCTGCAAAAGACTTGAGATTGGGGCGGAGGTTCATCTTCCAGCAGGACAACAAACCTAAACCTACAGCCAGAGCTACAATGGAATATGTGGCAAGACTTGGAAATTGCTGTTCACATACACTCTCCATCCAATCTGACAGAGCTCAAGTTATTTTGCAAAGAAGAATAGGCAAACATTTCACTCTCCTAGACGTTAAAAGCTGGAAGAGACATCCCAAAAAGACTTGCAGCTCTAATTGCAGCAAAAGGGGGTTCTACAAAGTATTGACCCATACAAATGCACTCCACATTTTTTAGATATTTATTTGTAAAAAAGAAATTGGAAAATCATTTATTATTTTCCTTCCACTTCACAATTTTGTGCCAATTTGTGTTGGTCTATCACATAAAATCCCAATAAAATACATTTTCGTTTTTGGTTGTAACATGACAAAATGTGGAAAATGTCAAGGTGTATGAATACTTTTTCAAGGCACTATATATAACAGTATGCATTTGCATGTGTATTACATTTTAAAGAGCAGCATTCAAAGTTGGTATAAATAGATAATCAGTGCAGATTTTTGTTATTAAATGTGAAGCTTTGTTCACTTTAAATATTTCATCATTCGTGTTGGGCAAACTATTCAAGCCAAAGTTCGGGCCAAACATCGCCTGTTTGCCCATTTGGCGGACACCCGAATTTGCTTCACAGTGCATTCTAGGGCCCTTTGGTCAGGTGCAAGGCTTTGCCAATTAGAGCAGAGCGCACTGTCAGGGCCCTGATTGGACAAAGTGATGATGACTTTCTCCAATCACGGCTCAGTGCTCATAGTCCCACCCCATATTAACCACTTAAGGACCAGACCTATTTTTCAAACTTGTTGTTTACAAGTTAAAATCATTTATTTATTTTTTTGCTAGAAAATTACTTAGAACCCCCAGACATTATATACAGTACATGTATATTTTTTTTCAGACACGTTAGAGAATAAAATGGCGGTCGTTGCAATACTTTGTCACACCGTATTGCGCAGCGTTCTTACAAACACAACTTTTTGGGAAAAATACACTTTTTGAATAAAAAAATAAGAAACCAGTAAAGTTGGCCAAAATATTTTTATATTGTGAAAGATAATGTTATGCCGAGTAAATTGATACCCAACATGTCATGCTTCAAAATCGCACCCGCTCGTGGAATCGCGACAAACTTTGACCCTTAAAAACTTCCATGGGCGACATTTAAAAATGTCTACAGGTTGGGGGGGTGTGGCTGGCCATGGAGCAAGATGGCCGACTGACCCTGCAGCTTCACTCAGCCTAGGGACACTCAGCAACCCTCTGCCCAATACAGCGGAACACAGGGGATCACATCGGTATGTCCAGAAAGAAGAAATGCTACTTCTATAAGTCGCACCGCCTCACGGACTTTTACATGCAGATAGGCATGCAGAGCAGCCAAAATGGCACCAGAGCCCTCCGCCCTCGCCAGCACAAACACCACAGAGGACATGGGTAGCTCTGTGCCCGATCCTACACCTACACTTACACCACACCAAGGCTCCCCTTCAGACAGAGGTAAGCGGTCAGCGCAGTCCCCAGCACAATCTCCATCTAAAGTCCCGCTGTATAAGAAACAGCACTGGGATGAGACTGCTGACAGTGAAGGACCACAGGAATCTTTGGCTGCAGACTCTTCCAGTGATCAGCCTGCCTCACAGCAAACCTTAGTAACGAATGTTACTATCTGTGCAATGAGCTCCACTCATCTTTATCCTCCTTGAGTAGAACAGGTAGAGGAACGTACTGACATATTGGAGAGACAGATCACAGAGCATGCCTCTGCAGACCAAGAGGCTTCTGAGGAAATAAGATTTTTACAGGCTAAAATGGCCGACGTGAAGGATTGCTCCAGGAGGAATAATATAAAGTTCAGAGGCATTCCTGAGGCTGTCAAACCTCCAGACCTAATCCATCACATCCAACAATTGTTCCTCAAACTTATTCCACAACTTTCACAATCTGAGATCGCCATAGACTGTGCTCATAGGATCGCTAAACCAAACCACCTACCAGAAACGGTCCAGCGTGACGTACTGGCGCATATCCATTTCTTCCATACTAAAGGAAGGATCATGTCTGCAGCTCGTTCTACTGCTACCCTCCCAGACCCATACTCTTCCATCTCTCTATACATGGATATATCAGCGGCTACCGCACAAAAAAGGAGGGAATTTGCCCAAGTTACTGCAGTCCTCTGAGATCGTAACATCACATAAAAATGGGGCTTCCCCGCCAAATTAGTGGTGACATTTCAAAACCAAGCAACCAACATCTATACACCCAAAGAGAGTGTCAAAAGGCTACTAAACTGGGCCTCATCTCCTCACCACCAAGTGTGAATTGGAGTGAATATCGCAGTACGTGTCACTGGTGCTATTAGCTACAAGGGCGCGATATACTGTGTCATCCCTTATTGGGATGAATACATTGCTATCTTCCTTGTGATTTAATATGCAATACGTGCAACACTTCTAAGCCTCTATACAGTGTTAGTAAGCTTAAGGCATCACTAGATGGCATCATGGTTATTCAATAGAAGTTGGTGTGTCATCAGGTTAAGTTTACCATTACATCTAACCCAAATTGAGACAATACATCCTGGATCTAAGCGCTTTTAGGAAAAATCTTTTTGCTACTTGTGAAATTGTGAAATATACTTTAACCACTTACCGACCGGCTCCCAAACATATACGGCGGCAGTTTGGCTCTCCTGCACAAATCGCCGTATATGTACGGTGACTCCTTTAAGAGCCATAGCAGGCTGCGTGGCCTTCCCTGCCACTGACATTTATACAGTAATCAGTGCATTTCTATAGCACTGATCGCTGTATAATTGTCACTGGTCCCAAAAATGTGTCAAAAGTGTCTAATTTGTCCGCCACAATATCACAGTCCTGATAAAAATCGCAGATTTCAGCCATTACTAGTAAAAAAACAAAAATAAGAAAAATGGCATAAATCGATTCCCTATTTTGTAGACGCTATAACCTTTACGCAAACCTACACCGCATCAACATACGCTTATTGCAATTTTTTTACCAAAAATATGTAAAAGAATATATATACATATTGGCCTAAACTGATGAAGACATTTTTTTTTTTTTAACTTTTTTTTTTTTGGGGGGGGGGGGGGGGTAATTATTATAGCAAAAAATATTTTATTTTTTTTCAAAATTGTCACTTTTTTCTTGTTTATAGCGCAAAAAATAAAAAACACAGAGATGAGCATATACCACCAAAAGAAAGCTCTATTTGTGGGAAAAAAAGAACGTCACTTTTGTTTGGGTACAATGTCGCACTTGTCAGTTAAAGTGACGCAGTGCCATATTGCAAAAAATGCCCTGGTCATTAAGGGGGCAAATCCTTCCGGGGCTGAAGTGGTTAAAGAAGAGTTTATGTAACGCTTGTCTAGACTCTGGTAGGTTACAGTCTCATGAAAAAGCTAGTTTTAAGGCTTCTGTTGGTCAGAGAAGGAGCAGTGGAGAAGGGGCCATCTCAGTGATGCATTTCAAAAACTTTTTGTCCCTCTGCGTCCAGAGCTGTCAGCTTCAAGATCCCATCGGCAGCATCTGCATCATATGGTGGAAGATTATCTAGGGGCAAAAACAGACACAAAGTTTTCTGATAAATGATCCACTGGGTTTCTGAGTCATAAGAATAGACCACTGGCCAGAACTTATCCCAGGTTGCAATTGAACTGCTGGGCTGCCCTGCATCCAGTGGGAAATCAATGCTGCTGGAGGTTTTATGACAGATGAAAAAAAATGCGTCTCTCCACAGACTCCGTTGACCAGCTGACATTTGTCAAAATTAATCAGTCCTGGATTAGCAGCAGCTATCAAGCCCCTGATGCTGATGTTGCTGATTAAGTGTTATTGGGAGCTAAAATCTCTCAAAGACTGCCTAGGCTGTTTAGCTTTGTTGGTGTTGATTTTATCTTGAAGTAATAGGTTTCATGAGCACAATTAACACCCAATGACCAATTTTTCTTCACCTGTTTGACAGGTGCATCAAATGTAATTTTTTTTTACAGGAAGGCCAATTCTTGCTTTCATCAAGAGTACCTCTAGAAGGTTAAAGATTGAAGGCACCACCAACACCCAAAGACCAGTTTTTTCTGCAACTTTTTGACCAGGGCATATAATTTCATTTTTTTTACAGCAAGGCTCATTTTTGCTTTCATCAAGAGTACCTCTATAGGGTTATGATGTGAAAGCACCACCAACACCCAGAGCCCAATTTTTCTACCCCTGTTTTATTTATCCAAAGTCATGTGAAAGGGACACCATACTTTATAAAAAAAATAATTAATCTTAGCCTGAGTGTACTTTAATTTGTCTTCTTCACATAAGTCTTGCTCACTCTGGTGCAAATATTTGTTATTTTCATCCAAAAAAAATCTCTAATCTTGTTCTGAGTGCACTAATTTGTGGCCTCATCATACAGACTTTCTTCCCCAAGCCATTATTTACGAAATAAAGTTCTGTCGTTAATCGGAATGGGGGGGGGTGTTCGGCCCATCTCAATTTATCATGTGCAAATTTTTTTTTTTTTTACATTTCCCTCAAACAGGTTTGAGTTTTCAAAGTAAATGTAGCTTCACTTTATTCAATTAGCCGTACCAAAACTTTGATAAGTGAAAAGTTTATATGTCTTTAATCCATTTCAGTACTCACAAGCAACAAGCAACAGAGATATGGTGTGCTATGAAGATCATTACTCTTTGGGAGGGTATGTGTGTAGTGTTAAAGTGTTACTAAACCCACAACAGTAAAATCAGTCTTTATATGCAGTAAAGCATGCTTGTTATACTCACTGGGAAACCTAAGGAGTTAATCATCTGCATTGTGTAAACAAAGCTTTTTTATCCTGTCTTCTCTAATACTCCCCTTCGTTTACTGTCCCCAATCCATCTGCTAATAGTACAGCGTTATAGGAGGCTATATGTACATGCCCAGTTTGGTGTGTATTGCTAGAGAGTTTTTCTTTTTTGTGCATGTGATCAGCACAGGGCCAGTCAGCACTGTCCAGACATAGGGTCAGGGGCCATGTCATAGGACAGTCAGAGGAGAATGAAAACTCCTCCAACAAGCTTTAACCAGTCCACGGCCAGACACTGATAGAAGTAACAAGACTGCTTTATACTGCTGATGAGAAAAGGTATTTAGCAGTTTATTTACAAAAAAATAATTGCATTTCCATGTTCTGTGTACTGTGGGAGACTAGATATAGTGAATGGATTTAGTAACACTATAATATAAAGAGCACATATACTTGAAAGGGTTTTGCTACTATATTTTATTTACATTTCACGACGTGTATTAGTTCCTTAATTAGAAAATATAATTAATATCTTTGCAAGTTTACTTTATAGGTGCCATTCATTTTATTTATATACAGTGCCTTGCAAAAGTATTCACCCCCTTGGCATTTTTCGTGTTTTGTTGCCTCACAACCTGGAATTAACATGGGTTGTTTAAGGATTTGCATCATTTAATTTACAGAACATGCCCACAACTTTGAAGAGTGGTCTTCATGGCAGTGTTTGTTTAACAGTGCCTCTTGCTTAGGTGTTGCAGCCTCTGGGGCCTTTCAAAAAGGTGTGTTTATGTAATGACAGATCATGTGACACTTAAATTGCACACAGGTGGACGGCTTTTCACTAATTATGTGACTTCTGAAGGTAATTGGTTGCACCAGAGCTTTGTATGGGCTTCATAACTTTGGGGGTGAATACAGTGGTGTGAAAAAGTGTTTGCCCCCTTCCTCATTTCCTGTTCCTTTGCATGTTTGTCACACTTAAGTGTTTCGGAACATCAAACCAATTTAAACAATAGTCAAGGACAACACAAGTAAACACAAAGTGCAATTTGTAAATGAAGGTGTTTATTATTGAAGGTGAAAAAAAATCCAAACCATCATGGCCCTGTGTGAAAAAGTGATTGCCCCCCTTGTTAAAACATACTATAACTGTGGTTGTCCACACCTGAGTTCAATTTCTCTAGCCACACCCAGGCCTGATTATTGCCACACCTGTTCACAATCAAGGCATCACTTAAATAGGAGCTGCTTGACACAGTAAGGTCCACCAGAAGATCCTTAAAAGATACACATCATGCCGAGACCCAAAGAAATTCAGGAACAATTGAGAAAGAAAGTAATTGAGATCTATCAGTCTGGAAAGGGTTATAAAGCCATTTCTAAAGCTTTGGGAATCCAGCGAACCACAGTGAGAGCCATTATCCACAAATGGCGAAGACATGGAACAGTGGTGAACCTTCCCAGGAGTGGCCGGCCGCCCAAAATTACCCCAAGAGCGCAGCGATGACTCATCCAAGAGGTCACAAAAGACCCCACAACAACGTCCAAGGAACTGCAGGCCTCACTTGCCTCAGTTAAGGTCAGCGTTCATGCCTCCACCATCAGGAAAAGACTGGGCAAAAATGGCCTGCATGGCAGAGTTCCAAGGAGAAAACCACTGCTGAGCAAAAAGAACATCAAAGCTCGTCTCAATTTCTCCACAACACATCTTGATGATCCCCAAGACTTTTGGGACAACATTCTGTGGACCGATGAGACAAAAGTGGAACTCTTTGGAAGGTGTGTGTCCAAGTATATCTGGCGTAGAAGGAACACTGCATTTCAGAAAAAGAACATTATACCAACAGTAAAATATGGTGGTGGTAGTGTGATGGTCTGGGGCTGTTTTGCTGCTTCAGGACCTGGAAGACTTGCCGTGATAAAAGGAACTATGAATTCTGCTGTCTACCAAGAGATCCTGAAGGAGAATGTCCGACCATCTGTTCGTGTACTCAAGCTGAAACGAACTTGGGTTCTGCAGCAGGACAATGATCCTAAACACACCAGCAAGTCCACCACCGAATGGCTGAAGAAAAACAAAATGAAGACTTTGGAGTGGCCTAGCCAAAGTCCTGACCTGAATCCTATTGAGATGTTGTGGTATGACCTTAAAAAGGCCGTTCATGCTCGAAAACCCTCTAATGTAACTGAATTAGGACAATTCTGCAAAGATGAGTGGGCCAAAATTCCTCCAGGACGCTGTAAAAGCCTCATTGCACGTTATCGCAAACGCTTGGTTGCAGTTTTTGCTGCTAAGGGTGGCCCAACCAGTTATTAGGTTTAGGGGGCAATCACTTTTTCACACAGGGCCATGATGGTTTGGATTTTTTTTCACCTTTAATAATAAACACCTTCATTTACAAATTGCATTTTGTGTTTACTTGTGTTGTCCTTGACTATTGTTTAAATTGGTTTGATGTTCCGAAACACTTAAGTGTGACAAACATGCAAAGGAACAGGAAATGAGGAAGGGGGCAAACACTTTTTCACACCACTGTACATACTGTATGCACATGCCAATTATCAGTTTTTTTTTTATTTCTGAGAAAATATATGTACCGTATATATTTTTCTAATTTTACTTTACCAACTTAGACTATTGTGATCCATCACATATAATTCAGATTAAAAAACATTAAACTAAAGGCTGTAATGTAACAAAATAGGTAAAAAGCCAAGGGGGGAATACTTTTGCAAGGCACTGTATATGTATATGTATGTGTATACTCATGGTGTTATTAAATACAATGTTATTTTATATGTTACAGTCTAAAAAAAAAAAGCATTGGGTCATTTGTAATACCTTAAAGTAGAACTATAGGCAAAACATTTTATTTCATTTTGAATAGAGTAAGGGAGGATTATAACCCCTGTAAGGTTTATTCTTGCCCTCTTTACCTAAACTTCCTGTCCCATAGCCAAAACAGGAAATGAGTGGAAAAACCTGCAAATTAGGGGAATTCTTTGGGGATCTCCAAGTCACCAAAACTTGGTTCCCCATTGGAAGATTGCCCCTCTATTAGTTTTCTGGGGACAACCCAAAATTTGCCATTTTCTTTTACTGCCACTTTCAATTATACCAGTAAACAGGACAAATAGAGAGGGTGAAACTCCCTAATGGGGACACAGACAGCAATAAAAATCTAATAGGTGTTCTATTTCCTCTCCACTATATTCAACACTAAAAAAAGCGTTGCCTTTAGTTATATTTGAAAGCAACTGACTCGGTTGTTGTAACCTACATTTTGGCATTCTGGCAGTCACAGAGGTCACAATCCAGACCTGGGTCAATCATTTAAGTAAAAGTATTTATGGAGCAGGATTTTTGCCCTGTCCCCCCAAATATTAAATTTTTTCCATTGTTTTGGGAAACAATATGTGAAGTTTTCAACAAAACTTTCCTTGCTTTGACCTGCAGGTGAAATGTGGGTTGCATCAAAGTTTAATATTTTCCTTGATTTTTGTCATGTCTGGTCTACGCTGCCCACATATGGGTAACTCCGGCATCAATCCTGAAGAGTATTATCATTTTTGCATTATTTACAATTTTCTTATGAAAAAAAAGGGGAATTTTTTTCAACATCACTTGTGTTACTTCACATACACTAGAATGTAAAAATTAAAATAAAGGAGTGAAGGCATAGACTCTCAACTGGGCTTAAACAATAAAGCAGTGAAGGCATAACAATGCTTTACCAAGTTAAATAATTCATAGCATTCAGTTCTGACTGCAGAAAACTAATGAAATTTGGTCACTATGGGTTACTGTACTTTATTGCTCATTGTCCTCCTTTGTTAAATAAGCTCACAGAGAAAATCGCTTGGTTCTTTTGACAGTTAATTTTTCTTCTTTTATTCACAATGTCCAGGACAGTACTACATATTAAGTCACGTATTCAAAAGCATGCTGTGTAGCCATCTCCACTCGAGTATGTGTCTTCACGAAAACTGTTTATCTATGTCACCAAAGATTGTTTCTCTTTTTGAACATGTCTGTAATTTCTAACACTTTGCAGAGTGTCGGATACATCTTGGAATACTTTTGAAGCATTGCAGATTGCCAGTGAACATAGAACCATTTGACAAAATTGGCTGATTTACTAACGCAATTTAGGACCTTCACGCAAATATTTTTTATTTCTTTTTTTATATTTTTTTGTCATTATCTAATCATATGAAAAGTAATTTTATTTTGTTTAAATAAATTTATTTATGGGAAGATTTACAACTGCTCTACTTACTCAAATTTAATATATTTGCTATACATTTTGGTATAATGGTATCCACAAAGGGATACGGTCTAGCTACATCAAGCTCCCTTGTATCTAATTGGTTTGACCTTAAGAGAACTGTAATATACAGTATAAAGGTTAGCTTAAAAAAAAAAAATCTGTATTTTATTATAATTCTGGAAAAACAATTAAGATTCTGGAAAGAGTTTTATTCTAAATGGTGAACACTAAATATAATGTTAAATACCATTCAGGGAAAGAGTGTTAAAGGAACTAGAAAATAGTGTACAATTTTTTGAATCTACTGGAAAGATCAATATTGAAATTTTTATATTGGGAACGTTTTTTAACTGTGCACCGCCTGTGGAATTAAACCAAGCAGGTAATGAAAACCATTATATCCTTGTCATCAAGACCATAATGACTGTTAAGTAGCGTATTTTGTCTTTATTTCAGCAAAATTGTCATTTTAACCTTTAGATTAGGAGAATTATATTACAGCACCATCTGTCTGAGCATCATTACTATGTAGTCTTAAACAAATCAAACAAGTTAATAAAAACAGATTACCTAGCAATGAAACATATTTTAGGATTCAATTTTTATTCAGTACATAAAATTGCATTTATCTTTTATTGTAAAGGATATTTCCCGAATTTGAAACATATCTGCTGCACAACCATTAGATTGTTTATCCAATTCTGTTGAACTTGGAATCATTCTAGACAAAGTTTTTTTTTTTGTTTTTTTTGCTTTAGATTTTCATGTACCAGTGAACCTGTTTTTAAAATAGACCTGAAGGCAGGACATTTAACCAGTTCCCACCCAGGCCAATTCTTACATTTCTCTACTACATGTAAAAATCTGTATTTTGTTGGTAGAAAATTACTCAGAAACCCCAGACATTATATATTTTTAGCAGAGACCCTAGAGAATTAAAAGACTGCTGTTGCATTTTTTTTTATGTCACAAAAATATACTTTAATGAACTTTAATGCAAAAAACACAATATATAACCTAATTTTTTTATTAACATGTAAAAGATTATATGCCAAGTAAATGGATACCCAACATGTCATGCTTTAAAATTGCGCACACTCATGGAATAGTGCCAAACTATGATACTTTAAAATCTCCCTAGACGACCCTTTAAACATTTTTACAGTTTACCAGTTTAGAGTTACAGAGGAGGTCTAGCACTAGAATTATTGCTCTTGCTGTTAGTTTTATTCACATCACAAGAAATGTAAACATCCCTTGTGATAGAAATAAGGCATGACAAGCCTTCTTTATGGAGACATCTGGGGTGTATAAGACCACAAATATCTCCTTTACCCTGGAAAGCATGAGATCAAAAAATGATATCTGCTTCCAGGAAAAAAATATGGCAGTATTTAAATCTATGAAAGCCGGAAGTGACAACATGACTTCGCTTCTGGCCTCCAAGGAACATAAAGATGGCTGGGGACCAACCGGTCTACGGCTAACTATGTGTAAACCCTGTGCCTTCACCACCAGATCAGATCCCAGGCTCTCCGATCACAAGATGAAGGCCAGTAAGGCATCGGTGGGTGGCAGGAGGGGGGACGTCCCTTCCCACTGCCTGCAAAAGAAATCCAGCAGCTAATCAGCTGCTAGGATGGCTTTTAAATTTTAGGGATTTGCTGACTGAACAGATATCTGGATGATGCCTGTAGCTGCAGACATCATCCACATATCTCCACTTCAAAACCAGGATGTCATATGACATCCTATGGGCGTAAAGTGGTTAAGTAGTTATTATTATTATAAATATTATTAACAAACCTTAATACATTTCAAAATGTCCTCACTGACCTTAGTAGCCGTAGACACTGTGAAGCAATTCATCTAAAATTCACAGCAGAAGCATTGAAGTTATTCAAGCAATTCTCTCAGCTGCTTAAAGCAGACCTTTGCCTCCTTTTGCTAAAATTTACATCAGCATGCATCTCTGCTATTAAACAGACAAATGTGATGTCATTTGGTCAATGTAATGACATCATGCGCTCCATCTTATGCAAGCGCACTAGGATTATATTGTGAGCTGACCCCAGAAAGATCTTTCAAAATGGTGGTATAGGAACAAGGGCCCAGACAGCAGAGAGACACCCTAAAGAGGATGGAAGGAGAGACAGCATGGAGGTAGGTAAGTGTACTTCTTTAGGTTTTAGGTCATAATGTCTTTTTTTTTTTTTTTTTTTTAATAAAGTGGAATACTCCTTAAATTCCAAAATCTTGGGGCACTTTCACTTTGTGAGAGGTTAGTAGGCTAGAAGGTTTCAGTCACTGCTGGGAATGGGGAGTGGAGTGAGCTGAGTGGGTCAAAAGAATGACTGGAACACCTTTAATGCTTCTCCGGTGAACTATGACCCAAGGGCTTGTTTTAAAGCTCATTTGCAGTTTAATAATATGTAAAGGCATATAGCCTGGCCTCATGCTCACCTCAATGTACATCTGTCATGAGAGAAATACATCAAGTTGCTATACCTGACCCTTTTTTTTTTTTAAAGTGCTAGATTCCTGGATGTCAGCCCAATGCTTTGACTTCAGTGCTGTCTGACTCATTAGGTTTGAGGGCAAAGAGCTGTTTATGCAACTTTGCAAGGGGATTTTCCCTTAGCTTGGTGGTGGTGAAAATTCACTTCACAAAAATAACTTTGCAAGGACAGTTAAAGAAAAAAGAAAGTTTTGCTTGCGGATGATTGGCTTGTGGAAGTGTAGCGTCAGCCAGATACTCTTCCCGACATGTTTCATCTAATGGGACATAATCAATATCATATTCGACAAACGCGTCGGGGAGGAGATTCTGGCTTTGACGCTACTCTGTTGTGCGATTCCAGGTCAGCAACGGCTTCATTTTTGAGTTATCTGGATTTTTTCCTGCTTTGTTTATGTGATTTTCCTTGCTTTGATAAATACACCTACTACACTATGAGGAACTTTTTGGACTCCTGGTGAGCTTTATTTATCCCTAGTTGGAATATACTAGGAGGTACCATTGCAAGCAAGTTACCACATTGATCCTGTAATGGTAGCCTGTTGTTCTGGTGAGTTTTACATCAACTTTTTGTTAGTGTTTGGTCACTTGAGCACTGTCCTGATTGCTTTTCCACTTAGGAGTTTATGCTACTGTAAGGGTAGCCATTCATACTCTGGTAAGCCTTGAATTCATGTGATGTCTGTGATTCGATGTTTTTAGCACCATTTGTGCAAGATTTCCAAGATTATCAGTATTACTGGAACAATCTTTTCTCATTACCATTGAATACACTGAGGATTTTTTTCTCTCACATTTATGAGCTTTGTGTCTTATTTCATATTTATTCAGCTTTATGGTTTCATAAGATTGCACTTTATATGTTCATGTTCTATATTGTCACTGCACTATTTTTGATTTGGGAGCAATATATACTACTCTGTGTTAGCAGCCTTATTTTCACCTTTTAAAATGTTTTATCACAGCGCAGATTCGGTTGCATATATTGAAAGGTTTACATACTGTTCCTGCAAGACTCCACATTGTATTGGATTAAACAGTAAAAATATATGCTTTATATATTTAATAGGGTAAATCAAGACTTTCTGTTGAATAACAATTACAAAAAGTTTTTTGATTCTACCTCCTCACACTTTCATGCTCTTTCTGTCTGTACATTTTGCTGACGAGCCTAAATGCAATTGCAGCCCAATTTAAAGAGCTGCTCCTGTGATGAATGAAAATGAGATTGTTGTTTTCTTGGAAGATTCCTCTTGACAAAACATAATGGATAGTTCAGGAGAACTGCATGAAAAAGTGCGACATGCCAAACTGATACCTTTTTTTTTGTGGATATTCATGCTCCTCCAAATAGGCCCACAATAGGTCAAAGCTTAGTTTTCATGGATCTATATATTTGTCTTTTTTTTTAAGTGAGTATCCCAACCAGTTTAATTTGAAAGTCTGGTGCTGGATGAGGGAAAAATAATCCAGAGACTGCACTTACTTTTGCTTACTTTAAGATTGCATCACATGATAAGGTATGTTTAGCCAGCACGCATGTAATAGTTTATGTGCATTTAAAATCAAAAAGTCCTGACCTTTTCTTGGCACTTTTTGTTCACATGTAGCAATCGGTATTTTTTTCTAGAAAATTTGTTAGAAACCTCAAACATATTTTTTTAAAGCAGAGGCCCTAGAGAATAAATTAGTAGTTTTGCAATTTTATATGTCACACGATATTTGCATGTGGTAGGTACACTTTATGGAGAGATCTGGGGTCTATAAGATCCCTCTGCACTTAAAAGCATTCAAAACACCAAGATCTGTGTTTTTTAATACTTTCGATTTTTAAAAACTGGCGCCAATGGTTTCAGAGTGAACTGGAAGGGATGTCATCGCTTCTGGATTACTGTTATGAACAGCCGATCAAAGCCGATGCCAGCTTTGCTTGGCTGTCCAACACGCTGGCTGGTCACCCAAGTCTTCTGGTGGGGTGAGAGAACGAGAATGAGAGCGCTACAGAAGATAATGGGGGGGAGTCCCAACCCACTCCTTCTTATAGCAATCTAGTGGCTAGTGAGCCACTCCCAATTGCTATTACATGAGGGCTGACTGCTGACTCTAAAAAACAATACCAGGCATCATACCGGTACAACCACCACAATTCCAATGACGTACAGGTACGTCTCTGGACAGGGAGTGGTTAAAAGTAGAAGGCATGATAAAAAGTAATTTTTTTTGTTTTAAATATACATTTTTTTTTTTTTACCATCACATTTGTATAAATTGTTACTCTAAATGTAGGTAATAATAATGTTTTTCACCATTTCAAAGGCACACACACTTTTTAGGTTGTTTTTAGCATATTTTTTCCCTGAAACAGCTGTGCAAATGTCATGCAACATATAAAAAAATTAAACCGCCATCTTTTCATTCTACATGGCCTCTGTATTCAGAAAATATATAATGTTCTGGGGTTTCAAGTATATTATAGCCAAAAAGGCAGATTTTAACATGTGTGCAAAAAATTTAAATAAAATTTAAGTGGTTACATTTTTCATCTACTTTCTGTCAGTCTGCAGAACCCATGTAGCCTTGGGGTTCATAAGCTAAGAATCCAGGTTTAACCTGGATTCTCACCTGTTTGGGAAATCAGGTGCTGTTTTGTGACTGTACCTACCCTATATACTCGCGTATAAGCCGAGTTTTTCAGCACATTTTTTGTGCTGAAAATTCCTCCCTCGGCTTATACTTGAATCAAGCACTTTTCTGCAGCAGAGAATGACATTTTCCAACCCGACTTTGGGGCCCCATATCCCCATATACCCAGTGGAACTAGCACTAAAACATATCCAAAGATGGGATTCCTAGCACCAAGTGACCCCGAGATACGGGGCCCCAAAGTCGGTTCAGAAAATGTCATTCTCTGCTGCAGAAAAGTGCTTGACATTTTCCGACCCGACTTTGGGTCCCCGTATCTCGGGGCCACTTGGTGCTAGGAACCCCATCTTTGGATATGTTGTAGTGCTAGTTTCACTGGGTTTGCGCACCAAGTGGTCCCGAAATACGGGGCCCCAAAGTCGGTCAACTGTGTCTATCTGCCATATGTCATTTTGAGACCCTTTGGGTCCAGAGACCCCACATTTTGGCTGCAGCTAGGGGGCATATAGTAACCATTAACTACCAAGTTTTAAGTTTGGGGGACCTATGGCTGCAAATGGGCACAGCGAGGCATGCAAATGGGCATTGTTGACCCTCTTTTCCACTTACAGTAGCTGCGCATTTCTCACCCAAGGCTTATACTCGAGTCAATAAGTTTTCCCAGTTTTTTGTGGTAAAATTGCCTCGGCTTATATTCGGGTCGGCTTATACTCGAGTATATACAGTAATTGGTTTATCTCAAAATGTTGGTCCAAAGTAAGCTTTCACCATAAAAACAAATAAAAAAAACAAACAAAATAAAAATCAAAGAAGTGGGAAACCCCATAACCCTTTGGTAAGCTTGCAGAATCAAGTTCTGATTCCCTACAGCAGGATATGCAATTAGCGGACCTCCAGCTTTTGCAGAACTACAATTCCCATAAAGCATAGCAAGACTCTAACAGCCACAAACATGACACCCAGAGTCAGAGGCATGATTGGACTTGTATTTTTGCAACAGCTGGAGTTCCGCTAATTGCATATCCCTGCCCTACAGGATAAAAGATCCCGTAAGAGGACTTTGCAACAGCTGGAGGTCTGTGGTTGCGCTAATTGCATATCCCTGCCCTATTGCCTTCAGGTAAAAGAATTTCTTCCTTCACCTAAAGGTATAAACCTTCAGATGTGGTAAGGTTATTTTTTTATCCACTCTGCAGACTAAATGTAGTAAAAACTATTTCTTTGTAAAATAGAAAACACAGTCATGAACTGGACTGCAAGGACAACCTGCTGATCAATTTTTAACAGGCTATCTCTATAGTCAATGGATCATGCAGCATATGAAAGCATTTTAGTCATGAAGGATGAACAGTCTGATATCTTAGCATACGGCAGTCAATGGCTTGAATGTAATGATTTTTATGTCTCTAACATCTTATACTGAAAGAAGAAAAATAGAATTGTATTGAAATTGTGATGCAATCAGACATTGTTCAAATGTTTATAAATGGACCCTGCCTTACAGATTAAGAAAATAGTTTAGTAGTGCTTTGGTAGCTCTTCAAAAAAATAAAATAAAATTAAAATTAAAATTAACAGACAATACCAGTTTGCCATTTGTGACTGACCTCTGACCTCTAGCAGTAAAGATAGATAAAAGAATAGAACAAATGATTCCCTAGCATAGCTGTTAAGATAATTGTACAGACACCATTAACAAGACATAATGTAGTTTGTAGCTGATTTAAAGACCTATTCTATTATTATTATAGTAATATACAGGATTTATATAGCGCCAACAGTTTGCGCAGCGCTTTACAAAATGAAGGCAGACATTAAAGTTACAATACAATTTGGTACAAGAGGAATCGGAGGGCCCTGCTCGCTAGAGCTTACAATCTAAGCCCCCGTACACACGGTCGTAATTTCCGACCACAAAATCCGTCTGATTTTTTCCGACGGATTTTGTCCGACACTGGTGTTGCATACACACGGTCAGACAAAGTTGTCGGAAAATCCGATCATTCTGAACGTGGTGACGTTCGTTGCGTACGACGGAACTACGTAGAGGCTAGTAGCCAATAGCTTTGGTCTCGTAATTTGATCTGAGCATGCGTAGAAGTTTGTCCGTCGGAATGGTGATCGTGTCATGGAGCCTCAGTACGGGGAAGTGCCTATGTAAACAAGGCATTTCCCCGTTCTGGCTTGTATCATGACAGAGATCACTGATCTCTGTCATTGACAGCAGTGATTGCTGTCATGTGACTTGAAGCCCATCCCCCTGACAGTTAAAAGCACTCTTTAGGACACACTTAACCCCTTCATCGCTCCTTGTGGTTAACCCCTTCACTGCCAGTGTCATTTACACAGTAATCAATGCATTTTTATAGCACTGATCACTGTACAAATGACAATGGTCCCAAAATAGTGTCAAAAATGTCCGATGTGTCTGCCATAATGTCGCAATCCCAATAAAAATTGCAGATCACCGCCATTACTAACAAAAAAAAATAATAAAAATGCCATAAAACTATCCCCTATTTTGTAGACGCTATAACTTTTGTGCAAAACAATCAACATACGATATACATTGCGATATTTTTTTTTAACAAAAATATGTAGAAGAATACATATCGGCCTAAACTGAGGAAAAAAAATGTTTTTTTATATATTTTTGGGGGATATTTATTATAGCAAAAAGTAAAAAATAATGTGTTTTTTTTTTTTTCCAAATTGTCGCTCTTTTTTTTGTTTATAGCACAAAAAGTAGAAACTGCAGAGGAGATCAAATACCACTAAAAGAAAGCTCTATTTGTGGGAAAAAAGGACGCAGTGCCGAATCGCAAAAAGTGCTCTGGTCAGGAAGGGGGCAATATCCTCCGGGGCTGAAGCGCTTAATGAATGCAACCAGATGGGATATTACTTTAAAATTGTTGGGAAATTCTAAAGGTTGTTTAAGCTGAGAAAGGGTAGAAGCATAATTTTAGCAGTAGTGAAGTTTCTCAAGCCAAATTTTGCATTTAAAATAGTTTCTTCTTTGGAGAGAATAAGCCTGAGGTATTTACAGTTCCTGCCTAATTAGGCAAACGATGTATTAAAGATGATATCCTGTGTGCAGTACTTCAATAGGCAGCTAGTGTAGATAGACCACAGCACTGATTGGGTTACAGAGAATGTGTATTTATGTGGCAGTCTGTGTTGTAAGAATCCTAAATTTGAGTAATTAAGTAACAACAAATGAGCTTGTAGCATGTGGTGGTGTGGTATGGGTTAGGAACACTCTCATCGTCCTTCACTGTAGCGGTGCAAAGCAATTGGCTTGCTGCTGGGGTGGGGGAGGGGGCACCCTTTCTCGCCGTCCTCATGCAGATGTAGTGATGCTGATGACGATCACCTTGTCTGTCTGCCTGCAGGATCGACTATCCTGTTATTCAGTAATCTGTAAATCCCCTTCTCCACTCTCTGGCCCAATCCAATCTGGCCTGTGGTCTCCTGGATCAGTACTCCGCTCTCTTAGCCCCCGTACATACGGTCGGAAATTCCGACCACAAAATCCGTATGTTTTTTTCCGACACTGGAGTTGCATACACACGGTCAGACAAAGTTGTCGGAAAATCTGATCATTCTGAACATGGTGACGTTCGTTACGTATGACAGAACTATGTAGAGGCTAGTAGCCAATAGCTTTGGTCTCGTAATTTGATCTGAGCATGCGTGGCACTTTGTCCGTCGGAATTCTCTACACACGATCGAAAAAAGTCCGATCAGATTTTGTTGTCAGAAAATTTGAGAGCAGGATCTCAAATTTTTTCCGTCGGAAATTCAGATGGAAAAAGTCCAATGGAGCCCACACACGGGCGGATTTTCCAACAACATGGTCCGTCAGAATTTCTGACCATGTGTATGGGGGCTTACACATCCTGCCTCTCTCTTGGTCTTCTCCTCTCTTCCCTGAGGGTTCCCAGGCTTTTCTTTTTATAAGCTCCTACCCCTTTGCTTGCTCACTTGGGATATGTAGTTCTATTCCGACTAAACTGAATGCAGAAATCCTGCTTGCAGCATGCAAGTCCTAATATTCTTAGCATTGCTCTACTGGTTCCTGTACCAACTAAACTGCAGAGCAATGCCATGTTGTGGCCATTTAACAACATGCAGTCAATAACAATGCAGTGTGTTACAGTAAAGCACAGGTTTGCAGGCATAGTGAACTAGGGCAGCCGTTCACCCGCCCTCCATTGTCTGTAATAATAGTGCCATGTAAGGGTCTTTGAACTTTGATCAGCTACCTTAGATCGGCCAGTAATGTGGTCTTTGTTATGTGCCACAGCCCCCTGACTATAAAAGGGAGTGCAGGGAGCAACCCTTGTGTACAGGATTCTGTAGCAGGGAAACGGTAGGGAAAGCTGTCAAAAAGCATAGAGATTAAGGGTCAGTTAGTAAAGAAACTACTTAAGTTGACTGCTAGCTCTTCTGGTAAACAACCTCTATGCTGCCCTTTTTTGTTTTCTTGGTTGATTTAATTTTTTTTGTTTTGGTTGATGAGGCCAGCAGTCACTTTCAGCATGCTGTCATGTCCATAATTTTCTTTCCAGGATTCTCTTTAAAATATTCATTTTGGAGGTTTATTGGTGTTTTTCTACAACAAGGCGTTTCTTTTAAACAAAAGTGGGTTTTGTTTTACAGGATTTTCTATTTATTTGTAAAAATAGTTTGTTTTATTTTATTTTATGGTTATATGGCCTTTTTAGGTTAAACTGTCCTATTTTTTCTGCAAGGCAGCATATCATTTATGATAAAGCTACCAGGCATTAAAAAAAGGGGGAGGGTTGGGACTTTGAATGAGTGTTAACACAAATGCAAATTAATAGATAATATTACATAAGTTTATTAATGAATTGCACATGAAACATAATACCTTACAGATATGACGAGCTTATGTACATATATCTGACAACAATAAAAGATCAAAATTTCATTTTTGCACAAGGTGGATGAAATCCATATGCGAGATATGATATAAACGCATAATTAATATAAAACTGCATTAAAATCTTGAAGTGTTTCGTGGATATAGTTCCACTTCTTCAGAAGCAAATACAGAATGCATATCTGCAAAATATATAAAAAATATTCCAAATTACTCAAATAAATAAAATAAGTGTAAAGGGAGAGGAATGGAGCCAAACACCCACAGATTTACTTACATTTCAGCTCCAAAATTGGTCATGTAAAACTGAGTTCTGAAAGTTAAGGAAAGCTGAATAATGTCCCCACCGGGAGCTGAGGGGACGTAAATCCGCAGGCAGCCAAGGCGGAAAACACCACACTCAAGGGGAAGAAGAGGAGGAAAGTGTCCATAGTGGGATGCATGATGATGCCTGGAAACCGCTCCAATATCTAAATAAATGAAAAAAAAAATGCTTGGGATCAATGATAAGTGCAAGGGGTGACTTAAGGGGACATTGGACCTATATACTAGTAAGATCAGCGTGAGAAAGGACCGGAAAAAAGCAGCTTTTTTTTTCATTCATTTCAATATTGGAGCTGTTTCCAGGCACCATCATGCATTCCACTATAGACACTTTCCTCCCCTTGAGTGTGTTGTTTTCCAGCTTGGCTGCCTGCGGATTTACATCCCCTCAGCTCCCGGCTGGGACATTATTCAGCTTTCCTTAACTTACAGATCTCAGTTTTCCATGACCAATTTTGGAGCTCATATGTAAGTTAATTTGGGGGTGTTTGGCTTCATTCCTCTCCCCTTATCCTTATTTTATTTATTTGAGTAATTTGTAATATTTTTTATATAGTTTTTTGTAGATATGCATTCTGAATTTGCTTCTGAAGAAGTGGAACTATATCCACGAAATGCGTCAAGATTTCAATGCAGTTTTATATTAATTATGCGTTTTATATCATATCTCGCATATGGATTTCATCCACCATGTGCAATAATGAAATTTTGATCTTTTATTGTTGTCAACTATATGCACATCAGCTTGTCATATCTGTAATGTATTAAGTTGTATGTGCAATTCACGAATACATTTATGTAATATTATCTATTAATTTCCATTTGTGTTAACACACATCTCATTCAAAGTCCCAACCCTCCCCCTTTTTCATTAATTAACAGGGATATACAGTGGTGTGAAAAAGTGTTTGCCCCCTTCCTCATGTCCTGCTCCTTTGCATGTTTGTCACACTTAAGTGTTTCGGAACATCAAACCAATTTAAACAATAGTCAAGGACAACACACGTAAACACAAAATGCAATTTGTAAATGAAGGTGTTTATTATTAAAGGTGAAAAAAAATCCAAACCATCATGGCCCTGTGTGAAAAAGTGATTGCCCCCTAAACCTAATAACTGGTTGGGCCACCCTTAGCAGCAACAACTGCAACCAAGCGTTTGCGATAACGTGCAATGAGGCTTTTACAGCGTCCTGGAGGAATTTTGGCCCACTCATCTTTGCAGAATTGTCCTAATTCAGTTACATTAGAGGGTTTTCGAGCATGAACAGCCTTTTTAAGGTCATACCACAACATCTCAATAGGATTCAGGTCAGGACTTTGGCTAGGCCACTCCAAAGTCTTCATTTTGTTTTTCTTCAGCCATTCGGTGGTGGACTTGCTGGTGTGTTTAGGATCATTGTCCTGCTGCAGAACCAAGTTCGTTTCAGCTTGAGTACACGAACAGATGGTCAGACATTCTCCTTCAGGATCTCTTGGTAGACAGCAGAATTCATAGTTCATTTTATCACGGCAAGTCTTCCAGGTCCTGAAGCAGCAAAACAGCCCCAGACCATCACACTACCACCACCATATTTTACTGTTGGTATAATGTTCTTTTTCTGAAATGCAGTGTTCCTTCTACGCCAGATATACTTGGACACACACCTTCAAAGAGTTCCACTTTTGTCTCATCGGTCCACAGAATGTTGTCCCAAAAGTCTTGGGGGTCATCAAGATGTGTTGTGGAGAAATTGAGACGAGCTTTGATGTTCTTTTTGCTCAGCAGTGGTTTTCTCCTTGGAACTCTGCCATGCAGGTCATTTTTGCCCAGTCTTTTCCTGATGGTGGAGGCATGAACGCTGACCTTAACTGAGGCAAGTGAGGCCTGCAGTTCCTTGGACGTTGTTGTGGGGTCTTTTGTGACCTCTTGGATGTCGTCGCTGCGCTCTTGGGGAAATTTTGGGCGGCCGGCCACTCCAGGGAAGGTTCACCACTGTTCCATGTCTTCGCCATTTGTGGATAATGGCTCTCACTGTGGTTCGCTGGATTCCCACAGCTTTGGAAATGGCTTTATAACCCTTTCCAGACTGAGATCTCAATTACTTTCTTTCTCAATTGTTCCTGAATTTCTTTGGGTCTCGGCATGATGTGTAGCTTTTAAGGATCTTCTGGTGGACCTTACTGTGTCAAGCAGCTCCTATTTAAGTGATGCCTTGATTGTGAACAGGTGTGGCAATAATCAGGCCTGGGTGTGGCTAGAGAAATTGAACTGGTGTGGACAACCACAGTTTTAACAAGGGGGGCAATCACTTTTTCACAGGGCCATGATGGTTTGGATTTTTTTTCACCTTTAATAATAAACACCTTCATTTACAAATTGCATTTTTGTTTACTTGTGTTGTCCTTGACTATCTTTTAAATTGGTTTGATGTTCCGAAACACTTAAGTGTGAGGAAGGGGGCAAACACTTTTTCACACCACTGTAGGCGTATGCTCGGTTCGACCATATGCCTCACTCAAAGTCCCAAATCAACCCCTTTCTAGCTACCAGTCATTTAGCACATGCATGATGAGCAATGAATCTGCAGTAAAAAGCTAGGTGGCAGCAGCACCTCAATTATACAGGTTGGTGCCCTTCTTAATGCTAATATCCCCCTGACTTCAAAAAATAACCGCAATTTAATCCATTTCATCTTCTTGGGAGCTAGAATGACACTAGCTAAAGCCTGGAAACAACCCAGAATCTCCTTTAAAGCAGCTATAAACAAAATCTCTTGGATTATGCTACAAGAGAAGCTCACCAGCTCCCTCTTGAACACCACTCCCCAGTTCGAGGCCACTTGGGAACCTTGGGCCCACCATTTTGGTATCTTGTTGATCCCTGGAGGTCAACATTAGTTACTTCCGCCCCCTCTTAGTGATCGTCTCTTGGTATGATGACATGTTTCTAATACTATAATACCCACCTTTTTTCCTTTCCCCCTTCTCCCCTCCTTCTTCTCTCTCTTTCTTACATACTTCTCTACTCGGCCCTCACAAATACCGGGAATTCTCCCTGATTCGTAGGCAATTTATATTTCTGTTTTGAGGGCTTTATATTTGGGGTACAAACAATACAACAAAGAGTTCCTGATTTGTTTTTAAAAAAAAGCTTTCTGAGTTATGAGACAACCCCAGGTTTTCAGGAAGGGTCATAGAATCGTAGAGGATTCGCCCGGCACAGTCTGCTCCCTTTAGGGGTGCCGGCGAGTACTCTACGAACACATTAGACTTTCAAGCGCTATTATAGACGCATTTTCTGTGAAGGTTGGATCTCTAACAATGATCTGTTCTGAAGCTAATCCATACTGTATTGTTATCCCAGCTATGTCTTGTTTTTTCCATTGGATTGCATCCACTTTTTCCCCAAAAATTGTTATGTTCTCTTTTGCTCTGTTAAATCAATAAAATCTTTGAAAGAAATACCTGTACATCCTGTGCAGGCAAAACAGCGCCCTCACACAGGTGTATGTTTAAGTGTGCCTATGTGAATGAGGCCTAATGAACTGCAGTTCTTATTACACTATCATTGCTTATTGTAATGTAATTGTACATTAAAAAATTTTGACTTATCAATTATACAGGTTGGCATAAAAAGGCCACACTTCTCCATGTTACTCACATTCCATCTTACTCCCTGCTCCGCAACATTCTCCATTTGCATCTGCTGCAACACTGTTGCAGCTGTGTCCTGAAGCAATAGGGTGGAAGTTTGACAAGGGTTTGAGAAGCCTACCTTACAGTACATCTAAGGTGAAAGAGGATCAGCATGGGACAACGCTGAGTACTGTATAACCAAGCATAGGCTTGAACCTCATCATAAGTCTATAATCCACCCACTGTCTCAATCAGAATCTTTGACAAGTCAGGTTACTTTTCTAATCTCAATGCCAGCTTGGCAAAACTGCTGGATTTACAGCTGCTTCCATTCCAGCCGGTGAAATTGGCCCCTTTCTGTGAGGTTTTTGGCCTGTGCTGCACCATAGTGGCAACTACCCAGACATCCCTGCCCTCTACCAGATACATTTAAGCCATTTTTCCAATCACAGCAGACAGACCCATCTGCAGACACAGTCACAGGCAGCGCCTGAACCATACACTTTGGTGTGAGATCTCCAAGGACTATTTTAGTATTAAGTATGGAGCACTGGTAACAATGGCAATAATGCCCAACATTGCCAGCTCCTGACAATTCTACCAGCTTGCCACCTTTACCAGCTCCTGCAAATTAAATACTAACTCCTGCTTCCTCTGCTGGCCTACCACCATTACCAGGTCCTGGCCTGCTGTTGCCTCATTACCAGCTCATGCTACCTCTTTTGGACTGCCACCATTACCAGTGCATAGATTCAAATAGTTACATCCACACACTATTCTCTCTAGGTCTAGGAGCTGCCAACATAAATCACATTGCCTTGTTTAAAAAAAAAAAACGTATAAATCCAATAAATGACTGTGCTCCTACTGTCTCTCTGTGCTTTCCAAATCAAAGCTATCAACATTTTTACATAACTATCCTCGGCTATGGTTCTTAAAAACCATACCACACTGCATTCTTCAGTCCACAGTAACCATGAAAACCTTTACACGTAGTGCTCCTTTGAAAGAGATAGCAGGAGGATTCATACATTATCAGCTCTTGCCACTATTGTGAGCTGCTGCCACCTCTGCTGGCTTGCCACCATATCCAGCTCCTGCTACCTCTCCTGGCTCACTACTGCCACTATGACCATCTCCTACCACCTCTACAGACTTGGCACCATTGCCAACGTCTGCCATTATTACCATCTCTGGTGGTCTCCCGTACTCTATACGGTGCTCTGGCACTTTCATTCATAATGTGTCCTCAGCTGGGCCTCTGCTGCAGAAAGTTGCATTCTAGTGATAATCCTTTTTTAAGGTGCCACACATGGTTCTGCGGCTTTCTAATGTTTGCTGTAGGGTTTATAGTGTTCTGTATCTCCTGTTTTGCAGCCAATGCCAGTGCTGTGGCTTTTAAAAACATTTATAAAAGAAAAAAGGTGTGTATTAGATTGCCTAATTATATGACCATCCTCTGGTATTAACTAATCATATTCATAGATGCTTAAACATATTTTAGAAAATGTCTCATATCAAAATCATATTCATATAACATCAACACCATATATACTTAATGACATAAAAAAAATCCAAAAGTGAAAAACGGCAATAAATTTAAAGTAGCACTCCTTTATAAAATATGTGCTACAGTTCAAACAAGTGTCAGTGTGTAGGGCCCTTCCCCCCTAAAAACGATGTGCGTCACTGAAAAAAGCATCCAAATAGTCTGCAGTTATTATTCAAAAACATAAAGAAAAAAGGTGCAAGTGTTGAGGGCTCTTCACCCTTATAAACGATGTGCTCCACTACTACACATGTGCTAAATGCTCATTCCCCTTGCAAGTGAATCTGTAAATTAATGCAGATCAAAACAGGCTTTTAGGACAAAAATTCTTATATAGATATGATGATCATCTTGTCTCATCCACAAAGTATGGCTCCTAGATGTAAGTGCCAACCTCAGATTGCTGTATCTCCATACACTCCGCCGTACATATCGAAAGAAAATGTCCACATATAGTGTAGTATGTTATAACAATCACATAATACTCAGCCACTCCTGAGTTAAAATACTCACGTTTTATTACTGCATAAAAAGCATTTAAAAAGTAAGGTTCCAATAATACTGGGCCTATGACTGACTTTACCTGGCTCCACATCCACGCGTAACGCCACTAACCCACATGGCTTCATCAGGAAGTAATTATTTTCCTTCAAAAATATGTGCATTTATTGTTTTTTTCTTGAAAGGTGAACTTCTCCTTTAAGGTAAAGGGAATACATATTACCTTTATTAAGTAGCTATCATGGCAATTTAAAACAAGCAGGTTCAACACAACTTCTGCCTATCTAAAAGGCTTTCTACATATCTAAAGCCTCAGTAAAATCTGGTCCTATCTAAACTGACAACATTTTTTATAGTATGAATTATTGCATTTATGTGTCTATGTCCAAAAAGCAATGCAAAGTCATAACTAGCCAACTATATTCATAGACTTATTGTATAACATATTGCCAATAACTGCGCCACAAATGTTGTTAATGGAAATTCTGTCCATTTTTGCTTCCAAGATGCATTAAAACAATATAAAATTATTATGGTGTATAACTTCATTAAGACCCATGAAATAGAAATTCCTTTGAATTTTTTATTAGTCTTTCATGCCTATAATAATCCTACTTTCTAATGACAGTTTCCAGTGTATGCTGCTACTCTTTTCCTTAATTTGCCACTCCTGATGAAAGGCATCTGCTTCTACTGTGTCCGTGAACAAAGGAGCCAGTAGTGTTAACTGCTTAGCTGGCTACCTGCTGAACTATGTGCGGCTGTTTTTTTTTTCTGTTTGAAACTTAACTCATGTTAACTGGGGTTTTAGAACCTCAGCAAGAGCCTGCCATCAATCAGAGGGTTGTTTCTGTTGTCATGTTGTTGTTGGCATGTGTCTTTCTATAGGGGATAACAAGACTATCAAAACTGCAAGCTAAATAATGTATTTTATAAATGTAAAAAGTAACTCCACTTTGCTTAAGAAAAAAAAAAACATTCCCCTCTTTATGTTCATTGCAGGGATTTTAGCAAACTGTGTTGCCAATTCTTACCTTTTGTTATTCTGAAGGAATAACTGTTGTCTGTGTTCATGTCCAAAGTGAATGCGAATGGGAGCGATTTTAGGATTATTAATCAGCTGCTGCACTTGCAAGGCTCTAATGAGGAAAGTGGCAAGGTCTGTACCCCTTTAAACAGGATTTCCCTTTGGGAGTACCTTACCAATAATGACATGTTTGTTAAAGGGGATGCCTATAATCTAACTTGTATCTTAGTGCAGACACCTGGGAAAATCAGTGAGCCAATCACACCCGCAGGAAATCTAATTTCTGGGGGAAGTTCTGTTTACAATCGGTGTACAGAATGCCTCCATGCTGCCGTATTGTATTGCATTTAACAGAAAATTACTGCTCTATAAATGAAAAAGGAAATTTCATTTTTAATAACATTCAATTACAATATGACTTGTGTAGCAAATGTATATGCTATATATATATAAATATATATTTATATTTGCTATTTTGTTTCCAACAAAGGTGGAGGAGTTATCCTTTAAACTATTGACAATGTATTTCCTAAGTGTTCTAACTTGTTATTTTTCTTCAGAAAGAAATGGTTGTGTATAAAAGCATTAACTTTACTGCATATTTGACAAATACCATTTTAAAAATGAGACGAAAAAAGAGTATTTGTGAATCTCAGTTTTGTTTGATATTTCTAGGCATATTGAAGTAAAGCAGGGACTACTCTGTATAGAAAATTCCTCTTCATAATCATAGAGATTTGTTCTCTGATACATTTTAGATTGCACACTCCATCCTTCAGGCAAGCAATTCTTCATAGACTTGTCAGTTCATCCACAGTTCTACTTGCATATATTACCTTGTTGCCAAGTCAGTGAATGTTGTTCAGTCTGCATCTTTTGCTGTCTCTCTTTGTGTTCTCAGTAACTGAAGCCCTCTGCTGTGAGGGTGGACATATCCTTGACAACCTCACGGTTGTTCTGTATGGTTAGTTCATGCTAATTTTTCAATCACATTTTTTTTTGTAAGGTTTGAAGGAAATAACAGGCTTCATATTGGATGGTTGAGCCAGTCAACCCGAAGCAGCGTTTTTCTTTGGGCCTAAATAATAGCTGTGTCATATAAAATAGAAAACATGGAAACTCCAAGGATGTTATGTTGTTATGTTATGTGAAAGATGTATTACAGTAATTCGGCGTTGGTAAAAGTAGAAAGCTTCTGCTTAATGTGTTAATAAAAAATAAAATACATATCAAGCTGAATGCATCATACATACGAGGGGGAGTACAACTGGGGGAATCAATGGTGGAGAAGGATCTGGGGGTTTTGGTAGATCATAAGATCAATAATAGCATGCAATGCCAAGCTGTGGTTTCCAAAGCGAACAAAGTCCTTTCTTGTATTAAGAGCAGGGCCGGTGCTACCACTAGGCAAACTAGGCAGCCGCCTATGGCGCCCTGCCGCATAGGGGGCGCCCGGCCCACTGGTGTTCCTACTCTCTTCTCTCTGCAGCAAGCAACTAAGTCTCAGCATCAGCAGGCAGCCATCGCTCCGTTCGCACATAGTGGCAGAGACGCATCGGCGGCGGAGAACTGTGTATGTGTCCCAACCCCTGAATGAATGGAAGCAAGCAAACATTCATTGATGGGCGCTGGTGAGGCTTCATTTGATGGGCGCTGGTGAGGCCTCATTTTATGGGCGTTTGTGAGGCTGCATTTGATGGGTGCTGGTGAGGCTTCTTTTGATGGGTGCTGGTGAGGCTGCATTTGATGGGCACTGGTGAGGCTGCATTCAATGGGCGCTGATGGGCTGCTTTTGATGGGTGCTGATGGGCTGCTTTTAAATGGGTGCTGGTGAGGTTGCATTTGATGGGCACTGGCGAGGCTGCATTTGATGGGCGCTGGCGAGGCTGCATTTGATGGGTGCTGATGGACTGCATTTGATGGGTGCTGGTGAGGTTGCATTTGATGGGCGCTGGTGAGGCTGCATTTGATGGGTGCTGGTGAGGTTGCATTTGATGGGCGCTGGCGAGGCTGCATTTGATGGGTGCTGGTGAGGCTGCATTTGATGGGCGCTGATGAGGCTGCATTTGATGGGCGCTGGTGAGGCTGCATTTGATGGGTACTGATGGGCTGCATTCGATGGGCACTTGATTAATAAGGTGGGGTTTACATGGGCAGGGGAAAGGGGGTGGAGTCAGGGGTGGAGCCAGGGGGGCGGCAAAATTGGGTTTCGCCTAGGGTGTCAAAAATCCTTGCACCAGTCCTGATTAAGAGAGGTATGGACTCCAGAGAGAGAGAGATATAATTGTGCCCCTGTACAAATCATTAGTAAGACCTCATCTGCAATATGCAGTTCAGTTTTGGGCACCAGTCCTCAAAAAGGATATCGGGGGAACTGTAGAAAGTGCAGAGAAGGGCAACCAAACTGATAAGAGGCATAGAGGAGCTCAGCTATGATGAAAGATTAGAGGAACTGAATTTTTCTCTGAGAAGAGGAGATTAAGGGGGGATATGATCACCATGTATAAATATATAAGGGGTCCATATAGTGAACTTGGTGTTGAGTTATTCACTTTACGGTCAACACTGAGGACAAAGGGGCACTCTTTACGTCTAGAGAAAAATAGATTTAATCTCCAAATATGGAAAGGTTTCTTCACAGTAAGAGCTGTGAACATGTGGAATAGACTCCCTACAGAGGTTCTGACCAGCTCAGTAGATTGCTTTAAGAAAGGCCTGGATTCTTTCCTAAATGTACATAATATAACTGGGTACTAACCTTTATAGGTAAAGTTGATCCAGGGAAAATCCGATTGCCTCTCTGGGATCAGGAAGTAATTTTTCCCCTGCTGTAGCAAAATGGATCCGCTTTTCAGGGTTTCTTTTTGCCTTCCTCTGGATCAACTGTGGGTATAGGATTGGGTATATGGGATTGTATGATATCTTTTATTTTATTTATTTATATATTTTTCATGGTTGAACTAGATGGACTTGGGTCTTTTTTCAGCCTGACTAACTATGTAACTATGTAAGCTGCATGATGATACTTTTTCATGTTGGGAACAGCATTGAAACGACTTGATCTTAGGCCCCATTCAGACTTTGCGTACTGTAAACGAGCGTTCCCATTCAAGACTTTTAAAGACTGATATACATGCGGAAACGTGTGTCCGGCATAGGGCAGCCTATTTACTTCAATGGGCTGCCATATGCACGTTTGTCGCCCAAAAGAAGCTCTTGATCCTTTTTTGGCAACAAGCTTAGGGAGAATTTTAACTGCAAATTTTGCTGCGATTGGCACTTGATTCTGTTGCGTGACAATTGCAGCAGAATCGCACAAAGTTTGGGGTGCCATTAAGAAAAGGGGCACTGAAACACGCGTCGATGCCTCGATTTTGAATTGCACCAATTTTGCCCAAGATATTTAAACTGCATTATGTGAACGGGGCTTTATACTGTATCAACATCAGGGATTGATGCTGAATTCTAAACAAAAATAACCCACATTTATAGCTAGCTTTTAAAGTAAGGAGCACATCGAAAGGCTTTGCACAACACACACTAAGAAAAAATGTTCCTAGCACACTTATCTGCGATCCAGCACAACATTTTCAAAAATATGTGGAAGCTGCGCTGCCTTATCAAGGACCCTCTTTGTAGTGTGGTCCTAACTGTAACATTATAACCTCCCCCGGATCCCTGCTCTGACAATTAGCAGTGATCTTCTCCCCGCACTAGCTGTCACAATTTTAAAAAAATGCGGCTGAGCTCTGCCCAAATTATCAGCGATCCAGCACAACATGTGCAAATATATGTGGAAACTGCGTGGCCTCATCAAGGACCCTCTGTGTAGTGTGGTCCTTACTGTAATCTTTGAGTGTCTCCAAGTTGGGGCATATATGGCAATGGATAACAATTAAGGGCATGTTTGCCTTGAGGCAGTCTCTTCCTCCTTGAACGATAAGTTCATGTTTCACACGTGATATGTTACAAACAGACCAGCCCCCGCCCCTGAATCTTATATGGATTCTTTAAAATTAATTATTTTCTGATTACTCTTCAGAAAAGTCTGATTGCTATATGTTACTAACGTTTGCACATTGATTTTAGTACTGATAGTTTGAATAAGCCCATCTATGCACTGTCATAATTGATTATTTACAGGAGAAAATATTTGGTTGCAATGCATTGTCGTGAACTGACACCATAGAAAATAGGCCTATTTGGCTTGTCCATGCATTGGAACTGCATTGGGGGGTGATAATGAGCCCTTTCTTTTTCCCCCTGGCTTCGGACATATGCAGAGAGCAGAGACACATGGATGTCATAGGAAGAGATGCCCACCCACTAAATCTCTTTGGTTTGCAAAGGTCAATAAGATCAGCAACATAGAAGACCTTACCGCTACTCTCCATAATAAAGAAGAGACCTTCAGGTCCACTTGGATGCCCTGGCAGTATTATGTCTACATTAACGCTTATCTGAAAGCGCTTACTTAACCTCAGTAGTCTGCTGGGCCTTCTCCTTTTCCTCCCCAGGAGAGTCCTTTCCCCCCTGCCTACCCTTCCCTGTCTCTGCCTCCTCCTTGGCCCCACATCCCCCCTCCTCTTTCCTACCTCTGGAACTATGTCATGGCCCTAGAGTGCAATGCCCGTGTGTATAGTCAGATTGTTTGCTTCTGGGAATCAACTAATGTTTAGGCATTATCTTCAATCCATGGATTTGTCTTATGCACCTCTCATCTACGTATGTTGTTTTACTCTGCATTAAAGTACAACTTATTTATTTATTTATTTTTAACAATCAGAATTGCTTTAACATTTTTAAGCAAAATTTCCCAGAACACATAAAACAAACATTCAACATGGCGTGTCATAGACATAAGATGCAAATAGCATAGTATATACATACCAACAAATGCTCAGCAGAATTCTAAATGCTAAAAAAAAAAAAATTCCCACAGCATGGGAGAAGGTTACATTACTCAAGGGGGGGGTGGGGGACACTAGAAGGGGGGGACTGGCACAGGGGAGGGAAGGAGGGGGAGAGGAAGTCAAGAACACCACAGGGAGAGGAAGTCAAGAACACCACCAGGATACATCATTGGAATGTCAACGGCTGCCAAACCTTGTTGAGTTTCCAGGGGGAACCACGACTAATGTATGTCAATTTGAAAAGAAAAGTAAGAAGGAGATCAACAATTGACAAGGTCAATTCCGGGGACATAGGGATCGCTATCTGCAGTCATGATTAATAAGCTCAAAAATGTCAGTCCAAAAAAGCAAGGATCTTAGGCCACTCCCAGAACATGTAAAATAAAGTGTGCATGTGCACATGACAATGGGGGCAATGTGAATCTCTGGGTATATTCTGTGCAATCTCACCGGGTTAAAATACACACAATGTAGAAATTTTGTCTGTATGAATTTGTCCCTAGAGGTGATCACTAACTTGGGACAATTTTCAAGACAATCTTCCCAGTCCTCTCTATCCAAGGTGGAAAAATCCTGTTTCCATAGGTCCCATAATTTCTCAATTTTAGGAGTGTCAGTAGGATCCCACACAGTGCAGAAAGCAGTTTTTCTAAATACCTCTGGGAGATCTGCTCCTCAAGCGAATCCAACTGAAGAAGTAGGAAATTGGGCCCTGGCAGCATGTCTCAACTGGGCATAGCGGAAGAACATCCAACCCAGAAGGTGAAACAACCGAGATAGCTGGGTATAGGTCAATAACGTACCCGTAGGCATAATATCCCTGAGCGTTTTAATACCATATCATGCCCACACTTGGGCGTCAGGAACCGATCGAAAATGCGCTAATCTAGGGTTACCCCAGAGAGGCTGCACTGGTCACGCAAAAACCGATGCCAAGCTGCCACCCAGATCTGCAACGTCACCCTGGTTGGAACCGGCACCTCAGCATATGCCCCCTGCTTCTCTATATGCTAAGTTTTTGTTAAATCCAATAAGGAGCCTAGACAGGCAGCTTCAACACATACCGCAGCATTAAAGTGCGAGCCCTCAAACCACCAATATGTCGTCACCAGCACCACCGCCCAGTAATACACCTGGAAATTAGGCCAATCTCCTCAGTTGCCCAGGAAGGTGTAACAGATTTGGCCAGGTGAAAAAAGGACCGTTCTAGATAAAAAATCCCACACTATGGTCTACATCACAGAAAAAAGCAGCTGGAATCCATACTGGGCAGCTGCGGAACAGGTAGTTAAATTTAGGCAGGAGCATCATTTTGAGGAGGTTAATACGCCCCAAAAGGGAAACCCGGACAACGCCAAGCTCCTACCCTTGAGAAGGGAAAGCAGGGGAAGGAGATTGTGCAAATAGTACTGCGATACATCCCTAGTTACCTGCACCCCTAGATAGCAAAATTCCATCACCCACATTAAGTGAGAGAGGCCAGCGAGGGTAGGTGCTTGATCATCTAAAGGGAATAAATTAGATTTGGACCAATTAATGCAAAGTCCAGAGAATGTGAAGTACAACTTCTACTCTTATATTCAATGTTTTCTGAAGTCACCATGTTGCTTATTTCTTGATGGTGATGGTGGAGTTGGAACTCTCATTTTTCTTTTTTTTTTTTTTCCTTTAATTCATTTTCATGTTATGTGACCTAATTCTATAAATAGAAGAATTACAAAAAATATACATTGGTAAAGGAAAATGTTGCTTAAACACTGAAATATGTTTATTGGTGAAATCTATAGTCTTGGGATTTCTCAAACACAGTGATGGGACTGTATGGTTTGCTCAGTATTCTTTTCACCATTTTATAACAAAATTACATATTTTTGGAAACTAAATATAACGTTCTAATGAAATCATAAAAAAAAAAATCAAAACTAGAAGCAAAATAGTTTTCTGTCTATTTGTGATGGAGTGCCAGGTACCGGAATCCACAATATGATCTAGTGACTGTATGAGGATTGTTATGGCCTGAACAATCTGCTCTCCAGACTAGGCCAGCATCAGAAGTGATGATTCACTGATCCCCTGCTGGGATTTGGACCAGTAACCAACAACCTGGCAGGTGTTGGACAGTGCTTGGATTACCTGTGAATGCATTTGACACATTTCTGTATTTATTTTTCTCTTTTTATACTCGGTTAATTTTATACTGATAAGTAAGCAATGCTTTGCAGTGCAAGATAACAAATGTTCATATGGCATGCTTTGGAATGGTAGGAAAGGTGTAGCTAAGCCATTTTCCACAAATAAAGATGTCTGCATAGGTAATCTACAGTATTTGTGAATTTATACAAACGCAAATGCCTGCAGTTTGTATTTTGAAAGGTGAGTGTTTAAGGGTCTTTTTTTGACAAGCTTTGGGCTGCGTCGCTGAGAATGCTTTTGGCATTAGCTTGAGATGCTTTAGAGATCATTCGATATTCATTGACAGATGGTGTAAAATAGCAGTTAACCTCCATTTAACCTACACTTTACCTGCTTCAAGCTACTTATGTATTATCATAGATTTGCATAGGAAAATAAGTAACTCTGTTCCTAGTAGAAATGGTGAGATACCATTGCCACCCACTTTCTCAAAATTCGATTTTTCTGCCTGTTTCATTGACCAGTTAAGCATAGTAGGAGTCATTTATCAAGAACAAACAAAATTGGGAAATTCTAAAAAATATCAAAATTCCTTTGCTGCCTGCTCAGATTACTGTTTTAAATGATCTTAGCCATAACTATTGTGAAATGTTGGAGACAGCCTGTGGTGACAGCCTTGATTACCTCATACACAAACTCAATTGGATTATGGTCAATGACAAACTCAATTTTATCCTACAAAACAAGACCAAATTGAGAAGACATAGGCCGCGTACACACGAAGGGACAATCCCGCGGGATTATCCTCTGGACTGAAGTCCAGAGGATAATCCCCTCGTGTGTGGGGCGCCGGCGGACTTTTTGGCGCCAAAGTACGGCGGACTAAAGTTTCAGGTTTTGTTCTCAAATTATCCGCTGGACTTGGAAGTCCAGCGGACAATCCCGCCGTTAGTGGGCAAGTCCGCGGGACTTTTGAAATGAACGGACTTGCCGCTCATCGGCAAGTCCGTTCATTTAGCACGTGACTTCAGGTTACGTAGCTAGCGTAGGCAGTTACTGCCGCCGCGCCAGCTCCGTGACCTGGCATGGATTTAAAGGGAATCCCCACGCCGAAAAAAACGGCGTGAGGGTTCCCCCCAAATCCATGTCAGACCCTCATCCGAGCACGCAGCCTGGCAGGCCAGGAAAGGGGTGGGGACGAACGAGCGCCCCCCCCCTCCTGAGCCGTACCAGGCCGCGTGCCCTCAACATGGGGGGTGCCCTGGGGAAAGGGGGGCCGTGCGGCCCCCCCACCCCAAAGCACCTTGTCCCCATGTTGATGAGGACAAGGGCCTCTTCCCGACAACCCTGGCCGTTGGTTGTCGGGGTCTGCGGGCGGGGGCTTATCGGAATCTGGGAACCCCCATTAATAAGGGGGCCCCCAGATACCGCCCCCCACCCTATGTGAATGAGTATGGGGTACGATGTACCCCTACCCATTCACCTAAGGTGTAAAATGTAAAGTAAAAAAAAACACCCACACTTTTGAAAAAATAGTTTATTGCACTGCTCCGGGGGTCTTCTTCCGTCTTGGGGGTCTTCTCGCCGGACTCCCCCGCCATTTACCAAGCTCTTTTACCGAGCGAGGGGAGTCCGGCTACCTTCTTCGTCGTCGCCGCCGTCTGGGGGTCTCGATCCGCCTTCGGGGGTCTTCTTCCGTCTTGGGGGTCTTCTCGCCGGACTCCTCCCCTCTCTTCTGCTCTTTTACCTAGCTCTTTCACGAGGGGAGGTGTCCGGCTACCTTCTTCGTCGTCGCCGCCGTCGTCGTCTGGGGGTCTCGATCCGCCTTCGGGGGTCTTCCGGGGGTCTCTTCTGTTCTTGCGGCGGTCGTCGTCTTCCGCGCCGCCGGCGCCGCCTTCTTCTTCTTCTTGTCCTTCTTGTTCTTGTTCTTCTTCTTCTTCCGATGTTGACCCGACGCTCTCTCTGCCCGGAATGCCTGTGCCGCTCTGAGCTCGGACTTATATAGGGACATGGGCGACAGGGTCACATGCACATGTCACATGGTGACCCCGCCCCCTTGTGTTGTCACAGTCCCGGAGGATGCTGGGACTGTGACATCGCAAGGGGGCGGGGTCACCATGTGATCCGTCGGAAAGTCCAGCGGACCTAGCCGGAAAGTCCAGCGGATTGTCCGCTGGACTTAGGTCCGCCGGCAAAAGTCCGTACGTGTGTACGAGGCATTAGGCTCCATGATGCACTATCTTTCAATGGGCTAACAAAACCTGGGGATCGCCTTTTTTTGCCAACTTTTCTTTTTTTACTCGTTATTTTTCTACCTTTCCCTTTAGGTTCTCATTTGCTCCAAACAACCCAGTGAGGTACTTTTGAGATTTCATGACTGTTTGCAATTGCTTTGGACCTTATATGCATGCATAGCATCCACCAACTTTGCTTATGCAGTACATTTACACCTAGGGGATCAATTTGAAAGTCATGATGAATATTTTTATGTTTAGACAAATAATGTTTACTTTTGATATGTGTCTTCTTTCTGTGCCAACTCTGTTGGGCTGTTCTGTATTTGTCTTTGATTTATTCTCAAAGATAATGAATTATCTTAGCCAGAATATCAGCATGACAGCCAGGCAACTAACATTATCATAAGGAAAGGTCAGCAATGGAAACCTCTGTTTCTCATGTGAACGGTTTCCTTTAACCGCTTCAGCCCCGGAAGATTTTACCCCCTTCCTGACCAGAGCACTTTTTGCGATTCGGCACTGCGTCGCTTTAACTGACAATTGCGCGGTCCTGCGACATTGCACCCAAACAAAATTGATGTCATTTTTTTCCCACAAATAGAGCTTTCTTTTGGTGCTATTTGATCACCTCTGCGTTTTTATTTATTGCGCTATAAACAAAAAAATAGCGACAATTTTGAAAAAAAAGCTATATTTTTTACTTTTTGCTATAATAAATATCCCCAAAAAATATATAAAAAAAATATATTTTTCCTCAGTTTAGGCCGATATGTATTCTTCTACATATTCTTGTTAAAAAAAATTGCAATAAGCGTATATTGATTGGTAATATATATTTTTTAATATACAGCATTTAATATTAACCTGACAAAACAAACAAAGCATTTTTATTTAGTCCTGATCATTAAAAAATAAATAAAGTAATATAAAATAAAAATAAAAAAACTATACAAATATATTTCCTCTTATAGCTTGTAAGAAAACTGCTGTCCAATTTAAAATACAAAATGTGCATCTGGTGATTTGATTATGCTAAACTGCAGCAATGTCTGTAATGAATGCTTCAAATAGCTTCACAGCATTTTTTAAAACACGCTTCCACTCAAAGGAAAGGTGCAGGGAATGATTCACCATTATATCAAACAGCTCTATATGTATATTGTCCAGTTTGTTGTTTGCAACATACATAAGCAATATGTTGTCTAAGGAAAGCTTTCTGGAACATCATTTGCTATATGTATCCAAAATCAAAATGTAGAAATGGGTACACAGAAATTCTCATTGAATACTGTATGTATTACTAAATGCTCTATTTTGCATAGTGTTCTCTATTAGGGGCAATAAGAAAAGTGTCTCTTTTCACTGCCCATTTATTACCGTACTGGAGTACAGAGTAAAAAACAAATGCCCTGCAGCACTGTGTTCATTTTAATTATATTCCTAGGTGTAGAGCAATAGACACAATTTTTAAAATGGTATGGGCAGAATCTGTAGTGCTGCCACTGGTGTAGTGGAAACTGCATCATCATGTACATGGTCGGAGGCCAAAGTTCTGAGAGGGCTTCCCATGCGGCTGAGTGCAGAGCTCCCCTGAAGGTGGTAACAGGGAGCGCTATGCTCAGAGAAGCAGGGGTTGCTAGCTGTGACAGGATGATTGGATGTCCGCTGGATGGCGGCTGATGAGCAGGATCCAATAGGTGAAACCTTGTGAGCTGCCACACTAAACCTAAATAACCTAATAGATTTAATCAGCTGCCAGCACTTCCCACACTTCCCCAGACTGTGATAATGCAATATTTATATATATAACACACTGTGCAGAGCTAATATGTATAAAAAACAATACTAATGTAAATATATATGTAGCACTGACCTCCGAAGGAGCTGCTGGTTTTATTTGGGCTTACCGTTACCTCACTTACTTGCTTCTCCGTCTTGGGGATTCTGTGGAAAGTGGCCCAAAGTAATGTTGAGACTGACACTGAATCCTCTTTTGGGTTATTTATTTAGAAAAAGAAAAAGTTTCGTAATAAAGGGTAGAAGGTTAGGGGTGAGTTCAGGTACTTAAGATTGCAGGGTGAAGATACTAGAAGAATCCAGAGAATATTACTGCTCCACAAACTGGATTCAATTACCCCCCGCAGCCGGTAGGATGCTTGGTAAAGTCTCTGCCACAGACTTGTAGGTTACACTTTAGCGTCACTGAGGGATGGGATGAACTTTTAGAGGACTAACATACGGTACCAGTTTCTCTCAGCCGATCCGGCGATACCGTATGTGTGTTGATCCAAGATGCGTCCTTCAACTAAGTCTCCAGGCTCCGTCAGAGAAGCCAGCCTTACGCACGGCCTTCTCCTGAGAGATTACTTCCCTGGGGTACTTCATTTGCTGGGCCTCATCTTTCAGTTGAGACGGCACCGGACCTTCCTCGGATCAATAGGCCCCGAACTTCAGTCAGGCCTGTCCCTTCAGTTACGTTGCCTCTGGCTAAACAGCCCCGAGACGCAGGATGCATGGTTCCGCACCCCAGGCCAGGAGGGCCATAGGGCTGGGTCAGGAGGACCACCAGAACCAGACAGACAGAAAATAATCCCCTGCCAACATGGCATTGGTACCTTAAATACCACCCCCAGAAGGCACAGCAGGAGATCACTCCCACTGGGCTGGTTCCGAGACATAAGAGGCATTCAATGCATCCAGCTAGACTGCGTTTCTACCCTTGTCGGTGGTGACAGCGGCACTGATGGTCAAGGAGAACCCAGTGCAACCCAGCTGGAATGGTACTGAAACCAGAAATTTTGTGCAATTATCCTAAAGCCCAACTGTGACTTCAGGTAACTTAATTTTCAAAAACAATAGCGCCTGCTCGTCGGGAGCCAGCGCTACATATAAATCCAATAAACTATATATAGAAAAGCTATCTACAACATAACACCATGTTTTAAAAGGAATATATAAATCAAAAGTGCTTGTGCTCCATGATATTGCACTCAGTCCTCAATGAGGTTATTATAAAACTGAACGACAATAGTCCACATAAAAATATAAAGTGCTTGCCCTCCGTGAATATCAATTAATCCTTGATGACGTATTTAAACCAAACAGCAAAAGTCCATATTAACACCAATCATGTGATAATGGTGTCTTCATGCTGTGTGCACACACAACCCCTAGCGGGTGTTCCCTCACCTTAGGGGCTTAAATAATAAACCTATAATAGATAGCAATAGCCTGCAGAGATCCTCCTTTTCTTCCTTTATCCTATGCAGGTCTTTGGGACACGTATATGGAACACAGGACACCTGCTCCTTCCGATAATCACCCAGATCAGAGGTCTCTATTTTCTCCTGGTATGTTCAGAAAATGTCCTCATGCATCACATGTGGGAGATGACAGAGGTATGCAATAGCGTGATACCGTTTAATTTTTTTTTTTTATTGCACACAAAACTCCACATATATACAACGCACATTTCAAATGAATAAAATTTTTAAGTGCTATAGTGCTGAGGGGTGATAGTCACCTGTGGTCTGGTTCTGCAGCCCCGGTTTTCACGGCGTTCCCCCCCTATTCTATGTCAGCTCTTCTGCACTTCCTTGTACCTCTCTCGTCAGCCAAACTCCTTCTACCAGTTTTGTCACTCTTGTGACTTCCTCTTGGGTCCTATGGACCCTGAAATGGCCGGCAAGCTGGTGGTCGTGGAGGGTTTTGAGGACCTGGAGTCTGGCTTCCTTGGTTACAAAAATGTTGTTTCTATGCCACAGGAGTCCTTCCTGTTTTCTGAGTGCAAAGATCTCAGATTCCGAGACTTGAGCAGAGGTCTGTTCAAGAGTTGACCTAAGATCAGGCTGAATTAGAAGAAAATTTTGAGGGCACAAGATGGTGCTGGGGCAACAGTCTTGAGAGTCTCTGGAAACATGCGTGAGAGTGCATCTGCCTTCCCATTCTTGGACCCTGGGCGATACGTGAGATGGAAGTTGAACCTTGAGAAAAATAAGGTCCACCGGGCTTGCCGTGGTCTCACACGTTTGGCTGATCTAAGATACTCTAGGTTCTTGTGGTCTGTGAATATCATGATGGGTTGAGCTTCCAACAAATACAGCCATTCCTCCAGCGTGATCTTTATAGCCAATAGTTCCCGGTCTCCTACATCATAATTCCTCTCAGACTGGCTCATCTTTCGAGAGAATAAAGCTACTGGCTGAAGCAATGCCTTAGGACCTTGTTGTTGGGACAGCCACTGTGGCGATTTCTGATGCATTGACCTCCATGATGGCCCCAGATACCCCCACCTTGTGAATAAGTAAGGACTGCATTATGTCGTTGCTCATACACAGACAAAATAATCTCTTACTGCTCACACCCCTTGGGCCCCAGTGTATGCCTGTCTACACCTTGGACTATGGGTGGAGGCTGTAGTATATGGATTCACAATGTACCTCAACCATGTGACCCTGTGGCTGTGGTACATTGGTGATATATTGGTGCTTTGGATGGGATCCAAGCAGGAATCAAGGGAATTGTCTGAACTTGGTCGAAACAAACATAATATTAAGTTGACCTTTAATTTTGATAAAGAAGTGGTTCCATTTGGATCTGCTTATATCCATACTATAGAAGGGGATCATTATTATTATTGTACAGGATTTATATAGCGCCAACAGTTTACTCAGCACTTTACAATATAAAAGGGAGACAATACAGTTATAATAAAATACAAGAGGATTAAGAGGGCCCTGCTCAGAAAAGCTTACAATCTAATAGGGAGGGGCAGGTGGTACAAAAATTTGTAACTGTGGGGAATGAGCTGATGGAAGTGGTAAAAGATTAGTTGGACCAGGAGGCCGATAAATTGCTGCAATCCTCAGAGAAATGGGAGAATACAGACAAATACAGTGCATCTCGAAAGAAGAGAGGGATAGAGAGGGAGGGGTAGAAGAAACTGGAAGGGATAGAAGAGATCCAACTCCACCTCCTTTCTGTCTGTTGGGTCTGGGGGAGTGAGTCCAATAGAGGCCACTGTGGGAGAGGGCAGCAGGAGAAGCTGAGTCAAAATTTTGAAGCCAGGTTTCAGTTATGGCAAGTATGTTAAAGCCATGAGAGATGAAGAGGTCATGTACAGATGTTAGCGTGCTACAGATGGAGCGGGCGTTCCAAAGGGCGCATGAGATAAGTGGGCTGCTTTGAGGAAGCAGGGGGATAGAAATTAAACTGAGTGGATTGCGGTGGTTGCCAGAGGAGGAGGGGTATTGGATATGTGGCTTGCAGTTGGAAAATGGTGGACCAGGATTATGAGAAATGTCACCTGAAACTAAGAGAAGGAGGAGGCAAGATGGGAGTGGGATGTGCATGCGCGCACACGTGTCTAGTGGCCCTGGTGTTTATGTCAGCATATGGGTGCAGCTATGGATATGGATCATCTAATTACCCGCTGATAACACCTTGTTATTGTCGAGTAGCCACTTTCTCAAGTCTCTCATCCACAGTATTCCCACTAGCCAATTACTGCAGATAATAGACCGTACAAATGTATCGGAGGGTAACCCACTCGCACAATATAATTAAAAGAGCCAGAAAACAGGCATTTGCTACCAGTAGAAATGCTTTGTTCAAAATAACACCAGGAGAGAGAGAATTCCCTCTGGGTCAGTGTGACTTTTTATTCAGTAAGAATCACAATGGAACAAGGTGAAAATGATATTAGATAGAAATATTGACATCCAATCCTCCGATAGCACAGATAATTTCACCCAGACCACAGCTGGTAGCCCTTCAGGCAAGAAATCTAAATTACTTTCTGGTACTTTGAGTTAAAAAAAAAAAAAAGCACAAAGAATTGGTTATTTAGACTCTCAAAAATCAAGGGCATGTTCCCATGAGGCCATTGTCAGATTTGCCCCATGTTGAGAAAACAGATCTATTCACCAATGCAGATAGATCGCATGTATATAAAATCCAATAATTTACAGTATAAACTGCTGCACTAGTAACTTGACATACATGCTGGAATTCCCTTGTAAGAAATGTTACGTAGGCAAAGCAAGTGACAGTTGAGGGTCCACATTAGTGAACACATAAGTAGTATTCAAAATAATGATGAAGATAAAGCCTTGGCACAGCATTTTGTGGTGAAACGTGGAGGACAAACATAAGTGGTAGGGGTTAGAAATGTATGCCCAAAATGTATCTTCGTGTAGAAGAGATTTTTATACAATACTCTTACATAAAGAACAAATGTGGATTTATAAGTTGGGCACCTTGGCCCCACAAGGTTTGAAACTTGAAATAAATTTACAGGTATTTTTGGATGTCTAATTGCATGTAATTAAAGAGAAAGTAAAGCCTCTTGAAAAAAAAAAAAAAAGACACCCTGCAAGGCAAAGGCATAATGAGCTAGTATGCATAGCATACTAGCTCATTATGAAAAACGTACCTGAAAACTAAGCCCCCGAAGCCGTCCTTATCCTCGATCTTCTTCGCCGCCATCCAGGGCCAGAGTGACTTCCGGGTCTCGCCGATCCAGCGCTATCATCGATGACGTCACTCCCGCGCATGCGCACGAGATCGGAATATCGCCGTGATCTCGGCATCTTCAGTGTGCCCTCAGTGCGCCTGCGCGCCGCTGTCTACGGCGCATGCGCCGTAGACAGCGATGCCTTTTCATCGCTAAATATCTCCTAAACCATGTAGGTTTAGGAGATATTTATTGGACCTACAGGTAAGCCTTAATCTAGGCTTACCTGTAGGCCAAAGTCATATGGAAGGGTTTACTTCCACTTTAAATGAATATGCCCTCTCTCCTTTTTCTCCTGCTGTTTTTGTCCCCTTGTTTCTCTACCATTCCCCTATTTTTTTTGTCAAGAGATCTCTGCCGATGTCTAAAATCAACATTCTTCGGGTGATATGTGTCATCCCTTAGGAAAGTTAAACAGAAAGCAGTCAGAATTTGTACAGCCTAAAACCTAATTAGATCTTCAGTTTATCCTTGAGAATGTACAGCCTAAACCCTTGCCAGGGTTCGCCAAGTGCCTAAATGACTATCGATTTACCCTTATCACATGCTTCAAGCAGAGTATTACTGAGAGATCACATAGATAACTAGTGTTTTCATTGTCATTAGGTTTACAAGAATTAAAATAAAGTAATAATGGTCAAGCTCTCCCTATAAAAATCCCACTGGCATGACTCTCATGCTGAACCAGTAGCTTTAACTCTGAGTCCATGATCTAGAACATGCACAGAGATGAGAAATTTACTTTTTTTTTTCTTTAGCTTGAGTTCAGGCTTAACCAGGCAATTTTTAGTTGGAAACCAGAAATTTTTTGGTCAACATTATATAGAAAAATCTAAAGCCTCTGTGTTCTCTTTAACCTCTGCTAAAAAAAAAAAGGAATTCGTTCTTCATTCACAAAGATCCAGGGTAGTGTTTATTAGCCTCAGCACTCTGCATATCTGTTTGAATCGTGCACATGGGAATTACTGAATGTGTGTTCAGCTATATACATGTCATCTTTCAAGTGCATGTGCCAAGGTAAAGAAACTGCCATTACTTTCTATGACAGGACTGATCCATAGTTCAGCACTTGCAGAGTTCATATAGGGATACAGAACATCAAAGCTGATAAACCATGTGTCAGCTCTGGGCAGGTCAGCCGAAGAAAATAGTTTTTGTGAACAAAAGAATTTGGTTTAATTTACTTTTTGGTTTCAGAGGCAAAGAACGGTCAACCTAGTAATCATTTTCTGTATGATAGACTTGGATGTCTATAACCACGGTATTTATTAAACTGTCTTAGACTTTTATTAAGACCTGGAGAGCCCTGCAGCGGGGAGAGGTTAAGCCTTAAGGTCCAGTCTTTATAATCCCATTGAGATGATGCAAAGCACAGGGTGATTGGATCATGATTAAAGACATTGACATTTTTTATAGATTTATTTCAGTTTCAAGAGATTATTCTGTTTATTGAAGCAATAGTCTAAGCAGGCATAGCTTGATTGTAGGAAGAAAAAGGAAAACAAAATATTTGGTCATTGTGATTTCCTTTAAGAGTCAAGATAGCCACATACGTTTAAGAGGGATTTACTCTTTTTCAATTTGCAGAAGAAAAGAGCTTAGACCTTTTCCTAAGTGCCAAGCAATTGTAAGGTCTAGTCTAGTTCTGACCCATGTTAAAGAGGATTCAACAAGGATACCTTTTTAATGGTTGATAGGGGTGGACTTAGAATTTTAGGTGGAGAAATGTCATTGCCAAAGCTCTCAAAAATATAGGCAAGATCATTTTTGTATCAAACTATATCTCCAATAATCCTCTTTATACCATAAAGTCACCAACCTTTGGCACCACCATTCAAAACAAATTGCAGCTTTGTTTTACTCCAGTTGTAATTTATGTTGATTATACTGTATATCACCACATTCTCATGTTCTTTAACTTCATAGATGTATATATATATATATATATATATATATATATATATATATATATATATATACACAGTATATCAAACCTATAACTGTAACTTCATGCTCTTTTTGCCACTCCTGATTCACTTGCTTTTGATGTGATCACATTAACTTGCAAACATATACACTGGAGATATTGTAACTATGCAGATTATGTCTAGCACATAATAAAATCTTAACAAAGCAAAATGGAAAATAGTACAATAGTAATTACAGCCATTTAGTAGCAATCATAAAGTCAGGCTACTTTAAGTTAATTACAGGCTTGCACTTAGATTTTGATGTTACTATATATGTAATTGTTCTATTTTATGCAAATTGTCACAGTATATGAAAGTACATTTTGGCGGAAAGAATGGATGTAAATGAGGGGTGACAGATCTCTTGTCAGTGCAGTAAAAAAAATGTGAGTGAATATCTTGTTGAGACACTGTTTTCCAGTTGAAATCTTTTATCTCTGCATTCACACTCCAGCACGGAGCCATCATTTTGGAACACTGTTTTTTCTTATAGCGATGTTACCTGCTCCTTTCATGGCAGTTCATCCTGTTAACAGTGAAATAGGAAGGCAAGCAGAGAAATGAATTCGATAATTGCTTTATAATTGTACTTGTGACAGGTGATTTAACTTCAGCAATCTCGGGAATGCAGCTAAAACTATTTTTCTCTTTTGTGAAACTGATCTGTGCTCCATTTTAACATTTTTATGGCTGGGGCTCACCAAGCGGCTGTAGCCTATACTTTAGGATGAATATGCAGCTGTAGCTGTCATGGTTGGTTGTAGCAAGTAGCTTGCTTCAAAATACACATTTTGATTTTCAGGGCAAGGGCAAATTAATAATTTTATAACTACATTTTGTAATTGAAAGCATTCAGAATATTTAATACTCTTGCTCCATCACAATGATATGTCTCATGGTTAACAAAGATGCAGTAGATGAATGTTCTCTGTAAGCCATATAAGTGACCCATAGCACTGGGGAATTTATCAAGAGGGTCTCAACGAGAGAAAAAATATGGATTTATTGGAGTCCTAACTATTCTATTTTTCCCCTTCCTTATTAATTATCAGCTTCTTTATTGGACTAGTTAGTCATAATCCACAGTCCTGCACTTCCCATGGTATATTTGGTACAAAAATCACTCCATGGCCAGATGCAGTTTAAAAAATACCCCATAGTGTCTATCTTTTAACACACCAAGTTAGTTTCTTCAAAGCACCAGAACATACTCTTAATGAACAAGTCCTCTTTTAATATAGCAGAAAGTATGGTCTCCACTAATAGAGTAAGTAAGCCTAAAGGATAAGTATACTTTCAGAAAGATACCCTGCCCTATTTCAACGTGTAACCTCCAAAGTACAATAATGGTATTGAATCTTTTAGTCACATATATGTTGTGCGTTGGAGGACAGCAACTCATGAATCCACTAGATCAACATAAAAATAAAATGAAATGGCTTATTGCCAAAAAAGAGTTCACTTATTCCTCTGGGCTTTCCCGTCCTTACAATGCTGGATCTATGTACTAAAAACATCCTGTTATAGTCTAGTAGTTTTAATATAGCAAAACAAATACTAGGAGGGAATCCGGATTCTTACTTTAGCAAAAGACTTAGGGAAGTTTTTTTTTTTTTGCATTTATTGACCCTTCACCTTCAATCTTAGGCAGCCAACCAAGGCAGTGTTAGAAAAACTGTTCCAGATTTACCATTGTAGCTGAGACAAATTTTCTTGAAAACACGTGCAGCTGTCAGGGCTAAATTTTGATTGTCAAAGCACAAATTTTGAGTAAAGGAAGGGGATTGGTTATAAATGAAGCTACATTCTTAAAGTAATAAGTATAATCATAATCTGTCTCACTTCTCCTTGCTGTGTGATAGAATTGATAAATCACTATGCATATCCACAATTGGTAAGTTAGTAATTTCTATACCACTCTAATACACAGTCACAGTACCTGAATTGTTCTGCTCATGCATATGTATGGATTCAGTAGTACAGCACCAGAATCCAGCATATTTTCTGCACCTCAGTTCACAGGACATTTTGTGTTCAGGGCTGCTCATTCATCCTCATATGTTGGTAACTACTCAGATGTGTGGGTACAAGCATTGAGCCTTGGTGTCTCATAGTTTTTGCTGATTTGTACAGGCTGCTGGCTGTGTCTGTATGCAACATCTATGGACTTCAAAGCAGGGAATATGCTGGATTCTGGTGCTGTAACCCCACATCTGTCTGTGTGAATAAGCCCATATTATAAATAACATTGTTTCTGCTTTCAAACTTTCAAACAAATACATATGGCTTCTATTCAACCTTGCACTGGGTTCTGAAACTGCTGTCCACCCCTTTGCCTAGTCCTCAGTTTGTTTACCTCCTGCTAGTAGAACTGAAACCAGATAAGTGTGTAATCGCAATAAGGAGGATGTTCATCCTGCGATGAACACCTCCTGGGACTCATTTAAATATAGGCACTGGGAAGATGTGCATTAACCACTTTCAGACCGGACCATTTTGCTGGCTTAAGATCAGACCACTTTTTGCGATTTGGCACTGTGTCACTTTAACTGACAATTGCGCGGTCGTGCGACATGGCTCCTTTTTTCCCCCACAAATAGAGCTTTCTTTTGGTGGTATTTGATCGCCCCTGCGGTTTTTATTTTTTGCGCTATAAACAAAAAAAGAGCGACAGTTTAGAAAAAAACACATTATTATTTGCTATGATAAATATTCCCCAAAAATATAATATCAGTGTCACTTGTTGCTAGGCAGAATGGGGAGATGCTGTTTACTTCCACATCTCCCCGTTCAGCCTCCCCGTGAGACAATCGCGGGTATCCTCGCGTCGATCAAGTCTGCGGGGGTCCCGACCGGTGCGCGTGCCACCGGCGGCACACACATGATGGCATGGCGGCATTCTTAAAGGTACGTACCTGTACGCCCTTATGCCTGTCCGTGCCATTCTGCCGACGTACATCGTCATGCGCCGGTCGGGAACCGGTTAATGCATCTTTTTTTCATAGCAATTTTGCAATAAATTTATATACAAAGTATGAATAATAATGTTTAATTTTTGCTTTTAAGTGGTTGTAAACTCTTACATAAACCCAGTGAAGGGACTATCCACAGGTGATACACAGAGATTAAACAAATCTTCCTACATAAGTTGTACCTGTCTATCTGTAGCCCTCTCTTCTTTACATTCATTCAAAGTCCAAACTTTATAAGCTTGACTGAGATTTCAGAAAAAAGGGGGCAAAGAGCGGAAGTTACACTCTGCAGAACTCAGTGAGGAGAAGTCTGAGAGCTGATTGGAGGGAATGGACACACCCCCTTCACACAACAACAGAGCTAAGGCTGTCAATCTGCTGGACATCCATCCCCTGTCATAATTTTTTCTCTTGGTGTCAGGAAAAATTGTTGGAAGTCATGCTGATAGCAGAGAAGAGAAGACAGAAATAACACTTAATGCGTTTAATTGAGACAAGTACACACTATAGAGGGATATGCTTTGTTCATATTTCATGTGTGAGGTTTTTTCAACCACTTTAAGAATTCTATTGCATGTTTGCATCTCAATTGTACTTCCATCTTTTATCTGTGGACTTTTTGCTATACTGTTATTGGACTTTGGAGGTTACCCATGATCATAATATTCGCTATTCGTCATTGGACAGGCATACAGATGTACTTATTGCACTGTTGCTACAATCTTCAAAAGTTGAACCAAGCCTTCCACCCTCAAAACTGTATTTTTACAAGTGGAGAGAGGCATTATAGGGAGGGCAAGTATGACTAAATGACATGATCTGCAGATCTGGAGAATATGTCAACTTTGACAAATCAGTAAATCATAATTCTATCCTTTATCCTAAATATGTGCCTGCAGATTTCTGGTCTGCGGAGAATCCTTAAATTCTGGAATCCAGAGGATCAAAATTGATAATTTGTATGATTCTCCACAGACTGAATAAAACTGTGTACACATACTTACCAGAATCTAAGGCTTCATGAAAACTGGATGTTCCTAAAGTCACGTTTAGGAGCTTTTGGCGTCTTTTTGCTAAAGCCCCTAAATGCAACTCAATAAAAGCCTAAGTGTCCATGTACACATAGGCTTTTATCAGAGTTTAGGAGCAGCCAACTTTAGGAGAGGTTAAACCTCCATCTTCTGATCTCAAAAGAATCACGTTCAGGAGAGGAACATTTTGGTCAAAGACTGTGGCAAAAATTAGTGTAAACGGCGGTACCGGTTTACACACATTTTTGCAGGGTTTAGCATTTTTCCATGCCCGGCATCCAGGGGAGCTTAGTGTACATGAAGCCTAAAAATTATAATTTGCCAATATTGGATGTACCCAATACACCAGATTTATTTGGTTTTCTGATCGATTTGTTTATCTCTGTAGATAATTTGGTTTACTCATTCGTGCATGCATTTTTAATTGTTTATCTATGATGTCAGTGTTAATCTAGTGAACATATAAAAATGTAAATCATTATGACGAGCGTATTGTTTTGTATTCACTTTCTCAGTGAATGCAGCTATTTGCAGTCTGAAACTTAAAGCGTAGTTACACTTTTGTTGAGAAAAAACATTCCTCTCTGGGTGATCAATGTACACTGCAAGGATTATAACAAACTTTGTTGCAGATTCCAAACTTTTTGTTATTCTGAAGAAATCCATGTGTGTTTCTCTGTGCCTATGTTCTGAGTAGGTCTAATGGGAGTGGTTTCATAATTATCTTTCAGTTGTGGAGCTACAGGGGACTAAATGATGAAATCTGCTGAGCCTGCATCCGTTTACACGGGTTCCTATTGAAAGTATCAAAAAAATTAAATTTTTGTTGCAAGAGATACCTGAAATATGACTTGTATCTTAGGCAGGCTTCTGGGAAAATGATGAGCCAATCACAGCAGGAAATTGTTTCTGGGGAGTGGTCAGTACACACTCTGTGTACAGAATACTCCAGGTAGCCATATTGCAATGTATTCTCAGAAAATTACATTGGCTGCAGAATGAAAAGGAAAGGTAATTTTTATAATGATTAGTATCGCAATCATATGCGCTATATTATTTTTTCTATTTGCTATTTTTTTTCCCCACAAAAGTGGAGTTACCCTTTAAGCTTGCTTAAAGTAAACCTGTAATGAGAGTATGAAGTCTATTTACTTCTATGAGAAAATGCTAGATGTCAGCCAGGTCACTAATGTCAGCAATCTGTATCTGCGTTTGTTCTGTGGTACATTGTAGAAAAAGGGGAAGTTTGGGGCAAGTGGGATTTTCCCAGTACCATCACAAGATTGTTAAAACATTGGATATTGCAAATCACTTTCATTCTAAGTGGTCATAACACCTAGGTTGGAGTCCCACTGAGAATGACAATGTCTCCAGTTACCATTAGACATATAAGATCAAGCTCCCATAGACCATTGAGGGTCAAGCTCCCAACATGTTTTGTGGATTTCCTGCTTCTTCAGGAGAGCAAGATGGAGGAACAGAAGAACTGAATAATGGAAAGAGTAATAAAATGTTATAGTGCACCAATTACACTGTAATAGAGAGAGAAAATGACACTAGGACTTTACTGAAGTCATGAGCTGGATGCTGTCGGTCAGATTGTTGGTGTTTGAAGTACCGGTGAGGAAGGAGGGTGGTTACGTTGGATGACTTCTAGAACTTCGAGTCCCACTGGTTGTGGGTTTATATTCGGAGGTGACCTCTTTCCCTGAGGGTGTAGGGAGAGAGTAGTAAGAGAAGGAATTATTTTTTTTTAATTATCGCGTTCCTCTTGGGATAGTGTCGATTGCATGAAAGCCAGCCATCTGGAGTAGAATTGTGCATTGGATGCTTCTTGTTTGAGGTCGGTGTTGAGTTTGTCTTTGTGCAATAAGTGTAAAAGTTCCCGTTTTGATCTGCAAGATCTTTGGACAGCGGGGGAGGTCCAATTTTATTAAAATGGATCTTCTGGCGATTAAGAGACATATCAGGGCCCAGTCCTTATATGGTAGGTGGGTGTTGGGGGACCATGGTAATATGTGCCAATACCCGAAGTTGAGGAGCAAGGGGTCTTTAGGTAGTTTCAGCAGGGTTACATCAAATATGTAAGAGATGACTTGATCCCAGAAGGTGGAAATGAAGGAGCATGTCCAAAAATGGTGGGCTAGGGATGGTCTTGGCTGATGGCACAGAGGGCAGTTGGCGGTGCCCTGGTCGTTCTTGTCTGAAAGGAAGGGTATATAGGCACCGTGAAGAATTTTTAGTTTTCTCTCCATGATTCGTTAGGGATCAGTTGTTGGAGTTTGTATCCTAGTAGAAGTGTATCTACTATTTCTGTGTCAGGATAGTCTGTACCCCAGTTTTCTGATGATAAGGATGCGATTGTAGGATTAGAAAAACATGTTTTTTTGCAGTAGAGGTCTGTAGATTTCAGAGATTGTATAGACGTCTTCTTGGAGCAGTAGGTCTGTAATGGTCACTTTAAATCTCTTATGTTCCTCTCTGCATGAGTAAAAAATAAATAAAAGTTAACACATTGACCAAATGGGAAAGTATGAGATTGAGGGAGAACGTTTTGGTGATGGCTGAGAAGTTATGGGGGCGTTCTGTTTCCACATTGCATAGAGTGGAAAATTTTGTGAGGCCTTTTTGTTGCCAGATGTAAAAAGGTTTGTGCTCCATTCCCGGAGGGAAGCTTGGGTTCCCCTGGATCGGAAGATGCCTAGACATGAAATTAGAGTTTTAGGCTTTTTCTTATTTCTCTCCAGGCTATGGCTGTGTCCCTTATGAGAAGGTTATGCTGTAAGGGTGCAGGAATAGATTTCCATTTGCAGTGGAGAAGGGCCACCAAGGAGTAGGGGTGGGCCATTAGAGTTTCCATAGAACCCCCTTTGCTTCTGGGAAGATATAGTTTTGTAAAAGCAATGCATGGTCATTTTTGTTTGCCAGATAACTTTAGAGATGGCTTTGTTTAAGGTTTTTATGTCCTTGTGTTACAGAAGTAATGGAATCGTTTGAAGTGGGTATAGTAAGCAAGCAAAACTGACCATTTTCACTAAGTCGCATCTTCCCAGGAGCGAGAGGGGCAGATCCATCCAGTTTCCCAATTCTTGGGATATTTTAATGATCAGAGGGGGATAGTTGAGGTGGTAAATAGAGGAGGGTAACTTCCCTATTTTGATGCCTAGGTAGGTGATGTGTGATTTGGCTACTGTGAACTGTGAGTGGTGGGCCCAGGGAGGGTTGGAGAGGGTGCCTATGGGGAGGATTTTGCTTTTGTTATAATTTATGCAGAAACCAGAGCAGAGTCTAAATTCATCAAATACTGTTTTAATAATGGACATGTCAGAGGAGGGGTTAGCTGAGAATAGGAGGACATTGTCAGCGAAGAGGAAAGTACATAGGTCATGTTTGCCAATACTGATTCCATGTAGTGGGGCCTTTTGAGTTAAGTACCGAGATAAAGGTTCTAGCGCAATATTATAAAGGAGCGGGGATAGGGGGCAACCTTGTCTCATGCCCTGGTGGAGGCAGAATTCATCCGAGAGGAGGCCAGCCGCCACCAGTCTGGCCGCGAGGGAAGCGTACATAGCGTTTATGAGATGTTTGAAGGGGCCAGTGAACCCCATTTTAGACATGGCCTTTGAGAGCCATTGGAAACTGATGTTGAAATCTTTATCTGCGTCCAGAGTTATGATGGCGTGTTTGTCCCCCCCCCCCCCCCCCGGGTTGCATTTAGCATGTTATAGGACCATCATTACCTTTTGGATGTTTAAAGTGGCTGTTCTCCCTTTCACAAAGTCTGATTGGGCGGAGTGTATCAGAGAGGGAATGATGGTGGCTAGTCCGGTGACTACAATTTTGGAGAGTATTTTAACATCTAGGTTTAGAAGTGATATGGGTCGGTGGGAGCCCGGTTCTTGGGGATCTTTGCCCTTCTTTGAGAGCAATTTGATGATGGCCTAATTCCCTGTAGGTAGGTAGGGGCCGCCTGACCTATTACCACTGTAGACCTTAAAGAGAGTAGGTTCTGCTGTTTTGTAGGGTTTTATAGAATTCCCCTGTAGGTTGTTAAGTTGCGGATAGTTTTAGATATTTTGGATAGAGAGATGGGTGCGTTTAGGACCTCGAGTTGGGAGGGAGTGATCGTGGGTATAGATATTCTATAGAGGAAGTACTGTGCAATTGTTTAGTCTATGGGGTTAGGTGCATGACTTCATTGATGTCCTATTAAGAAGATCTAATGGTGCCTGAGGTGTCTTTTAGGGAGGTTATATGTGTTGGGCAGAAAGGGCCTTTGCAGAGCCTTGCTAGCAGTTTGCCCGCTTTGTTGCCAAGTTTGTGGATAGTGGCCTCCATATGGGCCGTTTTTGTCCGTTCAAGTGTGTCAGCCCAGGAGTCAAAAGCACTTTTAGCTGCCTGCCATTTTTGTGAATCATAATGAGAACCCCTGCTTTGCGGCCGATTGAGTCTGAACCTAGGACAGTAACTCCCCAGAGTCTTTCATGCAGTAGAAATCTGGGGATGAGAGGTGGGTTTCCTAGAGTAGGGCAATGTCGGTTTTCAGTCTCTTAAGATGGTGAAAAATTTGAAGTATCTTAATGGGGACCTAAGCCCTTTCACGTTCCAAGAGGTGATTTTCATGGGGGTAAAGTTGTTAGGGTGATTTCGGCTGGTATCATGATTGTATCAGGTTTAGACCTAAAGAGAGGAGATGTCACTGTGATAAGTAGGTGGTGCCTGAGTGTCTGGTGTTTGATAGGTGGCATAGGGTAGAGATGTTTGAGGTAGGGAGGAATTTGAGGAGGTGGGTGTATGGAAAAAACGTACTACTATATATTGAAAGCACTTCACTTTTTTACACATGGAGTCACTGTATAGGCCAGCTCCCAGTACTGACCCAAGCGTTGTAGCGGAGGTATGCCCATATTTCTATGATACCATTCACAGCAAGTTCGGGTTATGTATGAAGGAGGGAGGAGGCCGTAAGCAATAAGGCCATAGGAGGTATTTTTGAGCAAATAAGATGGAGTAAGGTTACAATTAACAAAACAATACATAGTATCAAGGTCTGTCAGTTAGTTGGATGCCGTGACAGAAAAGAAAAACGTCAGTGTAGGTATAAATCGACCTGGTATAACCTATTGGGGAACATTACATGCGACCGTTTAAGATCAGAGCGGGTTCAGCTTCTACCTGATCAGTGAGGAGTGGAGCGATGGTCAGGTCCAGAGGGTCTGAAGCGTTTTGGAGAGTCCTTCCTCAGGCTTCTTTTGTCCAGAGGGTGATTATTTGGGGCGATTCTGGATGGGGAATTGGAGTGCGAGTCAGCTTGAAGTGTGCACAGGAATGCTTCCACTTCAGGGGGATCTTGAAAGGAGAGCTGGTCACCGTTGGGTCTTTGAGGCGTAGAATCGCAGGGAAAGCTAGAGTGAATTTCACTTGTTGCTGGTGGAGTTCCATGCATATTTGTTGAAAGTCTTTCCTTTTCTTGGAGACTTCGAAGGAGTAGTCTGATGCAAAAATCAGAACTGTGATTCTGTCTATTTGAAGGGATCTAGACTGTCTGAACTTTTGCAGGATAATGGCCTTGTCTGAGTAATTTTAGGTATTTAGCGATGATCGGGCGGGGAGTCGAAGATGAAAGCTCCCATGCGTGGGCGAATTCTACCGTGCAAGGGCCTGGAAGGCCTAAAGCTTCTGGATGCATCTGGCGCAGAATTCAGTGATGGCAGATGTTTGCAAGGATTTTGGGATGCCCACAAAACGCAAATTGCTCCTTCTGGATCTATATTCCAAATCGTCCAGCTTTTGGAGTACATACTGGTTTGTTTTGTCCTGAGCCTGCTCCGTGGCCTGTGCCTGGTACAGTTCTTCCTCCACATTGGAGAGGCGGTGTTCAGCCTTGTTGAGCATGGTGGCGTGTTCCCCCAGCTGTTGCTTAAGCTGCTTCATCCCTGCATTCACTGCCTTCTCCACATAGGCAGCTATCATGGGGGACAGAAGTGCTGCTACCGCCTGAGCTATGCGCTCTGTGTTGTTATTTCTCTGATATGGGGAGGGAGAGGCATGATGTGAGTAGGGAGAGGCATGGTGTAAGTAGAGAGAAGCTGTGCAGCCACTTACCTCCATGTCAGGAGTGTCCGCCGCGTGTTCCAGCAAGGCCAAAACCGGGGCCTTCGATTTGAGGCTGAGCCGGCTGGGCTGTCGGGGCCATCTGTGATCGCGCATCGTTTTTTTCAACAAAGCAGTGGAGGGCCGGGCAGGTATGTGTAAGCTGATTTTGGGGTCGTGCTGCAGGAGCCGAGGAGAGATGCAACTACTCCATGCCGGCGCCAGAACCGGAAGTCCTTCTATGGGTATTAATAAACATTGGAAATAGAATAGCTACCTTGTAGGCTAGGCTAGCAAACTAAATTGGGTCAATCGAGGTCACAAACATCCCTGGGCGAGCATGGGAACATATCCAAAGGAGTCCTATAGAAACTAAAAGATATTATACGTTAATCAGTTCTCATCCATTAAGTTATTGGTCGAAAATACATGACCAATTGGGAGGAAGATGCATACCAGAATCTGTTACCAATATCTGGATAGCACCCCTTTATTAATAGCACAAATGACAAACAGGCAATGGGAAAGATGGAACACAGCTGATTTTAGATCTATTAAATGATTTATATATATACAATGTAATATTAACAGCCATTCCTGGCATGTAATACTATCAATAATCACTACATTGCGCCTAAGCCACAACAAACCAAACCATATACAGTATATATATTTAGGGTTACCAATAATTGGAGACCTAATTCCACAGGTGAAGTATGATGTTCAAAGCTGAACAACTTCATTAATCCTAGGAAGGATCCTAAATAGAATATATATATATATATATAATGTATGTATGTGTATATATATATATATATATATATATATATATATGTATGTATATATATATATATATATATATATATATATATATATATATATATATATATATGTGGTTAAAGACAAATTTCACATTTAAATACAACTAATAAAATAACATGCTTATTTTTATGGGTTAACAAATGAAATGCAAGAAGCCTTCCTTTGACCTTGTTATGCCACAACTGAACACAAACTATCCTGCAAAATAAACCTAAAAGAAATATAATTAACAGACGTAGTTATTATCCATAGACGGTCACTGCTGAGCTTCTTGCTAATTACCAACACTTCCTGCAGGGGGAGCCAGATACAGTACAAATGAAATTAAAAACACAATAAATCAAAAGATACATCGCTCAAATTGAATACACTATCTGCTTATTAGCTAATGTTCTCAACTGCTTGCATTTATTTTACTTTTATGCCTGGATATTAATTCAAACAGCAATTAGGAATACTGCTTCAAATAATGATTTGCTCTAGCACAAAGTGAGTAATCTGCAGGCATTAAGCACAAATAAACATGAAACAATAAAACATATATGGTAAGCAGAAATTTGCTGTATATACGATGAATGTTTTTAATGGAAACATCTTTTTGACCTTAAGGAAAGAACAAAGCTGCTCTATTAGTCCTTGAGGCATCTGTTGATTAAGCTAAAATGGTTATACTTCATATAATTGAATACTGTCTAAGAAAGGCCTGGGAATTTTTTTTTATTTTTTTTTTGCGGGGCCCTGTGACTTGAGAAGCCTCACAAAGTTCTTAGTGTTGTCTTGCAAACACAGCCCTCTATGAAAAGAATTCTCCAGCCATCCGGAATGATCACAGTAACCTCCCATGTAAATGTGACCTTCTCATTACTTCATAGAGTCACAGTGTCTCTGTCTAACTGTCATTCACAGAAGCACATTCTTTCACTTGATTGAATCCTGTTTGGAAGCAACAATTTGTAATTCTTTCCCTCGGTGTCTGAGTCTTTGCTTGATTATTCCGTTTTAACTGACAAGCCTTAAAATTAATTTCTCCAATTATTTTATAATATGTATATTTCAATATTTTTTTTTTAATTGCCATCTTAGAGGTGTAATCTAGCAGTTAGCTTTTCTTTTTTTGTTTTAATTTTAATTGCAAAACAAAACATTATCATAATTACTATTTTACTGAAGAGCCTTTAAGGCTTAGAGATGATATGATTTTTGCTTTCTGCTTAACTGCTCATTTATATGCCCTCTGCAAGATTTCCTCTACTCGCACCTGTATTGAATCTAATGGTTGATCTGACCAAGCGGCTCCATCTGTCAATCTAATCATAACCATTTAGTCATATTAGAATAGAATGGCAGCATAAACACCTTTAGTATAAACCCTCATCTGACCCCTTTTACGATACAGAATACAATATACTAGGAGGGAAATTTACAAAGCAAGTTACCAATAACATTAGATGCATATCTATTGCAAATCAGGCTGTCTCTTATTGAGTCAGGTATGCATGTCACTTTTTTGTTTATTTTTGACCCCTAAGCCCATAGTCCTGGGCAGCTAAATGAGCTGGCATCTAATAAATGTATAACTTTGTATATTAGGGAGACCAGATGAAATTCAGAGCTTTATGGTATAACAGTCTTAGTGAGTCAGGCACAATTATTTTTAAAAATTCAAGGACACTTTTTTTGCTGTTAGAATCAAAGCGATTATTCTAATTTTTTTTTTTAAAAGGTAGTGATCATTATTCTTTTAGAGCATTAATACTGACGTTTTTAATTTGTTCACCCATTGTGGTTCTGATAAGGGGGGCGGGGCAGAGGGTGAAACGAGGACAGGGGTAATTGCGGCACCAAAACGTAATTGATAGTTGTGGCATGCAATGGCAGTAGGTCTACACTAGTACATTTCATTGCTGCCTGTGCTCTACTATCTGCCATGTAGGGCTGAAGGTGGCACAGGAGAAGCCATAGGTCCCCGGTAAGGGATATAAGCCTTTTTGAAAAGGTTAAAGTAATTTGTAAAGTTTTTTTTTTTTTCCCGCTAAAAATAACAAACATGTTATACTTACCTCCTCTGGGCAGTTGGTTTTGCACAGAGCAGCCTGGATCCTCATCTTCTTGGGTCCCTCTTCGGCTCTCCTGGCCCCTCCCTCCTGTCGATTGCCCACAAATAAAGCAGCTTGCTATGCAGGCACCTGAGCTGAGTCACAGCTCCCTGTGTCCATTCAGACACAGAGCCCTGTTTGGACCCCACCCCCTCCCTCTCCTGATTGGCTAACTGACTTTGATTGACAGCAGTGGGAGCCAATGTCGCAGCAGCTGCTTGCTGTGGGGGGCACAGGAGGGAGGGGCCAAGAGCAGCAAAGAGGCACCCGAGAAGAGGAGGATCCTCGCTGCTCTCTGCAAAACCCACTGCATAGAGCAGGTAAGTATAACATATTTGTTATTTATTTAAAAATGAGAATTTAAAATCACTTTAAATGAATTTTGAAAGAACTACCAAATCTTGCGGTGCACGTGTGTCAAAAAGAAACGCACAGGTATGTTCCTCTATCCACTTTAGTGCAATGACTGCCAATTTGAAATTAATGGGCTGCTTTAACGAAGAGTATGTTAACAGGCGTGCAGTGATGCAATGCACACGAGTGGACAGGTGTGAATGGTTTTTAATGAAAATCTGTCTCCCCTCCAGTGGTAATTCTGTTGCAGCCCTCTGCAAATCTTTTTCAATTGGCTGCCCCTGATTGCAGTGACAGATTTTCATCTGTTTGTGTTGCTAATCTGCTTACTACATTTCCCTCCTGGTAGTCGAGAAGGCATTTTTTTTTTTTGATGCAATGCTACAGTTGAGCAGGAAACGGGATTAATAAAAAAAAGCTGTGATTTTATAGCAAATGTGTGTTAAAATCTGCCTTACATCTCCTCTTTTACACTGCCTTACCATGTGAAGAATGTTTAATCTCCCTCTCATATGCATGGAATTGTGTGCATTTAAGCATAAAAGTGAAACTTTTACTTTATGTAAGAGATGGGGAATTAATTTCATATAAAAGTAAATTGTTTTTTTTTAATACTTTTTAACCCATTTGGAATGAGTGGAGGGATATTGGCAAAACTGAGTTTGCTGTATAAACAAATGGCCACTGCCCCACCTATAACTATAAGGAGCACATGGAAAGGCGACAAATGTCAAACAAGCCAAGGAGAATTCCCAGCTCAACTTACCGACCAGCCAGCAAACAACCAAATTATCTATTTATCCTGTATCAGTTTGCCTAAAAACATGGGGGTTTAGTTTGCACACATTTGCAAATACATGCATAAGTTGCAGAGCAACTTCAGTACATATAGCACAATGCTAGCAAAGGTGTCCAGTGCATCCCATCACCAACAAACAAATGACCACTGATCCCACCAATACCTGGCCTTCGCAGCAAGGAGCACATGAAAGGGCGACGCATGTCAAACACAGCCAAAGAAAATTCCCAGCTCAACTGACTAACCAGCCTGCAAACAGCCAAATTATCCTGTCTAACAGTTTGCGTTAAAAACAGGGGTTTGTGCCTTTGAGGGGTGAGCTCTCTCCAGGCTTACATCATCTACCCATTATTATGCATGTGCTTCCACTGTGGAGGTTCTCAAAAATGTATAGCGTTAGAATGGACGATAATACTGGGGTGCCATAGAGTGGCTCTGCAGTTTACGCATGTAATTGCAAATGTGTGCAAACTAACCGCCTGTTTATAACTCACACTGTTAGGATAATTTGGTTGTTTGCAGGCTGGTTGGTGGGTTGAGCTGGGGACTGGGAACTTTCTTTGGTTTTGTTTGCTGTATACCTTCCGATTGGGTTTTGGGCAAGTTTTTTTTTTTCAAAATTGTGAATTTTTGCTTTGACATTGTTTGCTTAATAGAATGGAGTTGATTAGATTTCCTGTATTGTGTTTTGTGACTTTGAAAGTACCGGCAATTGTAGGTTCTTCATTGTGGCTGAGTTTCATGACACCTGGGAAAACAGGCAGGACTCCTTCAGCAATCACTGCCATATTTTGGCAATGAGCACATTATATTACATATTACATATCATATAATAGTAAACTGTGCAATGTTTGCACCAGCAAACAATAGAAACACAGGCTATCAAGTGAGTGAAGGCACATCTGGGATGCAACACTGTAAACACAAGATACCACACACACAAATCAGCAGGGTAAAGAGAATGCAAGTGGTACTGTTTTATGGGACATTAATTTATTGTAAAAGGATTGAAGGCCACCTTTTATCACCCTTTTAAGCTGAGTTTAAAATGAATTTTGTCCCATGGATCTGATATGTGCACTACTAGAAGCACCAATATATTAAAGTGGTTGTAAAGGCACAAGATTTTTTTACCTTCATGCATTTTATAATACCTATATAAAAACAACTTTCTGTGTGCAGCAGCCCCCCCCCCCCCAAATACTTACCTGAGCCCCCTCTTGATATAGCAATGTCCATGAGGGCCTTGCCTCTCTGGGGATTCACACTCCTGATTGGCTTTTGGCAATGCTCTGTGCAAAACCACTGCACAGAGCAGGTAAGTATAACATATATGTAAAAAAATAACAATGCTTTAATAGGGCTTTAATATATATTTGAACTAATAACCAAAATATCATATACAGTACATTTTAGCACAATGTCATTTCAAAAGTAGTTTTTAATATTTTAAAATCTTTTAAATATTCAGACACTTCTGTTGCAGGGAATATATAATAAGAAAGTTGCTTAAAGCTTTCTGGAAGTTTTGCAGTTGGTAACAGATTGGTGTACCCATTGCTGTTATAGTAACTGATGCCTCTGTATATAAGACGCTTACATGACAGAGGTATGGAGCACTATAAAAGTGAGTTAGTATAATAACATGCAACAATCTTGCTGTCACTCCCACTACCATTATATTTAAAGTTGAACTATAGACAATATATATATTTTTTTTTTCATTTTGGATAAAGCAAGGGAGGGCTAGAACCCCTGTCAATTGTTTTCCGCCATCCCATTGTGAAGATTTCTCTTAACTTCCTGTCCCATAGCCAAACAGGAAGTTAAAAGAAATACCTGCAAATTGTGGGACTTTCATAAGGACCATCATGTCACCAGAACTGGTGCCCCCATTGGAAGATTTCCCCTTTTCTGGGGACAACCCAAAATGTGGGATCTTCTTTTACTTTCACTTTCAGTAATAATAGTAAACAGGACAAATAGATAGGGTTTATCTCTTTCCTAATGGGGACACAGACAGCAATACAAACTGACAGGGGTTCTAATCCCTTTGCACTCTATCTAAACTAAAAAAACAAGGTTTTGCCTTTAGTTACACTTTAAGTCCCATGAAAAAAATGGGAACATTCAATTCCTTGTGTGTTTTTGAGGGATCCTGAAGCCTCTACTCTCACTATGATTTGTCTACAGTTGTGTGTAATACTGTTCTTATGTACCACACTTCCATGTCTCCTTTTTACCCAGAGACCCTATAGGGCAGGGGTGCCCAACAAGTGGCCGGGGGCCACGTGTGGCCCACGGAGCCCTCTGTTGTGGCCCGCGACCTCCTGCTCTGGGATGCAGGTTGCCAACCCGCCATCCCAGAGCATTAGTGTTGTGAATAAATCCACTGGTAGAGCTTCTGTTAAAAAAAAAAAAAAGCCACTGGTAGAGGAAGCAAGCAGCTGCAGAGCCGCATAAGCCGATGATTCCTATATACCGCCAACTCCTTTCACAGGTGGAGTGATACCAAATGCGCTCTGCCTGGGACAAAAGCCGGCAATACCTGAATAATAACAGTTTCCCCAAGGTAAGTTTATTACTTAAATCTTAAAGCACAGTGTATATATGGGCATATCTGTTCTGCAGTGGTTATTGGGCTGCTTTCACACTGATCCGCAGGTGCAGCGCAGAACACCTGCGGGCTACCTGCACTGAGCCATAGATGTCTGTTATTACCTGCAGGTTTGGTGCTCTCTCAGAAAGTGCACCACACCTGCAGGATATAATAGTCTATTGCAAAGTACAGCTAACCTGCAGGAAAGCCACAGGTGCACTTGTCTGCACCCTCTGTGTGGGTAAACCACAGCGCATTAGTGTGAAAACAGTCTTAGGCCCCATTGACACTAATCGGTCTGACCCTCCGTTTACCTCTATCGAGCCGCAGATGTAAACGGACTTGTGGCTGTTTACACCCCGCCTACCTCCAATCCGATCCGTCTCCTTCTATCTGGGCAGATGGAATCCAAGGGCCCATAGAGTAGAGTGGTTTGTGTCTGTGTCCACTCTGCATATGCAGAGTGGACATGGAACTTTCATCTGTCTGCTCCTCTCATTGTGGCCCACGACCGGTTACCAAGTCGCTTAAGTGGCCCTCGCTCTTTAAAAGGTTGGGCACCCCTGCTATAGGGTATCTAAAGGTTTAAAACCAGCACTCCCCTGCAGTACAAAGACTGATAACCCATGCAACCTTTGTCTCCTATTGCTAAAAAATGCTAATCTGTTTTCACAAATAAATAACATTACTGATCAAAATGTCCCTAACATCCCTGGCAGTGGTTCTTGTTTTCAGAGTTGCTGAAGAGGTTCATTAACCTCTTTGGCATCCTCTAGGGCAAAATGGGATCTAGTGGAAGACAGGTATGTACTGAACACAGATAGCAGCCTCTGGTTGGCCAGAATCCCTTCTATTTATTGCTGACAGTATATGCAAAATGCACAAAAGTGCATATAGATCAACCCCCCCATGGACTTTTTAGGCAGAAAAATTGTATGAAGAGTAGATTTCTTTAAAAAGCAACGACGCCACTTCATTAATACAGATAGAAAAGATAGAACAGAGGTCATATAGGCCCTAATAGTAAAAAAAGGCACATGTAACTATTTTTTACAATGTTTGCATAAGTACATATATTCAAACTATTTTTCAAAAACAGCCTGTATAGCATCCTAATATATGAAAATTGGTTGTTACGTGCTTAAAGAGGAAGTAAACTCTCCCACTCTGATGATTCTTTTAATTTAGTCCATTATAATAAGTAATTATCAAACTATAGCCACTGTAATCCAGCCCAAATCGCATATTACTTACTGTTTAAAGAAACTTTAAAAAACTTGTTTCCAGGGGTTAGGCAGCGCCATCTGTGAGTCCACAGTGGAGTGTATTTCCGCCCTTACATTGAGCAATTCCTGTACTGGTAACCAAGCCTCCTTCTCAATCCAATGTTTCTATGGCAACCCTGCTTCCCTGTTCATAGCTGACTTGTTTTATTACATAGTATTTACTTGTGCCGATTATCTAGTAAAGTGCAAAATATGAGGGACAAATGGCGCTCCCTGTAGGTAATAAGTATGGTGAACCTAAAAGGTATAGGTGAAAAAGTGCGTACCTATAAAGAGTATCTCCCTTATTAATCCTGCTAGGTGTAAAGTAGATGTTATGATATAGGTGGGGTGTGCCACCCTAAACTTATCCACCCTGTAAATAACAATATTATTGAACTGCTCCAATCTGTGAATCCCAGTGCTAGTGAGCGTGAGCAACTTAATAAATAGAAAATAAATAAATAAAAAATATAGAAACACAAATATAAATGATGTGTAGTGTGTATTATAAATGTGGCTGATTAGATACGTGGCTAGACCACAGGGGAAGGGAGGTAGCAGCTGGCCAGCTAGCATGTATCCTCTACCCAACTAGTAGTGTATCCATAATATTAACCATTAATACATGTAGATTTAGAATTGTACCAAAACCACCAATGGTGAGTACCTTTGGTAATGTAAGAGCCAAGTGAGCAGTGTGCTATAAATATGCAGGTGACAGTTCCAATACAAAAGAGCAAAAATTAAAAGTGAATAATAATAATAGAAAATATAATAATAAAAAAACGGTGTATAAACCATACACTCAGTGTGTAAAAGTTGAACAGTCCAAAAATACGGCTGTGAAAAATACAAAAATCATATGTATTAAAGGAAGGGAGTCCAATCCTATGCAGGGGCCCACAACAAGATCAATAGGCAATGTGTTGATGAGTGGGTGACGATATATGGGTAACAGTTGTGAAGATAATTCCACCGGTGACTTGTAGTGCTTTAGGCAGTAGTAGGTGACTGTTGTGCTGCCCCCCCAAGGTTCCCTCACTCACCAGACGTAGGTACCCCTGCAGGGGTGAACAGCATGGGAATATGGATGTCGGATGGTCCTCCTGGTGGTAATCTGGATCGGGTCCTAGTCCAGTAACTTTCTCCAGTGAATGCAGCCAACACCCTCAGATGCGGGGGAGGGGGAATACCCCAGATGGTGCTCGGATGGTGCCTCACAGAAAAAAACAGAAGGATATACCCATGTGTGGTATCAGGTGGCTAATTTATTGATGAATTTAAAATTGGAATTAAAATAAAAATAAAAATAAAACCCAGGGTGTCTCACAGGACCGGCCTGGTTCCACCGTACACAATAAAAAGTAGCAAGCAGGGGCGGTTTAGGGCTGGTTTGCTGTTTGCGCTCCACAAGCGTACCAAGCCTCTAAGTCCCGCTCCGGAAATGACGTCAGCACGCCTTACCGGTTTCGTTATTGAACGTTATCAAAGGCGCAAACAGCAAACCAGCCCTAAACCGCCCCTGCTTGCTACTTTTTATTGTGTACGGTGGAACCAGGCCGGTCCTGTGAGACACCCTGGGTTTTATTTTTATTTTAATTCCAATTTCAAATTCATCAATAAATTAGCCACCTGATACCACACATGGGTATATCCTTCTGTTTTTTTCTGTGAGGCACCATCCGAGCACCATCTGGGGTATTCCCCCTCCCCCGCATCTGAGGGTGTTGGCTGCATTCACTGGAGAAAGTTACTGGACTAGGACCCGATCCAGATTACCACCAGGAGGACCATCCGACATCCATATTCCCATGCTGTTCACCCCTGCAGGGGTACCTACGTCTGGTGAGTGAGGGAACCTTGGGGGGGCAGCACAACAGTCACCTACTACTGCCTGAAGCACTACAAGTCACCGGTGGAATTATCTTCACAACTGTTACCCATATATCCTCACCCACTCATCAACACATTGCCTATTGATCTTGTTGTGGGCCCCTGCATAGGATTGGACTCCCTTCCTTTAATACATATGATTTTTGTATTTTTCACAGCCGTATTTTTGGACTGTTCAACTTTTACACACTGAGTGTATGGTTTATACACAGGTTTTTTATTATTATATTTCCTATTATTATTATTATTCACTTTTAATTGTTGCTCTTTTGTATTGGGACTGTCACCTGCATATTTATAGCACACTGCTCACTTGGCTCTTACATTACCAAAGGTACTCACCATTGGTGGTTTTGGTACAATTCTAAATCTACATGTATTAATGGTTAATATTATGGATACACTACTAGTTGGGTAGAGGATACATGCTAGCTGGCCAGCTGCTACCTCCCTTCCCCTGTGGTCTAGCCACGTATCTAATCAGCCACATTTATAATACACACTACACATCATTTATATTTGTGTTTCTATATTTTTTATTTATTTATTTTCTATTTATTAAGTTGCTCACGCTCACTAGCACTGGGATTCACAGATTGGAGCAGTTCAATAATATTGTTATTTACAGGGTGGATAAGTTTAGGGTGGCACACCCCACCTATATCATAACATCTACTTTACACCTAGCAGGATTAATAAGGGAGATACTCTTTATAGGTACGCACATTTTCACCTATACCTTTTAGGTTCACCATACTTATTACCTACAGGGAGCGCCATTTGTCCCTCATATTTTGCACTTTACATATAAATTGCCCTCTAGGGGGTTAATTTTTTACGGACAGGCCGCACACCTTATTCCCGGTTCTAAGCACGGAGATCTTCCATAACCGATTATCTAGTGTTTGCCTGTGTCAGTCTTATCAGCTTCAGCTGATAAGACTTCAGTAATGCTGTCCGATGCCCTGGTTTACACTGCATGTGATGTCACATGGTCACATGGGGTGTAGGAGGAAGCTCTGAGTGATTATGCAGTCTCCTGGGACTTCAGTGTTTTGTGCCATAGGAAGTCCTGATAATAGATAGACAAGTACACAGAGTGTGCCATAAATCAGGGGAGATCTGGGCATGCTCAGTGACATCATTCTGAAGAACAAAAAGGATTACAACAATACTAAGCAAGTAAGGAGATATCTACAAGCAGTGTTCATTCATTTTCTATGCTGATTTACATGGGACAAAGTTGTGGGGGAGAGTTTACAACCACTTTAACTATATTATGATATTTGGTGACCACCTATATTTGTATTGTAGAAGGGAAAATGACACAGTTCCCTCCCTGAAGAAGGAATATAACGCTGAAACATGTTGAGATGCATCAAATAAACTCACGTGGACTGACCACAGTATATCTCTGGCAGTACCTGGGGTGCAATTCGATACCAATTCGGTATTGACCCAATTGGTATCGTATGAAGAGTAGATTCACTTAAAAGGCAACAACATGTCGGCTAGATTTTGGAATTTGTGAATAAATGAAGCCAATGAACCTAAGTGACGCTGAGCTATGGAGTGCTCTTCCAAGACATAGAAAATTCATACTTCCACTAAAACAGGGCCTCCTCCTCTGTGATTATGGGGGCAGTCATTATTAAAAAGCCGCATATACAATATGTTAAGCACTAATGTAAAGGGGTATATATAATAGTTGGGAGGCCACATCCAGCAGCTTCCTGATGACGCAGACACACATGCGAAACGCGTAGAGGCTGCTGGGTAACAATCGAGATGCCAAACTGGTCCACAGCACAAGCGGTCCTTTCTGTGTTTTGAGGTCCTTTTATACATGGCTGGAGAGGCTCAGTGCCAGCTTTCAGGGCACTATCATATGTGAGTGGAATAGTTCTCTTGTTTTATTTGTTTTAATAAATTGTTTAAACATAATACGCTATGGGAGCATCTTTTTATCATTTTCCCTGAGAAATGAGAATGAAGGACGCTACCTGCATTAAACTTATCCGGACCTTGTAAAGTGGAGATATAACAAGGAGAAGGAGTGGTTGTCCGGCTAAATAAACCAAACGCTTATTACTCACCTAAATCTGGTGAGTGGCCATTTTCTATGGTGGTGGATTCACAGGGTGATAACAATATATCTTGAAAGCACTAATTACTAGTCACTGTACTAATTGGAAACTTACCTGTTTTGGAGCGGCTGGAACGTCGGTGGTGGCAACACATGGACTCTTTTTTTCACACAGTTTATGTTGATCCCCATTGGGGACTATACCTATACAGTTTTGAAATTTCCTTTGCAGGATTTGGATTTAAAGGGTATTGCTTTGGGGTTTTTATTTGGGTTTTTTTGGTTTGTTTTTGGTTTTTCATCGTTTTCACAGAATTGTGATACACTTATATATTTTTTCCACAGAATTGTGATATTGTGGTATTATGTTTTTTCTCCAACAGCAATTGTGGGGGGGGGGGGACAAAAAAACAAAAAAAGTTTTCTTTTCACAGGAAAAAAGTTTTTTCACAGGAATATTGACACAAAAGTATAGGTCGTCTGACACATTTTTTTGCCTAAATTCCCTCTGCAGGATTGGGAGTTTTAGGATTGTAGGGTTCTCATTTATTTTCTTGTTTGTTCACAGCAATAGTGATTATTTACTTGTTTGTTCACAACAATAGTGATTATTTACTTGTTTGTTCACAACAATAGTGATTTTGTCACAAGAGTTTTGACTAGTAGACAACCACTTCATATTTATAGATAAGAGTGTCTAGTGGTATATGATAAAGTAAGGCTAATAGTATTTGTCACCACAATTCTTTTATACTTTTTTATGTACCCTATTTTACTATATTTTACTATATAACACTTTACTAGCCAACAATAATATTTCTCATACTCATCTGACATAACCTAGAACTGGCCGAACCCCCAAAGGGATCTGAAATTGACAGTAGCAGTAAAAATAAGCCCGTTACAATTAGGGCTCAGAGGATAACAACATAATAGTTTGATTGGCGCAATTCCCCATCTTACCATAATCTCAACCAGTAATTGTACAACTAGTACTTTTATTTTCTGGATTGCAGCCTTCATAAATAAGCTTAATATAGGAGCTGGCGCCGGTACCCCTCTTGCAATTATATACAATATGTTGTAAGGTAACTTTAGAAAAACTGATGTGGGAGTACTTAAGATGACTACACCCCCTTCTCTGCCACTCTTCAACTATAGTACTGAATATAAAATTTCACTAGGTTTAAAAGAGGCCAAGCAGATGATTTTGTAAAATCATTTAGGTTTTAATAAGAACAAATTAAGAAAATAGTCAGTGGGACATACAAATACATCAAACAATCAAATGTACACCTACTGTATCCCTTGTCTGGTGCAATAATGAACCTAAGTGTGTATTTACACCAGTTGGGGCCTAATATTAATACATAATATTAAGGACAATAACATCGATTGAATTGTGTAGTACACAGCAAGCATCAAATCACATGTCAATCTTTTTCATAATACATCATATTGATCTTAGAATTATTTTGTTTTATTTGTGTAAAAAAACACTAATTGCACTTGCTGTATGTATGAAAAGATTCCTATGTTTAACAAGATTAGGGGAGCAGAAAAATGTGTTTTTGTTTTCATAAACCAGCCTAAAATGTCTTCAACAATACTTAGTGGTAATAAACCCAAAAGCAAACATTTATTATTTTGAAGCTTACCAATTTTTAGATGTGATGGCTGCATTTGTTTTCTTTTTTAGGTTTCATTTCCTTTATTTTCACATGATGATCTAGCCAGTAAATCTGTTGTTTTTCAACAGAACCATCTGTTCTGCAGATGTCGCAGTTGGAGGGATGAGTAAAACCATTTACTACTGACAAGGGTGCTTATAAGGATCAGCTTTTATTTCTTTAACCACTTGCTGACCGGCTTATGCCGATATACATCGACAGGATGGCACGGGTGGGCAACACTACATATTGGTACCTTGTTCCCTTTAAGAGGCACGCGCACCAGCTCCACATCGGGGGACCCGTGTGGCCGGCCAGGGCGATTGCGTCCATGAGAGCCAGCACAGGGATTTGTGTGTGTAAACACACAAATCCCTGTTTTGTCAGGTAAGGGGAGACATATTGTTTGTTCCTACTAAGTAGAAACAACAATATGTCTCCTCCCCCAGTCAGTCCCATCTCCATACATTTAGAACACACCTAGGGAACCCACAATTAACCCCTCGATCGCCCCCTAGTGTTAACCCCTTCCCTACCAGTGACTACACAGTAATTAGTGCATATTTATAGCACTGATCACTGTATAAGTGTCAATGTCCCAAAAGTATCTGATCTGTCCATCGCAATGTCGCAGTACCGCTAAAAATCGCAGATCACCGCTATTAATAATAAATAAATTGATAATAAAAATGCCATAAAAATTTCCCATAGTTTGTAGACGCTATAATTTTTTGCGCAAACCGATCAATATACGCTTATTGCGATTTTTTTTTTATTTACCAAAAGTATCTAGAAGAATACAGTGGTGTGAAAAAGTGTTTGCCCCCTTCCTCATTTCCTGTTCCTTTGCATGTTTGTCACACTTAAGTGTTTCGGAACATCAAACCAATTTAAACAATAGTCAAGGACAACACAAGTAAACACAAAATGCAATTTGTAAATGAAGGTGTTTATTATTAAAGGTGAAAAAAAATCCAAACCATCATGGCCCTGTGTGAAAAAGTGATTGCCCCCCTTGTTAAAACATACTATAACTGTGGTTGTCCACACCTGAGTTCAATTTCTCTAGCCACACCCAGGCCTGATTATTGCCACACCTGTTCACAATCAAGGCATCACTTAAATAGGAGCTGCTTGACACAGTAAGGTCCACCAGAAGATCCTTAAAAGCTACACATCATGCCGAGACCCAAATAAATTCAGGAACAATTGAGAAAGAAAGTAATTGAGATCTATCAGTCTGGAAAGGGTTATAAAGCCATTTCCAAAGCTTTGGGAATCCAGCGAACCACAGTGAGAGCCATTATCCACAAATGGCGAAGACATGGAACAGTGGTGAACCTTCCCAGGAGTGGCCGGCCGCCCAAAATTACCCCAAGAGCGCAGCGACGACTCATCCAAGAGGTCACAAAAGACCCCACAACAACGTCCAAGGAACTGCAGGCCTCACTTGCCTCAGTTAAGGTCAGCGTTCATGCCTCCACCATCAGGAAAAGACTGGGCAAAAATGGCCTGCATGGCAGAGTTCCAAGGAGAAAACCACTGCTGAGCAAAAAGAACATCAAAGCTCGTCTCAATTTCTCCACAACACATCTTGATGATCCCCAAGACTTTTGGGACAACATTCTGTGGACCGATGAGACAAAAGTGGAACTCTTTGGAAGGTGTGTGTCCAAGTATATCTGGCGTAGAAGGAACACTGCATTTCAGAAAAAGAACATTATACCAACAGTAAAATATGGTGGTGGTAGTGTGATGGTCTGGGGCTGTTTTGCTGCTTCAGGACCTGGAAGACATGCCGTGATAAAAGGAACTATGAATTCTGCTGTCTACCAAGAGATCCTGAAGGAGAATGTCCGACCATCTGTTTGTGTACTCAAGCTGAAACGAACTTGGGTTCTGCAGCAGGACAATGATCCTAAACACACCAGCAAGTCCACCACCGAATGGCTGAAGAAAAACAAAATGAAGACTTTGGAGTGGCCTAGCCAAAGTCCTGACCTGAATCCTATTGAGATGTTGTGGTATGACCTTAAAAAGGCCGTTCATGCTCGAAAACCCTCTAATGTAACTGAATTAGGACAATTCTGCAAAGATGAGTGGGCCAAAATTCCTCCAGGACGCTGTAAAAGCCTCATTGCACGTTATCGCAAACGCTTCGTTGCAGTTGTTGCTGCTAAGGGTGGCCCAACCAGTTATTAGGTTTAGGGGGCAATCACTTTTTCACACAGGGCCATGATGGTTTGGATTTTTTTTCACCTTTAATAATAAACACCTTCATTTACAAATTGCATTTTGTGTTTACTTGTGTTGTCCTTGACTATTGTTTAAATTGGTTTGATGTTCCGAAACACTTAAGTGTGACAAACATGCAAAGGAACAGGAAATGAGGAAGGGGGCAAACACTTTTTCACACCACTGTATATATTTTTGTTTCAAAATTGTCGCTCTTTTTTTGTTTATAGCCCAAAAAATAAAAACCACAGATGTGATCAAATACCACCAAAAGAAAACTCTATTTGTGGGAAAAAAGAGGACGCAAATTTTGTCGCACGACCGCGCAATTGTCAGTTAAAGTGACGCAGTGACAAATTGTAAAAAGTGCTCTGGTCAGGAAGGGAGTAAAATCTTCCGGGGCTTAAGTGGTTAAAACCTTTTATCCCAAAAGAAAAAAAAATGTTGCTGTAACTGCTTATAAAGTATTAGTTTGGCTTCAGTTTGTTAGTATATTTAAATCTGCTAGTGCATCTAACTCTGCCCCCCCTCCATTTTAACAATGCTACTTTCTGCCCAGCCCATGGTTCTTCTTTATCAAGAGTGCCCGGGGCACTCTAAGACAGGGGGCATGTTACTGGCCAGATCATCAGGAGAAAAAGAAAACTATTGCAGGCACCACATATAATTATTGGTAAGCTGCAAGCTGCAATATATTACATTTTTGATTTTGGGATTAATACTGCTTGAACACCATGTGGATTTTGAAATAGTACTTTTTCATATTGTTAAATATAAAGACACATTTGAATGAGAGAAAAGTCTACAAAAACCCAACACTGTCCTATTCTTTGAAGTACATTGGAAAAGACATATATTTAAATCTGAAAAACACGCGGCTTAATGTACACGGGACGTTTTATAACCTCGCCTGAACAATTTTACTTGACAGATAGTAACCGATGTTTACAAAACATCAGTTTTGCCACGGCTAAATGCGAGTTACCACGTTTACACGCGTTTACAAGCTGTTGCAGGCATTTGGCGCTTGAAATGCCTCTCAACATCCGTCCTGAACGCATTTTTTTGCTTTCCAAAAAATGCTTCTAAACTCAACTGCCTAGAAACGACTATAAACAACCCTGTGTACATGTACCCTCCGCTCCTCCCAGGACCTCCTGCTCTCTAGCTCCCTTGTTACCTCCTTCCATGCTCACCTTCAGGACTTCTCCAGAGCCTCTGCCATCCTCTGGAACTCCCTGCCCCAGCATGTCAGATCAGCCCCTACCCTGTCCACCTTTAGGAGATCCCTGAAAACGAATTTATTCAGGAAAGCCTATCCCACACCCACCTAACAACTGTCCCGAGCCACCCCCATCAAATCATTCTCTGCAGCTATTACCTTTTTGTACCACCACCCCCTCCCTTTAGAATGTAAGCTCTATGAGCAGGGCCCTCCTGTACCTTTTTGTATTGAACTGTACTGTAATTGTGTTGCCCCCCCTATACATTGTAAAGCGCTGCGTAAACTGTTGGTGCTATATAAATCGTGTATAATAATAATAAATAATAATAATAGAGGAGAGTTCAGGGGCAGCTGAAAAAAATGCCCAACTGCTCTTAAACGTCCGTTTGCCAGCAGCAGTGTACATGAAGCCCGATAGTTACACTTTTGGATCCCTAAAAGCTAGGTTTAACATTGATAAGATAGTAGCATCATCGGCTTATCAAAATATTGTACATGAAACATATTGTACATATATTTTAAGGATTTTGTTTATATTCAGGTTAACAAATTACATTTTTGGTTATTCTTCAATTTTAGGGATGATTTATTGCAATCAGTTAAGTGTCTATCAATATCTGTGGAATGAACTTCATAATAATAATGATGATGATAATAATAACAGTAATGAGGATAATAACACATGTTAATTACAGGGGGTCCCCGGGTTACAAACAAGACAGGGACTGTAGGGTTGTTAAGTTGAATCTGTTTGTAAGTCGGAACAGGTACATTTTTTAAGTAGCTCCAGCCAAAACATCTATTTTTAAGTTTTTTAGATAACATAGAGAAGGGTTATCACCCCTGTAACATTTGTTTTGCTGTCTGTGCCCCTGTTCAGAAGATTTCACTTCACCTTCTGTCCCAATGATAATTGGATTTTGAAAATTTTGGGTTGTTAGGGAAACATGGACTGGTGATAAAGATTCAGCGGAGACACCTTTTTCCCATATTAACTCTTACAGGAGTGAATTTCCCTTCCTAGGGGTGGATTTCCTCTCACTTCCTGTTGTCTCCCTCCGTTTGTAAGTAGGAGTCGTTTGTAAGTCGGATGTTTGTAAGTCGGGGACCCCCTGTATAGATATATTATACTATGTTGTATAAGAGAACATCAGACAATTTCATTCCTCTTTTTTTTATTTTATTTTTTTTTTAACCTGTTAGGTAAAAAAAAATCACAAACTTAATAGCCTGCAACTGGAACAGCAGTTTCTGCAGCGTCACCCTTCACCTGGAAAATGTAGTTATTGCACAGAGTATTTTACTCCAATATTTGACCATCTCTAAACTCCAGATATCCAGTTTGTAAATCCCCATTCACTCATTCATATATAGTTCTAAGGGCCTGCTCCCACCATATGTCTTGGGTTTTTCTGGGCAGCCTTGCCCAACACAGTCCCACTACATAGACAAGACAATTAGCCTATCTCATATATCATATTAGCTCAGTTCAGACAACTTTGCTGCAGAAGTGTGCGCTGCAAAATATAGAGCATGCTGCACTCTTTTCTTTGTAGTGTGTTTTAGTGCAGTACACCGAATCACAACCTGGTGTTATGAATAAAGGTGAAAAGGTGAATGAAATGCCACTTTGTGACATTTCAATAAAATAAAAAAAAAAAATAAAAAAAGGAAACCATCATTTTACAATGCATCAGCCCCGTTCCCTTCACGGCTCACACCAGTGGCTCTTTGAATGAGTCCTTAACTTCAATACTGGGCACTTTTACCCCCTTCCCGCCCAGGCCAATTTTCAGCTTTCAGCACTGTCACATGTCACATATGAATGACAATTGTTCCTTTATGCAACACTGTACCCAAACAAAATTTTTTTTGGAGACAGATAGAGCTTTCTTTTGGTGGTACTTAAAAAGTAAAATAGGGAACTTCCCTCATAATGTATGGGACTTTAAAGTCCCATACATTATGAGGGAAATTACCTATTGTCTATAGTTATCCGGGATGTGGCCACACATTGCAGAATAATCATCCTATTTCAATTCTACTTAAAGTGGAGGGCCACCCTAAAGAAAAAAAAATGCATAAAAATGTTAATAAAAATTTTGAAGGAAAAAAAAAAAAAAATTATTTTTTTTTAACTTACCAGAAATGGCTGTTTCTAGGCAGATCGTCCTAATCTGCCTCGTCCTATTCCGCTGTGTTCTTCATTCTTCTGCTCCTCGCGTTGTCTTCTAGTGAATGGGGCGTGGTGTGTTATGGGAACTGTGTGTGTCCCACAACATAGCGCCACCCATTCACAAATCGATGCGCGACTCGCGCATGCGCAGTAGGAAACGGTCAGTGAAGCCGCAAGGCTCCACTGCCTGTTTCCCTTAGTTGGAATGGCGGTGCCGGGAACTGAGAGCCGAGGGACGGTTGGTCTCGGGGGGGGGGGGGGGGGGGGGGGGGCGACATCGCAGGCACCCAGGACAGGTAAGTCTGCTTATTAAAAGTCAGCAGCTATAGTGTTTGTTTTAGCTGCTGACTTTTACATTTTTTTTTCCCGGCTGGCCCTCCCCTTTAAAGAGGAACTACCTGTCCTAATGTCTGAAGTCCAGAGATATGGTACTCTATCTCAGTGTTTCTCAACTCCAGTCCTCAAGGCGCCCCTACAGGTCATGTTTCCAGGCTTTCTATTATTTTGCACAGGTGATTTGATCAGTTTCATTGCCTTAGTAATTACCACAGCTGTTTCATCTGAGGGAAATCCTGAAAACATGACCTGTTGGGGCACCTTGAGGACTGGAGTTGAGAAACACTGAAACACTTGAGAAACACTGCTCTATCTAACTTTAAAATACATTTTGAGAAGTCTGTATTATTACCTAGCCATGTAACATCAGCAATGGCAACATCTCTGCAACATACCTTTCCCTTTATTTGGAGTCGATTCTCTATATTATTTGTGACTACATATTACGTCGGACGCAACACTTTTATATGATCTCAACTATGGCTCCTTATTGATAGGGATAATAAAGGACTTGCAGAGATGGAAAGGCCATGCCCTGACATGGTTTGGAAGAATGAATGCTATTAAAATGAATATAATACATAGAATAATTTATATTATATATAACTCCCACAGTTTTTCTATAAACAAATACGTAAAGCCTTTTTTATCCTACGTATGGAATGACAGAAGCTCTAGAATAGCTTATGACATCTTACATAGAAGTAAAGGGGAGGGGGGAATTGGGCTCCCAGATATGACACTGTATTACAGGGCGATGTCTTTGGTACACATCTTAAATTGGTGTCATGACTCCTCAAGTAAAATATGGGTCTCTATAGAGAAAGTATTAACAGGAAGAAACCTAGCGGGTGCACCATGGATTCCGGCCATGTTTAGGGGTCTTTCAGACTGGATGTCCCCATTAACCCAGAATTCTTTATCAGCGTCGGATAAAATGAACAAAACTGGTAAATATGCCCCTCGTGTATCCCTACTGGCCCCAAAGGGTGGATACCCTTGGTTCCCCCCAGGGGAGGAGGTTGGAGCCTTGGGCCTATGGGGATCAGATGGGAATACAACGTGCGCTAGGTATGCACCACGGGGAACGTTAACTCCTTTTTCGGAGCTGGTGTTAACCCAGGAGAGCATACCTTTGGCATGGTAGATATTATCAAATGACAGATTTTTTATTAGACTAGATCCTCGAGTAAGGCCCTCAAGCTCTCTCACTACATTTGAGATTATGTGTACAAAGATGTCAGAGTCTAATCATCTGCTATCTCAAATGTATAAAATAGTTCTCAGTGGCCAAAATATTTCAACCCTCTATTTTCATAAAGAGTGGGAAAGAGACATTTACCTCCTTACAAGTTAAACAATCAACACATTCTATCTCTATAAGTTCCTCTATACAAGAAAGGTCATATAAGTTTGTGGCCAGATGGTACTGGACGCTGGCCCAACTGGCACAGATATATCCGACGGCAGATAAATGCTGTTGGAGGGGTTGTAAACAAAAGGGTACTTTCCTCCACATATGGTGGTCCTGTCCTGTCCGAATATTAGACCATTCTGGGAGGAGGTCGCCCTGTGGATCAAGATGACTATTAAACCTATAGAAATATCACCCTTGCACATTTGTTCACGAAAATGCCTGCTTCTATTACATTTTATAAAAAAGTATTACCCCACATCTGTTGAACGCAGCTAAATTATTACCAAGGTACTGTAAAACAGGCTACATGCCTCACTTTGTCGGAATGGAAAAGAGAAGTTGATTTAATAATGGAGGCGGAAAGATGGGTGCATGAGTTTAGAAATCAGCAAAATACATTTAAAAATACTTGGGCAGACTGGAAGTATTATTCCTCAGAGATCGATAGAGACTAAAGTATGTTACTGGATAGATGTGGGTTGATGTTATATGCAACAGTTTGTTAATATTGCTGTCTCATTCCTCTCACAGGTGCACCTGGTACTTAGCAAATGAGAACGAAATGAACTATAACTCTTTCTCTTTTTTTCTCCCTCTTTTTCTCATAGAAATGCATCTAGGGGTTAAGATTAAGCTTCCTCTAGATGCCCTCTACACATATGATATATTTAGAATATGGGTTGTAGACCACAGGGTTCAGCTAAAGCACATAGGTCACAGATTTTTCTTTTTTTTGTTTGGATAGAAAATAATATTGTAAAGTGGAAAATCTGCGCTGCCCCGAATCTTGAAATAAATATATTAATGTGCAAGGATAGTGAAAAAATAATAATTATATATTATAAATAATACTTTAGGTTAAAAAAAAAAAAAAAAAAAGTATATATAAATGTGTGTTAGGTGCTGCAAATTAAATATAGCCTGAATATTCAGCTCATAAATGTGTGGGAAGAAATCAAATTGCGCAACCGGATACAAAAAAATTCAATAGTGTATGTGTTCAAGTCCATATAGTGCTTCAGTAAAAAATTGTGATGTTAAACATTCCGGATGTAACTTGAAACTTCTGTTCGGTGTTTATGATAAGAGAGACCGCTTACCGGAAAAGGTGGATGTCAGATTATAGAGATCAAACTCGCTCAGCAATGGGTCATTCAACCTGTGAATATTCCTCCTGGGACTCCTTCAGAGTCCAATACAGCGGACTTTTGTTCTCATGTAATATTCCTTACAAAGACACTGACAGATCCTTCTGTATGGTTTTCCACATTGGAAAATGTTTACCAGATAATGGTGCAGTATCTCCATTTAAAAGATTTATTACAAGCTTAAAAAACACTGACATCCAAAAGCAACGTTGGATGTCAGTGCAGTGATGTTGATGGCCCATTTTGCATGTAGGATAATAAAACAGGAGTATATTTTCTATACTATTCTATTTTTTATTTTCTAAAAAGTGCATTATGATTTGATATTAAAGACTGTCTGTAAGCAGGTGCTTGTGGGGTATCATTAACGGCGTCCAGACTCTTTCCTGGGCTTTCTGGGTCCTGCCCCCCTGTTGTAAGCCATATAAACACAAAGTGGTGTCTCAGAGCTGCTCTCTCTTCCACATGGGTTTTCAGAGAAAGGACTTCAGCCTCATGTTGGCTCCTTTCTGGGTCTTCCTGCTGGGATTCTCCCTGGAACCAGGACTCTACCAAAAATGGACTTGAGCTAAAAAGATTTTATTTGGAGATGATATGAATCTTGGCAGCCTGCATTAGATAGTTAGGGCTGGACTCTGTTTCATGTACAGTGTGCTGCTGAATGCACAGTAAAATTGAATTAACTGTTTCATGCCTGGTTTGAAGTCATTGAAAGGGGTACAAGAATGTACATGGTGTATCTGTACAGCACAACCTGTAAAGCACACACATAGTTCAAGTGGGTACGGGGTACAAAAGAAATGCCACAAAGAGTTAACTTGGCAGGAGAGTCGGAGGAGGAGTAACTCACCAGGATGTGTTTAAATATTTTTATATTGAAAAGATTTTTTCACATATACAAAAAAACAAGCAAGAAAAATAAAAAAATAAAAATAACATTCCACGTTTTTACAAAGTCCCATATATATCTATATATACGTACACATACATAGGACTTATACATAAATATTTACATAACAAATAAATAGACACACAGCAAAGAAGAGAAAAAAAAAAAAACACACAATCAACAAAGCACATGGATCAGTCTCAGTATATTTTTCGTAGAAAAAACTAATAGTAGTAGTCCCCCATCTTCCTGATTTAATTCTTTACTCCGTCTAACTTTATTCAAGCAATATTTTATGTAGTATTCCTTTTTCCTTCCCACCCCCCCTGGGTAGTTAACTCCCCCCAGTCCACCCCTCCTCACCACTCCCGTAGTTCCCCAGCGTGTCGTACCTACATATATACACACACCACACCCTATGCCCTTTATGGAGAAGGTATAGATGGGGATACTATCCCGCTCCTACTGTGGTATTGTGTGGCAATAGGTCCGTATATCTATTTTAGAAATTCTCTAAGTGGTCCTTATTCCAAAAAAAAATAAAAAATAAAATAGTGAAAAAGGTATAGGAGGGGATACTACCCACCTCCTACTTGTGGTATTATGTGGAGGTAAGCCCCTACGTCTATTTTAGTGACTCTCTAGGTGATCCTTATTCCAAAAGTGAAATGGAAAAAGGAGAGAAAAAAAAAAAAAAAAAAAAGTGAAAAAGGTGTGGAAGGGGACTCTGCCTACTTCCTACATGTGATATTATGTGGCCGTAGGCCCCTACATCTATTTTAGTGATTCTAAGTAATCCTTGTTCCAAAGGTTAAGGAAAAAAAAAAAAAAAAGTATGGAAGGGGATACTACCTGCTTCCTACATGTGATATTGTGTGGCAATAAGCCCCTACATCAATTTTAGTGACTCCCTAAGTGATCCTTATTCCAAAAGTGAAGAAAGGGGATGGCAATAAGTCCCTACATCTATTTTAGTGACTCCCTAAGTGATCCTTATTCCAAAAGTGAGGAAGGGGAAGGAGATAGAATAAAAAAAAAAGGCACACCTTTCTCCTCTCCCTTTTTCCCTTAATAATTGGTAAGAACACCATTTATTTTTTCTGTTAGCTCCCTAAGTGCTCAATAAGAAAAAAGGGGGGGGGCATGGAAAGAGGGGAAGAGGTGGGGACAGGGTGGGAATCCAGAGATAAGTAATAATAAAGCATCTAATTGTTCCCCACATAACTCATGTAGGCTTGAGATAGTCTAAATTCCAGCCAGCACTTCCAAGTGTCAAGGTATTTTGTTTCCAAGTTGTTTTGCAGGTGTATTACTTCTTCCATACATCTAATTTTATCTATCTCCCTAAACCAATCCTTTATTGTCGGAGTATTTTTCGTCTTCCATTGTTTCGGAATTAATTTCTTTGCTGCATTCAGCAGGAATGGTATAATAGATTTTTTATATTTCTTCCTCGGTATCCCTGTTGCATGGAACAGGCATTGCCAGGGGTCAAATTCCATTATAGTCCCGCTAATCTTCTTTATCCAATCCACCACTTCCCTCCAATATGATTGGATTAAGGGACACTGCCACCATATATGTGCGTGGGTACCTGTCTCTCCACACTCCCTCCAACATAGAGGTGATTGAGTGGGATTAATTTTATGTAATTTAGTTGGGACATAATACCACTTTGTTAATAATTTATAATTCATTTCTTTTATCCCTGTGTCCACTGAAGTTGAGTGCGTGTAATCAAAGACTTTACTTCTCATACTTTCAAGCAACGGGTGATTTAGTTCCCTTTCCCAATTCTCCACGAGACACAGGGAGTCCAGTTCTAGAGGGGTTATCAATAGGCTATATACTTTTGAGAGACCCTGTCTATTATTCCCGGCTTTGTCAACTAATCTTTCCCATTTATCCAATCTCCTGTCTGAGCGAAGCGGCTTTGGAAGAGAACCTACAAAGTGTTCGAGTTGCCTATATCTCCATGCGTCCCAGGGCGTTTTACCATATTTTCCTTGTAATTCGAGTAATGTACAGAGAACATTCCCTTTCAGAACGTCCTTTAACCTCAAATGGTCCGATGATGTCCACTTTAGGTATAATTTATTTTCTTTGCCTGGAGGGAAATAATTATTTCCTGTGAGGGGTAACAGAGGGCTATTATATTCCATGGATCTATTTTTAGATATTTTATCCCATATTCTGAGTGTTTCTACAGTAGTTGGGGGCATATCCCTAGGGAGGCCTCTATATTGGGGTGGGATCCAGATAATCTGATTCAGGGCAGAGTTACTCAGTTCTAGTTCAAGAGTTACCCATTTTTTATATGGAGAGCCATGGGCCCAGTCCAGGATTCTCCGCAATACCGCTGCCTCATAATATTTTTCAAAGTCTGGGAGAGATAATCCCCCTCTCTCCTTTGGTCTACTCAGGACTTTATATGAGACACGATTCCCTTTGTTATTCCATATAAATTTTTGTACTATTAGTCTGAGAATTTTGAAATATGTGGCAGGGATACTTATTGGGAGACACTGAAAGATATACAAAGCTTTCGGTAGGGTCATCATTTTGATCACGCTTATTCTGCCGAACCATGACAATCTATGTGCCTGATAACCTTTTAAGTCCTGTTTAATTTTATTTAGTAAGGGTAAGTAGTTATCTTGATATAAGTCAGTTGTTAATGCTGATAAAGACACTCCCAGATACTTCAATCCTCTTTTTCTCCACCTAAATGGGAATAGGATTCTAAGATCCCTAGCTTCTTCTGGGGGGACCGCGATATCAAGTATCTCGGTTTTTTCCATATTGATCTTAAAATTTGAGATGGCCCCATAGCCATTTAGTTCCATCAAAATATCTGGGAGCGTCTGTGCTGGGTTCGTTACGTATAACATAATATCATCAGCAAATGCTGATATCTTATGTTCCTGTCCCGCAACTTCTATTCCTTTAATTTTCTTATTGGCTCTTATAGAGATCAGGAGGGGTTCCAAAGAGATCACGAAAAGTAGTGGCGAGAGGGGGCAACCCTGTCGTGTACCGTTGTTCAACTGAAGAGTATCAGACAAGGTTCCATTAACCTGAATTTTAGCCGTGGGGTTCGAGTAGAGAGCTTCGATCCACCTCAGCATTTTTGGACCTATGCCAATTTTTTGCAGTGTCTGTACCATAAAATCCCAATCTAACCTATCAAAAGCCTTTTCGGCATCTATTGATAGGAAGATGGCAGGTTTCTTTCCCTTTTTTGCGGCATGCATTAACAGGATTGTTCTCAATACATTGTCTCTTGCCTCCCTCCCCGGGACAAACCCTGCTTGATCTTTCTCAATACAATCAGGCATAAGGGGTCTCAGTCTCTCGGCCAATATCCGGGCGTATATTTTAACATCCTCATTTATCAGGGAAATTGGCCGGAAGCTTGAGCATATAGTTGGGTCCTTGCCTTCTTTTCCTATAAGTGATATGTATGCCCCCAGGGCTTCTTGACGAATTTTCAGGCCTTCCCCTATGGAATTCATATAGGAATGATAGAATGGGGTCAGGGTGTCAATAAACTTTTTAAAGTACAGGGCAGTGTATCCGTCTGGACCCGGACTTTTGCCCCCCTCACTTTTCCTGATCGCCTGCTTTATTTCATCAACTCACCAGGATGAACTGGTGAGAGTAAACGGCAGCCAGCCAGCGAGGAGCAGTACCAGGCTCGGGTGAGAGGTCCTCTAGTAGCGAGGGGGTAAGTCCTCTGGCTCCCTCCCTAGTGGTCGGTTCCCATAAAAGTATCGGGGGCCGAACCCAGAGTACGAAATCCCCACAAACCCAGCTGCATGGTATGAAATAGCTGGAAGAGTTCAAGAAATGCAACAGATCTGCACTTGGGGTATGGTGGGACCCTATTCTGTCCCTGGGAGTGAGGTGGCAGAGATATGCTGGACTGCTAGAGAGGATATAGGCCAGTGATGGCAAACTTTGGAACCCCAGATGTTTTGGAACTACACGTCCTATGATGCTCCACTACACAGCAGAGTGCATGAGCATCATGGGAAATGTAGTTCCAAAACATCTGGGGTGCCAAGGTTCGCCATCACTGGTATAGGCTCAGTGGGGTCCCTCCTAGGGCAATATTCATCAAGCGAAAGTGTGTAGTGACATGGGGCAGAAAGTTTTACAGAGGGACTCTGTACATTGCACTACTGCACACAGTGTACGGCTCATCTCTAACCCGGGGTTCTGCCTAAATGTTGACTGTCACATGACCACGGCCCTCCTGGTTTTGGTGAGCTCATACACAAAGAAAGGTAGCCCTGTGTGTACTGGCATAGTAGGCCCACCCACATGCCATTTCCATACTAAGAAATCTTGTTAGTGTCTAAAGGTCAATCCACACTGCCGCATTTTGGTTTGGCTGCAGCGCAGTGTACCCATGGTTTTTATGCAAGTTACCTGCGGTTTCACATAAACTTATTTTTTATCCAGTGTGTTTGGCGTGTTTTCATTAAAACACATCAAAGGTGCAGCATGCTGGACTTTTGGTGCACTTTCGGAAAATACGCCAAAACTGCGAGACTGGTGCTGTGGTTTGGCCTAAAGCAAATCATACTTGAAGTTACCTGAAGATTAAAGCCATTATATTTCCAGCATCTAATTTCTCCTGACTTCCTCCTTACCACTCTTTCATTTCACTGGAACAGAAGGATGGTTGGAGTTGCAGGCTACCAGAGAGGTGAGTATAATTGCAGGAAAATTCAGATACATTTTTTTTAGACTGACTGACAGGGTCTCTTTAAATAGGGGTATAGACAAACATAGGAGAAGTGTTGAAGCAGCCACTGCTTCTGATGGTCCTGTCTGCTCCATATATGATAGCAAATGCTTTTAATCGCCATGCATCTAAGCTGATAAACAGCAAGCTTGTGATCAATAAAATAAAAAGCTGCAGGGCTTGTCTTATCACAGCTCAATTCATCACCTTCTTCATGACCACATTTAATGTTAGTCTTGTTTTTACAGAAACACTTCTTAAAAGGTTGTACAATTTGTGCAGCACATAATTTGCTGTAGGGGCACATAAGATTGTAAACAGAAAATAATGTATTACAATTTAAGTAGTCATTAATTTTGAATGATTTATCTAAGCAAGAGCATGCAAAAAAGCATTTGTATCAGTGACCTGGAATTGAGACTGTTATAGGTACACATGAATTTAAAAGTTGTATCAGTCACAGTTGGATATTTTCTGACATTATATTTTATCTATTGGTAATTCAAAACAATTCACTTAAAGGCAATATATGCTGTTCTCATACAAGTATGTATTATTATTATTATTTATTATAGTTGGCACTTAAACAATATTTTTTTCAGATTGATATAAAAAATATATGTGTATGTATGTGTGTGTGTGTGTATATATATATATATATATATATATATATATATATATATATATATATATATATATATATATATATATATATATATATATATATATGTGTATATGTGCGTGTGTTTGTATATATATATATGTGTGTATATATATATATATATATATATATATATATATATATATGTATATGAACTAGTATGCACTGATATTCAGCTGTATAGAAAGAAGCTTATTGTTATAGACCTCGTGGGTCACCACATCACTGACTCATTCCCTCAAATGGTCCAGCAGTAGGTTTCAATTGGTCAAGCTCAGCCACAAGCCAATCAGAGTCGTCTGTGCTTTGGTGCTGGGTATTATTTTTCATATATTGAACTTTTATTTGGAAACAATTGATTTTTATACAGGTTATATAGTTAACAAAAGCATAAAAAACCTCTGTATAAATGTAAAAGAACAACAGAAATCAAACGTATAATTTAAGCATAATTTACCTTCAAATCAATCTACACTATGGGCCCCATAAAATAATATAAATGGTTGCATACTTCTAATAGCAGACCGATCCAGGTAGATCCATACTAAACTTTGATCCGCTGAAACAAAAGTTCACCTTTGTCAACCTCTTGGGCCTTACTTGGTTTATGTGACTCCTTGTCACAGTGAATTCCAATAATAACACCTGGTCACTATACAGGATTTCAAAGTGAAGGTACCTGGCGGCCGCAGGTATGCTTTAGGAACCAGGTGCTGTTTGCACATGTTCATGTAGTATCTGTTCATTTCTACAGCACTTTTTAACTACAGGCAGTCCCCGAGTTACATACATCTGACTTACATATGACTCGTATTTACAAACGGAGGCAGCTCCATGCTAGTAAAATTTAAAGTCCATTCACAAGTTTTTTTTTTTTTAATTGCCTTCAGAAACCTTTATATTTGCAGCAAGTAAATACTGGTATTTCAATGTTGCAGTCTATGTCTGCGCAGACTGATCACCTATTTGTAACATCGTCACAATGTGCAGTTTTCTGTAGATTTAGAGAAATTTTATTTTCTCTGTCACAATTGCACAATTGCACTAATACGGCTACAATCACTTTCTGTAGATTTAGAAAATCCCACCACTGGACAGCCAGCAGGAAGTGTCCACATCACAAAAAACTCAAGAGAGTAATGTGGACACCAAAAGGACTGTCTTCCTTTGCAAGACAATAGAAGAATGGGGGCCAACTTTGTCACATAGCTGACCATGAATTTAGGCAACTAAAAGGGGGTTGAGATTTATTTTTGCCAGCATAGTGATTATTGGAAATGGAAGTGGAGAAGGCATGCTCCATGGCAAAAAGAACCAGGCCAGTTTTTAGAACCCAAAATCTTACATACAGCAGCTCTGAATGTTTTATTTATTACTTTTAGCATTAAATATAGAATGGCTACTGTGTCATTTTTAATTTCAATAAGTTTTTATTACATTTTTTCAGAAAAAGAAAATACAAAGTTTACCGTAAATATGGTATAACACAGTAGAAGGTAACAGGTAGCAATAATTACTCCTTTATTCCAAGCCTTTTGTAGGTACTTTATCAATAGTGTATGTTGATGGATTTCTTGTTCAAAATTTGGAACAATGTTCACTATCTTTTTATTGTGTGATGGTGAATTCCCCCCCCCCCCTTTTGACACCTTAACTGGGGTAACAGTGTCTTGGGAGGGGAGGTTCTGTATTCCTTATTAACTCGAAGTTGCTAAATACAGATAATCATTACTGTGTAATTTTTAAGTCATTACTTTCCTTCTGAGAAGGGAACATCAGATTGTAAGATTTGAGTGAATGGGTTGATAACAATAGAGTATTAAATCCAATTGGGCAAACTCCACGCTGGCATCAACATAAATAATAATCTAAAATATGAATGTTTAACCACCTTAGACCCGCACTATAGCCAAATGACGGCTACAGCGCGGATCTGATGTGCCGGGACTAGGTCTATTGACATCGTCCCGGCAACGAGCTGCCTGCGCGCCCCCTGAAGGGCTCGCGCGGCGTGCTCTGTGATCCGCGAGTCTGTGAGACTCTCTGGATCACAGATCCGAGTAAGGGGTCGATCCCGACCCCTTACCACGTGATCAGCTGTCAGCCAATGACAGCTGATCATGTGAAAATAACCGAGCCGGTAATCGGCTTTTTTTCCTGCTCGCGCTGACAGCGCAGGAGAAAAAAAAAAAAAGCCGATCACCGACAGCAGTGAGAGGGACATCAGTCCCTCTCACTGCAATATGCCCAGGGTCCATGGTGCCCTCTTTGGATAAAAAAAAGTGCCCACTAGCTCCACCTGTCAGTGCCCACAGTGCCATCTGTCAGTGCCCACAGTGCCATCTGTCAGTGCCCACAGTGCCACCTATCAGTGCCCAAAGTGCCATATGTCAGTGCCCACAGTGCCATCTGTCAGTGCCCACAGTGCCAGTGCTGCACATCAGTGTCACCTACCAGTGCTCATCAGTGTCCCCTACCGGTGCTCATCAGTGCCACCTATCAGTGCCCATCAGTGCCATCTATCAGTGCCCATCAGTGCCATCTATCAGTGCCATCCACCAGTGCCCATCAGTGCCACCCATCCGTGCCTCCCATCCGTGCCCATCAGTGCCATCTTTGCTGTGCCCATCAGTACCGACTTATCTGTCCCCACCAGTGCAGCCTATCAGTGCCCACCAGTGCAGCCTATCAGTGCCCACCAGTGCCGCCTCATCAGCGCATATCAATGAAGCAGAAAAATTACCTGTTTGCAAAATTTTATAACAAACTATTAAACATGATTTTATTTTTATTTTCCATCTTTTTTTATTTGTTTAGCAAAAAATAAAAACCCCAGCTGTGATTAAATACCACCAAAAGGAAGCTCTATTTGTGGGAAAAAAATGGTAAAAATTTATTTGGGTACAGTGTTGTATGACCGCGCAATTGTCATTCCAAGTGCGTCAGCGCCAAAAGCTGAAAATTGGTCTGGTCACGAGGGGGGTTTAAGTGCAAAGTAATCAGGTGGTTAAGTATTAGTAATAATAATAATTGTAATATACGGTATTTAATAATTACAGTTTTAATATCTAATTCTTATAGGGTTCTTTCAAATAAAAATGTAGTTTGTGTTTTTTGCCTCTTTAAACCACAAGGTTATCAAAATCTACTTGTATGTAATGCTGATAAATGAATATAGAATATTGAATATTTTTTGTATTCTGACGGAGCACTGTCAGAATGATTTATAGGCAACAGTTTGTGTGAGTGTTCTGATTTTTGTTGAAAGTAAATTCAAGAACTTGAGCTACTTTGTGTATTATGCTAAAATGTAATGTTTCTTCAACTAAACTCCTAGGTAATTCTCAAAGTAAGCTGTCGATTTTTACAGTAAATAAAGAACGCAGTGCTGTAAGTGAGTACCACAATGTGTTCTCCTTTTAAATTATACTAAAATTGCCCTTGATTGTACATTATTTCCCGGAGCCACCGATAAACATTCAAGAATAGATCCATAAACAGTGCTGTGTGTCTGGAATATGGATAGTTTCAGACAGACTGTATTTTTTTTTAGCAACCAAGCAGATACAAACTAGCGCTGGAAAATTGCAGTTGTAAAGCAACATTTAGAACCTGTTTATGATGGGTCAGTAGTGAGTGTGTGAAACCATAGACATCTTAATAAATAGGGCAGAACCTTTTTTCAGTTTTGATGAAGATACAGGTTATCTTAATGCAGATTATGATTTTTTACGAGCCAATAATAAAGTACAGAGGGGGAAGGGGACAACACCAAGGACCAGGAAGGGTGGTATGCAATTACAATATATAGTGCCCGAGTTTTGGATGTCCTGAAATGCCGGCACCTAGATGCTATTCACATTTTGCTTTAGTATTTCTCAGTAGAAAGGTAAGAAACAAACAATGTTATGTGCATTCTAAAAATGCTCAATGCATCTTCTTGTTTCTATTCAGCTGCATGCTATTAGTTGTGCCAACACTACTTCTGCAGTCAATTGCAAATTGTGATATCCAGCTTCATAATGATGCCTTATGTTACCTGGGGGAGCTATGTCATACTGCACTTATGCTGAACAGATTCTTTACTATTTTTTAGGCAAGATATCTGAGATATCTTGACATTTTGGAGAAGGCTCATTGTTTGAAAAAACTCAAGAGAGAAAGATTTGCTGAGCCATGTAACCTTTTGCAGTAATACAAAAGAACAAGCAGCTATGAACTTTAACAAAATAAGACTCCATGAATCATATAATAAATGGTTAAATAATGTGCTTATAATAATATACTTCGAACTTTAGTTAATTTAAAAACAAAAAAAGGACCTATAAATGCTTTGATTCAAAAGGTGAGAAGTCTAAAGTCTGATTTATGCTTTGTTTTTGACCTTTGATCATTTTGGGCTCATAATGGGATATTCTTTATGGTGATGTTACTCAAAATTTACAGTTATGCTTTGAAGTGAAGGTTTTATGTGGAACAGAAAAGTTTTAAACTCTAAATTTATCAACCTGAGTACTAGAGCTACCTACCCTATAGGAGCTTAAAGCGTAACTTCACCCAAAAGGGGGAGTTTTGCTCTTTCTCCTTCTCCCCCTCTCCTCTGCCATATTTGGAATGTTTTGTTTTTTGAGGGGGAAAATGGGTACCTAGTTTTGACAGGTATCCGCACCCATTAATGCTTGGATCGCCTAGGCGATCTGAGCAGAAGTTATTTTGCCCCGCCTCCAATCTTCTGGGACCATATGGCTGTGAGACCAGCTACAAAGCGCAGCAAGGCTCACACGTGTGCAGTGGGCAGCCGACTGTGAAGGGGTCACAGCCAGCTGCCCACAGTTAATATGCCTGAGGACTGAAGACTGGTGAAAAAAACAGCTTGGGTGAGGATGGCGCTGGACCCTTCGACAGGTGAGTGTCTGTTTATTAGTAGTCAGCAGCTTCAGTTTTTGTAGCTGCTGATTTTTAATTTTTAAAGGAATGACTGAAGAACCGGTTTAAGTCTCCTAACTACTAGTGGAAACAAACACAAGTGGAGAGGTGCCCCTGGGTGCAGCCGTTTTAACAAACGGCTTTAATCTCATAATAAATACACTCACATTTGGATGGAAGTGACAGGCATGGTATACAAATGTCGAGATGACGCTCCCAAGTTCTGTGCCATGTACATCCTTGCTGATAGCAGCTGAGGGCAGTAGCTCTTGGAATATGGTTTCTGTCCTATTATGATGGCAACCCTGCTTGCATTTTCTGGATGGCTTTTCAACTTCCTCTAGCGCTATTACATAGATTGTTTAGCCTGTGTATGCTATATGGACTAATTAGTTCTATTATAGAACATTTATTTTAAAACAGACTTCCATTGGGAGATGTATGATTCCTGAGTTGTTGCGCCTATACTTGTTACTATAACTACTAGTGTAGTCACTGCTTCTGGGTCTGATTTTTAATGTTTGTACTTGTATTGGAGGGGGAAGGGATGGTCTATGTAAAGCATAGGTTCAGATAAAATACCAAAACTCCTAAAAGGCAAGTATTCCATTTGTTGTTCTACTTTAAGTTAGGGAAGCAGCAAAGGTGAAATTGCTAAAGATTAGTCTAAAGTTCAGGTTCACTCAAACTTTCCCTAAAATTTACATTTTCAACAAGTTGAATCATTATTTGGTATTTTGTTGCAAGAGGCAAAGCTGAAGTTTGACACAATCCACCACAGCCCAATTACAGTATTTGTTATGCATATGCTTATAGAAAGCTATTGTTTCTTTGTGACTAGGGAGATGCTTACCTTCATTACTGGAGTAATTCTGAAGACATTAACTGACTTTTTGCATAAAACCCAAGAGTCCCTATATCCCAATCAAACAGACTGCAGGGCTCTGGAGCTGTCTTATGATATTATTAATAGATAGTCTGCATCACGGAAAGTTCCAGTGTAAAAAAAGTCATACATTTTATTGATACAAAAGACTAAAAACACAGCCCTGTTGGAAAAGCTGACATTTTTCATCCGAAAACCGCCATGGTCCTAGCCTATGACCAAGGCCATTTTGGGCTGAAATATGTCTTTTGTTATAGTTTTCATTTTTGAACAAATGCAAGGTTGAAAGTCTCTACTAACAGTAGAAAGCAGAGGAAGGGTAGATATTAAATCAAAGCAAGATTGCTTTGTCAGAGTGATCCCTCTGAAATGACAGCAATCACCATTTGGGAACCAACAAGAATATTCACACAAACATTGATTCACTTCAGTTATTCAATTATGTAAAAAGCTAATTCTTGTTTGTTTTATCTAAACACGATTGGACAATTTAAGTGAATCTTTACTCTTTGTAAGAACATCCCCATCTTCTTTAGCAAATAGACCTATAGTATGTGTATTCAGATTCAAGTACTTTTACTGTGACCATGGCAGCATGTGTAGTTTAACCACTTCAGCTCCAGAAGGTTTTACCCCCTTCATGACCAGGCTATTTTTTGCTATTTAGCTACGTGCTACTCTAATTACCTGTACACACAATAGCATTTTCCGATGGAAAATGGGTGATAGGACCTTCTTTTCGGAAATTCCGACCGTGTGTAGATCTGGTTCTCAAATTTTCTGACAACAAAATCCGTTGTCAGAAATTGCGATCGTGTGTACACAATTCCGACGCACAAAGTGCCACGCATGCTCGGAATCAAGCAGAAGAGCAGCACTGTCTATTGAATTACATTTTTCTCAGTTCGTCGCACGTGTTCGTCACTGCATTCTTGACGTGCGGAATTTCTGACCAACTTTGTGTGACTGTGTGTATGGAACACAAGTTTCAGCCAACATCCGTCGGAAAAAATCCCATTGATTTTGTTGTCAGAAAATCCTATCGTGTGTACAGGGCATAACTGGTAATTGTGAAGTTATGCAACTCTGTACACAAACAAAATTTATATAATTTATTTTTACATAAATAGAGCTTTCTTTTGGTGGTATTTGATCACCACTGAGTTTTTAATTTTTATTTTAATTATATACAGTAAATGATAAAATATTTTTTTTTACTTTCTGCTTTAAAACATAGCCAATAAAAATGTTTTAAAAAAAAAATCAAATTTAAGCCAAAATGTATTCTGCTACATGTCTTTGATAAAAAAAAATCCCAATAAGTGTGTATTGTTTGGTTTTAACCACTTCCAGACTGCCGCATGCCGATATATGTTCTAACTTTGAAGTGGAATATCGTTGTTAGCAGCTAGCTGCCATAACCTCGGTCTCCTCTTTTTCGGCCGGCGGTCCGGTTTCCGATAATAGTGGTCTCTGTTGTGGATTCGCTGTGAGATCACTTTTATCGGCGGCACTGGAGGGACCCCCCTCCCACCCCACTCCGGTGCCCTCCCCAGCTTACCGGAGCCGTCGGCAGTGGCGTAGGAGATTGGGTCCTTCTGCTGGCTGGGTATGGAGATGAGTGAGGGGAAGATGGCCCCCACCTGTTTTTTTTTAATTACACTTTTTTTTAATTGTTATTGCATTTTTGTGTAAATATGAGATCTGAGGTATTTTTGACCCCAGATCTCATATTTAAGAGGTCCTGTCATGTTTACATTCCATTCCTTGTAATAAGAATAAAAGTGACACAATTTGTTTAAAGAACAGTGTAAAAATAAAAGGTAAAATAAATAAGAAAAAAAAATTAAACATGCCCTGTCCCGCCGAGCTTGTGTGCAGAAGCGAGCGCATACGTGAGTAGCTTCCGTATATGAAAACAGTGTCCAAACCACACATGTGAGGTTTTGCCGCGATTGGTAGAGCGAGAGCAATAATTCTAGCCCTCGACCTCCTCTGTAACTCAAAACATGCAACCGGGCACAATTTTGAAGTGTGACATGTTGGGTATCAATTTACTTGGCGTAACATTATCTTTCACAATATAAAAAATGATTGGGCTAACTTTACTGTTGTCTTATTTTTGAATCCCCCAAAAAAAAAATTTCCAAAAAAAGTGCACGTAAATAGCGCAGCGGTCTTACAAGAGCACTTTTTTGGGAATTTTTTTTTTTTTGGGGATGTGACAGAAAGTATTGCAGCGATTGCAGCGACTGCCATTTTATTCTCTAGGGTGTTAGAAAAAATGTATAATGTTTGGGGGTTCTAAGTAATTTTCTACCAAAAAACGTTTTTTAACTTGTAAACAACAAATCTCAGAAATAGGCTCGGTCCTTCAGTGGTTAATGAAAGTTATTGCGTCTACAAACTTACTGGCATTTTTTGTGCTTAATTTTTTTTATACTACTAGTGGCGGTGATCAGCGATATAAAGTGGGACTGTTAGTGTGGAAGACAATCTGACATTAACTGACACTGGGGGGGGGCTGACTAACTGACACTGACATCACCAATGACATAAATACAGTGATCAGTGATAATACTTTGCACTGTCACTGTACTAATGACATTTGCTGTGCAGGGGTTAACATCTCAGGTATTTAAGGGTTAAGTGTGTTACTAACAAATGTTAGCTTGTGTAATGTGTGGCGCTTTTTAATAAAAAATATCTTTATCTCTTCTCCCTGCTTTTCAGGGAGAAGAAATAGAGATTGTTCCCTCTGTACAGAGCCCTGTGTTAATTGCCGACACATGGCTCTGGGCTTTTGATTGGACATTGTGATCAACAGGTCCTGGCCATGAATCATTGTCTGGGGCCTGTTGACAAACTCCCGCTGTGTACAATCACAGCAGGAGTCATCAGGCGGGGCGAGCACTCTGTACCCGGAAGAGGCTAGCGAAATATAGGTGTATCGCTGTGCCTGTACGGGCTGCCTGTCAACAGTACATTGTAGGTGGGAGGTCTGCAAGTGGTTAAAGAGGTCAAAATAATCATTAAAGATCTACACCTTTGCATAGGAATGCACAAAAATTAGAACATAGGTCTTCGTAAGCTAGTCATTAGAGGTTAGATATCATTGTAGTCACATGATCTTAGTCTCATTTTCTTTGCTAATAGATGTAATCTAGGAATTAAAGTGACTCTATCAGACTTTTGAAAGTTCCCTGCAATAGTAAAAACTAGTGTCTTCTACCTGTCTACCTGTCTTCAGCATACAACACTTTGAAAGTGTTGGATGCCTGTGTCCCCTGCTATAGGTAATCGGCCCTTTATTACTGGATAAAACAGTGATATAGGGATCAGAGGCTGGAGCTACTCCAAAAATGGTTGAATGCTGAAGGGGCATACAAATTGCCAAATACAGGCCCTTGCTGTATAGGTTGCAAACCTACACACTCCCCTATACCTCCAACAAGGTGTTTCTGCCTGATTGCCTGAGTCACCAATCTGATCTGAGCACTGTCACTTGGGGGCGAAATGAGGTATGTGGAGCCCCATGTAAAATACTGGCTATTATAAGGTTTGTAATTACATATGATCATGGAGGGGCTCCCATGGAAATACATTAAAGTGGTTGTAAACCCCATTCATAAAAGTTGACCTAAGCATATATATCTGTGCATTCCAAAGCTCTAAGTATTGTTTCTCTCTGGTGCTTTGTTCCTCTGTTATTAGCAGAGTCACTTCTGAGAAGTTTTCCTACACATGAGATAACAGTAGCTGAAAATTTGGGTGGGGGGGGGGGGGGGGGGGCTTAGAGGGAGTTAATCAGGGAGCTTGTCTATTCAGAATACAGCTCTGCATGTTCCTTCATTCCTCTGCCTATGTGGAGGTGGGGTGTGTGCCTTTCCTCCAATCAGCTCTCACACAGTGTAAGCTTTCTAACACGATCTGCACTTTGCAAAGAATGTAGAAAGGGGAAGACTGCAGATATACAAGTAAAACTTATGTAGGGAGATTTGTTTTATCTCTGTGTATCATCTGAGGCTGTCCATTTCACTGGGTATATGGAGGGTTTACAACCACTTTAAGATACTGTTAGAGGCACCAGAGTGTACCTGCGATACAGTGTTACATGAATGAGATTTTACTGCATAAAGGCTTACATAAATGGCCCTTTCCTTTTCATACATCATGGGACACAAAGTTAGGCTAATATTCATAACCTGCTGGGTTATACTTAATCTCCAGGTGAATGGACACTGGTAGACTAAAGGTCTTTAGACAGGAAGTGATCCCCTATATAACCCCTCCCATACAGGAAGTACTTCAGTTTTTTACCAGTGTCTGCAAGGTGGATGGCACGGTTGTTTGAGCTCTCTGGGCTCCAGGTCTCTAGTTCCACAAACGGTTCTTAAATGAATCAAGGGATTGACAAATTGGATCCATTTGACACAGGCTTTATATGCTTAGATAAATGGTACCCGAGCCTCGCAAAGAAGACTCAAGATCCTGCGAGGATTTGCCTGTAATGCGGCCTCTGGGCGCTGGACCCTTCGACGTGGAATCCTAGACACCACAGCGCTAAGGCATTCCTGCAGGGTGCTGTACAGATTCAAGGGACTGGACCCTAAACATGAAAAGGGTGCCCATTCCTTGAATGTCCTCAAGTGACAGGAACCCACTGTGAAGGGTGAAGATCAAGCTCTTTGTTTCTAAGCTGCCCTGCACCTGGACGGGTAAGTGAAACCCCTTTATTATTATTGTGGGGTGTCCCAGTGATTGTAACAATCAGTCAAGCTAGCTAGACGCTGGACACCTCTGTGTGGTGACCATACAGGGGAGTTTTGGGCTAGCGGTGAGTGTTTGCAAAGTGTACCTTTTTGCTTGTGTCTGGCTGTTTTTTACATGTGCCAATTCTATCGGCAGTCCATATCCCGGGAGTAGAGAACTGGATGGCAGATTATCTCAGCCACCAGCAGATCTACCCTGGGGAATGGTCCCCAGGGGTGTTCCAGAAAATTTGCCAACATTGGGGATGGCCAGAGGTCGACCTACTGGCATCCTGGTTCAACAACAAGCTACAGCAGTTTGTGTCCTGAACAATAGATCCTCTGGCAATCGGAGCAGATGCTCTGGTAGTTCTATGTAGCCAGTACTCCCTGGTTTATGCTTTCTGGTCCCTCTCCTTCCTTATTTGTTGCACAGGATTCGGAGAGAGGGAGTTCCAGTCATTCTAGTGGCACCAGCTTGGCCCAGAAGGCCCTGGTTCCCGGAGATTGTAATAATGACAATATACGGGCCATGGACACTTCCACGGTGCCCCGATCTACTGTCTCAAGGTCCTATATTCCACCCCAATTTGCAGTCTCTAAATTTGACGGCATGGCTAATGAAGACAGGGTGTTAAAGGACCGTGGCATCTTGAGACCAGTGGTGTCTATCCTAGTGAATGCTAGAAAAGCTGTCACTAGGAAGATCTATCATATGGTTTGGAAGACTTGTATTGCTTGGTGTGAAGCCAAAAAATGTCATCCTCGGAAATATGTGATTGGAAGAATTCTTTCTTTTCTACAGTCAGCTGTGGAAATCAAATTGGCTTTGAGTACAATCAGAGGTCAAGTTTCAGCCCTATGCGTATTCTTCCAAAGGCCTTTAGCCTCCTATTCACTGATCTGAACCTTTATGCAGGGGACAACTTGCTTGCTTCCCCCCATTAGGTCCTTGGGACTTGAACTTGGTGCTGTCTGTGTTACAGAAACAACCATTTGAACCTATGAAGGAAATTCCATCAGACTTGCTGTCACGCAAGCTAGCCTTCCTGATGGCTATCACCTCGGCTAGAAGGGTGTCGGAGTTGGCGGCCCTTTCTTGCAGTGAACTGTAGTTGATCCTCCACCAAGACAGGGTTGTGTTATGACCTGTTCCATCCTTTTTGCCAACAGTGGTGTCGTCCTTTCATTTAAACCAGGACATTATTTTGCCCTCTTTTTTTCTCTCAGCCTCGTTCGGCGGAAGAGAGACAACTGCATTCTTTGGATGTTGTCCAGACAATCAAGGTTTATTTGTCTAAATCTGTGGAGATCTGAGGATCAGACTTTTTTGTTTTACCAAAATGACCCAAGAAGGAGCAGGCAGCTACCAAAGCTTCCATTGCCAATTGGGTCCATCAATTGGTCATTCAGGCCTATGGTCTGAAACCTAAAGCTCCTCCCTTTAGGGCGAGAGCTCATTCTACCAGGGGTGTAGGAACCTCCTTGGCTTTTCGCCATCAGGTATCTGTGGCTCGGATTTGTAAGGCTGCTATCTGGTCTTTAGTGGATATGTTCACGAAATGTTATCAAGTGGATGTTCGAGCAGCCGAGAATTCGGCTTTCGGCTGCTATGTACTGCGGGCTGCCGTATAAAGTCTGATTGCTATTGTTTGGCAGGGTGCCTCCCTCCCCTCAAGGCTATTTGCTCTGGGACATCCCAGAAGGTAATGAATATTAGCCTAACTATGTGTCCCATGATGTATGAAAAAGAAAATAGGATTTTTCATCATACTTACCTGTAAAATGCTTTTCTTTGAGTACATCATGGGACACAGAGGCCCCTCCCCTCCTTTTTGAGGATTTGGCGCTTGCTACAAAACTGAAGTACTTCCTGTATTGGAGGGGTTCTATAGGGTATCCCTTCCTGTCTAAAGACCTTTGGTCTACCAGTGTCCATTCCCCTGGAGATGAAGTAAAACCCAGCAGGTAATGAATATTAGCCTAACTCTGTGTCCCATGATGTACTCAAAGAAAAGGATTTTACAGGTAAGTATAATGAGAAAAAAACTATTTTTAATTAATGAGACGAGAAGGAACATTGTCAGTAGCTTTGTTTTTCGATGTTTCTAATGCTGATATAGATCATGTTAAAAATTGTTCTTGATAATACATCATTCCAACTAACAATTATCTATTTAGATTAGCTTACTATAAATCACAGCTAAAAGAGCAAATACTTTGTTTTGACATAAGTCATAATTACTTAAAGCGGTTCTGCACACTTTTCTTTTAGTAAATCTCTTTGCCTTCCAAATCAGGCAAAGAGTACTAAATGAAGTGTGTTTTTTTTTTTTCACTTACCTTGTAAGCGCTGACTTCCTTTCCTCTGTCTCGGCAGGGGTGGGCGGGGTCTCTGCGTCGATCGTCGTCACGCCGCACTGTCTCCTGGGATCTGGTGTCATTGATCCCAGGAGTCAGTGCGGACATCTTCCGAAATCTCGCGAGATTTCGGCCACATCTTCCGAAATCTCGCGAGATGTCGGCAGATGTGCCGAAATCTCGCGAGATTTCGGAGAACGTGAGCTGCACTTTGCCGTTACTGCGCACGTGCGAGCTCGGCGCAGTAACGGCGGTGCATGCTGGGCCATCTGAAGTGCCTGTGGGGTTTCACATGCCCACAGGCAAAATGGCACCCAGCAGGAAACAGTTATATAAATTATTTTATAGGAGGAAAACCGGCCGCAATCAATTAGGAAGATGGAACACGTGAGTCCCCCAATTCACCTCCTAATCCTTTGCATTGCATTAACAAAAAAAAAAAAAAACAACACACAGTGCAGAACCGCTTTAAAACAGCAGAATTTACTTAACAGAATGCTGAAAAATATCAAGCTGGAAAGCATGTCACCAGCAATTGACTTTTTGTGTTTCATTCAATGTTTGAATATACACAAGCAAACACTATTATCTGGTATGTTGTTGCAGCATGAAAATCAAAGCTGAAAAAAAAAGATGTTGAGGCTTAACTTTTCAAAGCTGCAATTTTATTCACAATAAAATGACATATTTTAAACATTTTGAATAAATTTAGTAAATGTATCTCTTTTTCATTGAAAAGGACTGCTGTAAAGGTAGCATTTCATCAAGAACAAACTATTCTTTCTTCCTACATCCAGATAAGTATTTTATTGTAGATTTTTTCACTCTTTAAGCAATTCATTTTACTTAGTTATCTGCTAACTAAAAAAAAAGATAACTGTTTTTTATTTGGGTAAAGCATAGCAAAAACAACACATGCTACTATAAAATTTCCATGTAAAAAAGTAATAAGTGATTGAGTTGTGTGTATGTCTGTGATATATACAACGTGTATGTATATAGTGACAAGCAGCTCAGGGTTTATTCCTTGATATGCCCAGGCTTTGTAGTAAAAGGCTCAACTCCAGGTTTGTGCCTGACTGAGATAAAGCATTGCATCTCTGTGTGAAGCCAGCACTGAAGAAAATGTCACCGCCAAGGATGTTAACAGAAGCAGACTACTACTCTGAAACAAAGGTAAGTAAGCGACTGCAGTAAAACAACCTCGTTGCCCTTTTAGCTATGATTTGCAGTAAGTATAGATAATTGTTACTTGGAGGGATGTATTATCGAGAACCGTTTAAGTGTTAAACCACTTCAATACTGGGCACATATACACCTTCCTGCCCAGACCAATTTTCAGCTTTCAGCGCTGTCGCACTTTGAATGACAATTGCGCGGTCATACTACACTGTACCCAAACAAAATTTTTATCATTTTGTTCCCACAACTAGAGCTTTCTTTTGGTGGTATTTGATCACCCCTGGGATTATTATTTTCTGCTAAACAAATAAAAAAGGCAGATTTTTTTTATTTCTGTTACAAAACTTTGTAAATAAGTATGTTTTCTCCTTCACTGATGGGCACTGATGGAGCTGCGCTTACGGCACTGATGGGCACCAATATGGGGCGCTAATAGGCAGCGCTGATGGGCACTGATAGGTGGCACTGATATGCAGCACTGATGGGTACAAATAGGCGGCACGGATGGGCACTGAAAGGTGGCATGGATGGGCACTGATAGGCAGCACGGATGGGCACTGATAGGTGGCACGTATGGGCATGGATGGGCACTGATAGGTGGCACGAATGGGCATGGATGGGCACTGATAGGTGGCACTGATGTACACTAATTGATGGTACAGATGGATGCCAATCAGTGCCAAATGATAATGCCTGCCAATCAGTGATGACCATTATGGGCACTGATTGGCATCCATTGTGGGCACTGGCATCCCTGGTGGTCTAGGGTGGCATACCTGGTGGTGACATCCCTGGTGGTCCTAGTGGCATCCCTGGTGGTCCAGTGTGGGCATCCTTGGGGGGGGGGGGCTAATAATAATCATATAACTGTCAGAGGAGTAGCTGATCCCCAGGGGCACGATCGTCGCGATGCGTGCCCCCGGGGATGTCACATGACATCCGGTCAGGATATTGAAACCACTTTGCCGCCGTCATTTTTCTATATGGCGGGCCGGCAAGTGGTTAATGAATGCACTTTGTGTTAAGGCAGCCTACTCACTTTAAAATTAAGGCAAAAACTACATATACCTTAAAATAAAATAAAAATAAAACACTTCTGCATTACATATGCTTTGATATAACATATGCTAAGATGCAAAAAAAAAAAAAAAAAAGGATGTAGAGCTTTTATTGACAGAGAAGCAACAGCTTTAGGCTTTATACAACTGAAAGTAATATATGAATTGTTACAAAAAAAAGGAGAAGAAATGCACTTCCTTGTCATTCATACCTAAATATGACCCTAATTAAATTGCTGTGGGTATTATCATGTGTCCCATCACCTATTTATGTTTTAAAAATTCTACTAAATCATACCAGAGGACACAGGGTAGCAAACTGGACTCCAGCAAGAGTTAAAGTGGTTCTATGGGCTGAAATTTTTTACCTTCATGCATTCTATGCATGAAGGTAAAAAACGTTCAGTATGCAGCTCCCCTCGTAGCCCCCCTACCCCCCCCCCCCCAAATACTTACTTATGCCAGGTCGTTATCCAGCAATGTGCACAAGAGCAGCTGCTCTCCTTATTGGCTGAGAGGCAGCAGAGTGGGGGAAGGGCCAAGCCTCGTTCTTAGTGTCTTATGGACACAAAGGTGTCCTTTTATGAAGCAGTGATCAGAGGAGATCCCGAGGATCGCTGCTGATCACAGCCCATAAACAGTTTATGAACCAGAGATAATCGGGGGAGAAGTGTTTGAACTTGTTCTCCCGCCGATTATCTCTGCACATGGAGAATCCTCATAGAATGACACAGTAATGGCCAGTTTATGAAGCTGGGATCTAAGCGCTTTACTGGCGATCTGTGTCAGAATTCACACTCCCCGATTCACCAACTCAGAAGTGGAGAAGCGGGGAGTGAAGAGGGAATCTCGGGGATCTGAGGAGAGGAAGATTATTAACTTCCTTATGCCTCGTTCAGACCCCCCCAAGACAGTAACCATGGTCTTTAGGCAGCAGTATGGTACAGCCATAGTATAAGTCCAGGGAGCATATGGTTGTTTTGTAGATTGGAAACATTTGATTTTTATGAAGTCCGCAACCTCTAAAACATTTGAAAACTAACCCAAAAGCTGTGTTTAAATAAATAAGATGATCTGTATAATTTATTAGTAAATGTCTGTGCTCACACAGGGGGTCTGCAGATCAGGTTTCTCTTAGCAAGAAGCACAGGAGTTATTGTATGCTGTACCAAGTTAAAGCTGGAAACCTCAGCATTGGCAGTTTGGGCTGGAGTCTTTGCTGAACTCCAGGTACAATATAACAGCCCTAGACTCAGAGAAAAGTGTCATAGTATACTAGAGTATACTATACAGAGTTTGCTCTTGTACCATACATGGAAAAACACATTACTGCAGGATCTTAGGAGATAGAGACAAGAAGGAGCTAAGTACTACTGGGGCATATAGTTCTGCAACTTTCCTTTGTCCCTCTATGTGGACCCTTTGCTGACTGAACCTGTGCAAACCCAAAGCTGCAGAAAGATTTTCAGGACATCCCCCTCTGCCCAACGTGCCTCAGGAGCCTCCTCCTGATGCCACTCTGCCTTCCTCACCCTTCTCCACTGTTGTGTGCTTTCTGGTGTACCTGTCAATGCAGGTTAATCTGGATCTTCATGTCTCCCAGGACCCATTGATTTTCACCCAGAAGAACTCTGCAAGGCAAAAGACTTGTAATCATTTTTTTGTCCCATCTTGTCTCCTGATTATTTCCTTTCACTGTCCCTGTATTATTGACCTGTGACCCTAGACTTAAAGTGTTACTAAACCCACAACAGTAAAATCAGTCTGTATATGCAGTAAAACATGCTTGTTATACTCACTGTGGAACCTAAGGGGTTAATCCTCTGCAGTGTGCAAAAAGGCTGTTTGATCCTGTCTTCTCTGATCCTCCACTTCTTTTACTGCCCCAATTAATCTGCTGATAGAACATAGCCCTGGGAGGCACTCTGCACATGCTCAGTTTGTTGTGTATTCATAGAGAGGTTTTTTTTTTGTTTGTGGGGGGGGGGGGGTGCATGTGGTCAGCACAGGGCCAATCAGCACTGTCCAGACAGATATTCAGGAGTCATGAAGCCTCAAAGGACAGTCAGAGGAGAATGAAAACTACTCCTACAAGCTTTAACCAGTGCTCCGCTGGGCACTTATAGAAGTCACAAGATAATTGCATTTCCATGTTCTGTGTATTGTGGGAGACCAGATATAGTGAATGCAGGGTCCTGGGTTTAGTAACACTTTCATGTATGCTGTACCCTATTGCCACATGTGAAGAAATGTCATCAACACACCAAGGATTCCTTCGAAAGGGTCTAAAGCTGTATTTTCGTGGTCACATAATAAACATACAGCAAGGTTTCGGAGCCAGCCAGCCTGACGAAGGGGCCCTGGGTGGCTCTGAAACATTGCTGTATGTTTATTATGTGACCACAAAAATAAAGCTTTGGACCCTTTCGAGGAATCCTTGGTGTGCTGATGACATTTCTTCACTTTTTATCATCCACTGTTTCCAGCCTGTGGTCATTACAGCACCCAGCACAACTGAACAGCCAGTTTCTTGAACGTGTGCTTGGGGAACATTGTGTTTGGACTTACTATTGCCACATGTTTCTCAATTGTCACCTCTCTGTCAATGTACCCGGTTTGTTGTCTGTGACCCAACACTTAATCATTGCTGTACCCATGTGCTGCTTGTCACTCACTGTGCCCAGATTGTTGCCCTGTGACCCTAAACATAATCTCTGTTGTGCCCTAGTGCTGCTTGACCCTCATTGTTCCCAGATTTTTTCCCCGTGACCTGGATTTAATTCTTGCTGTACCCTATTGCTGCTTGTGCATCACTGTATTTGGATTGTTGCCCAGGGACCCTGGACTTTATCTCCTGCTGCACCATATTGCTGTCTGTTCCTTACCATTTCTAGATTGTTTTCCTGTGACTCTATACATGTCTCTTATGATGGTCCTAAGCTGCTGAAAGCTCCTTTACATTAGAGGTCATTTGGAATAAGAATTCCTCTTATGTTTTTGGTTATTGGAAATAATAATGCTGCGTGACTTTGATAGTCATTTGGTAAAAGGAGAGCCTACCTCTTACATTGATGGTAATTTTGAATAAGAATGTCCCCTTCATTGGTGGGCAGTATGAGGAAAAATACTCCCTTACATTATTGGTGATTGGAAAAAAAAGTGTCCCCTCACATTGGTACTTAGTAGGAAAAATAAGGCGCCCTTACATTATTAGTCAATGGAAGGAGGAATTCCCCCTTTACATTATTGGTCATTGGGAGTAGGAATGTCCCCTTCCATTGGTACTCGGAGGGAGAAAGAAGGCCCCCTTACTTTAATGGCTAGTGGAGGAGAGGGATGCCTCCTAACATTATTGCCCATTGGAAATAAGAATAGGCTCTTTAATTTGAGAAGAATGTTCCCTTCCATTGCTGAGCATTGGGAATAAGAATGTGCCTTTATATTGGTGGCCAGAGGAAGAAAGAATGCCTGCTCACATTGGTACTCAAAAGAAATAAAAAAGCCCTCTTACAGTGGTGGGCAGAGAGATGAAGAATGTCCCTTATAGATGGATAATAAGATCATTGATGTAAGTGATGTACTTACTTAAAAGAAGATAGGGGCATTCTACAGGCCATGAGCATCTGGCTCCGTTGAGTGATGATGGCATGTGGACTATACAAAAACCATCCGGCAGGGAATAGATCTCCCAGGCTAAGCCTCAGTCTGTCTGTATGTTGGGTGTTGCTGATCCAGGTCACTAAGCAGTAGACCCTGGGCACCAACTTCAGGTCCCTGGGTCAAGCCACACTGATGTATATACCTACTGTATACAAATTATATATATTTTGCCACATTTACAACGTATAAATGAAATGGAACACTAAGATATTTATTGTTAAACATTGCTTAGAAATACTAATGAAAACAATTAATACACCGTGGGTGGTTTATATTTACTCTATATGTAATATATACATAAAAAGAAAAAATGTTAACTTTTATAACACATGATTTTTCTGTCACTTCTGTCAAGCAGCTGTAGCTGTTCTAACCGCATGCGTTCCCTTTCTTGTTTCCACTTCCTTTTGTGTCTCTTGCAGTTCATAGAAGTAGGGGGATCACAGAGTACTGTGAAGTTAAAAGTCCTCTTTTTTTTATTTTTTTTATAATAAAATGGGATAGTCAGGACATTGGAAGGAACAAATTAACAATAAAACATGTGTAGGCTAAACTAGAGGAGATGTATAGTACAGCCCTAATGGAAAAGAATATGCTGACCAATCACCAGCAGGCACTGGAAAATATTTTCTTAAATGTTAAAGGTTATATTTTCTTAAACGTTTATCAAGAATTCTGCCTAGCAGGACGGAATGGGCTATGCCTCTAAGGATGTAAAACGCTTGATAGGGTCTTGTAAGGAAGAAAAATATTCTAGGACATGTGTGAAAAAGCAATTATTATATTATTTTATTACATTCAACTTTCCTAATGAATACCTGTTTGGTAGCAAAATGTAGATTCTCTAGTATGTAGAATACTTTCAGGGTCTTTCATATCACAACGTAGTGTGCTGCTGCTCGTTGTGTTAGGCAGCCCATTCAAAAAGAATAGGCTGCCACATAACTTAATAGGGCAAAAATTAATTTTCTTTTGGGAGGGGGGGGGGGGGGATGGGTTGTTGGGGTACCAATTAAACGCAGCCTGTAAAATTGCACTGCTATGCTGCATGATAGAAAAATAAACATATACAGTGTTATGGCAGCTGATGACTGATCATTCTAACCACAAATTATTGAAGCTTATTTGGTAAATAAAAGTACATGTGCAGTAAGGAGAAGTTTACACCAAGACACTCATTTTGACAGTATTTGTTTAGATTTTATTGTAATCCTATATAAGTATATGCTTAAAGAGAACCAGCCACCCATTGGAATCCACGCCGATCTAAACCTCCACTATTGAATTTTTAGGGTTTTGCAGTTTTACCTTTCAGGATTACTTGATTTATTTTTTACTGGTATTTTCTTCCTCTCGTAGTATTTTGATCTTTATGCTGATAAGAGACACTAATAAAACAATCACAAAACAAAACTTTCAGCAGTCCTACTGTGGCCCCTGACCCGTGGGTTTACATCCTCTGCAGCGTTTTCTTGGCTTTGCCAACTATTATCGCAAGTTTATTCGTAAATTCTTGTCTCTGGTCAAGCCCCTGACTGGTATGACCAGAAAGGACGGTAACCCACAGATTTGGTCTCCGCAGTCCATTAAGGCCTTTGAGAGTCTCAAGTCTGCCTTTGTTTCTGCTCTTGTGTTGGCACATTCTGATCCACGTTACCTTTTATTCTTGAGGTTGATGCTTCTGAGGCCGGAATTGGCACCCTTCTGTCTCAACGTTCTACCTCTAAGAGCGCTATGCATCCTTGGGCTACTTTTCCAAGAAATTGTCACCTGCAGAGTGCAATTACGAGATTGGTGACAGAGAGCTGTCAGCGATCATTTTAGCCCTGAAAGAATGGAGACATCTCCTCGAAGGTATCACTGTGCCGGTTCTCCTTCTTACTGACCATAAGAATCTCACATTCTTATCTGAGGCTAAATGCCTCTCTCCCAGAAGGGTGCGATGGGCTCTTTTCTTGTCTAGTTTCAATTACATTGTCTCATTCTTACCCGGTACTAAGAATGTAAGGGCTGACGCTGCGTCACAACAATTTTCCTCCACTTTCAAGACTGAGTCGGTTCCGGTTCCTGTGATTCCTCCTGATCGTATTCTGGCAACGGTTCACACCAGTCTCACTTCTCCTTTGGGTGACAAAATTCTTGCCACTCAGGTCCATGCTCCTCCTGATAAACCTTGTGACTGCTGCTTTGTCCCAGAGAATCTCCGTACTGCCATGCTCCAGACTTACCATTCTCCCAAGGCTGCTGGCCACCCTGGGAAGAATCAACTCTTTTGGGCCATTTCCCAACAATTCTGGTGGCCTAGTCTATGTGCTGATGTAACCACCTTCATAGCTGCCTGTTCCATGTGTGCTCAGAGTAAGACTCCACAACACCTTCCAGTGGGCCTCCTACAACCCATACCCAATGGAGAGAGGCCTTGGACCCACCTGTCTATGGATTTCATGGTGGAGTTAACCTACTCCCAGGGCAACACAATTATCCTTATGGTGGTTGACTTCTGCAAAATAAAACATAAAACATAAACATAAAACATTATTGCATTGGAGTTTTAATTTTTTTTTTTCAGAATACAGTACAGTAGTTAGGAATGCTTAAAATATTGATTACATGTGGTTCCTCGTTTAACGACCAATTCATTTAACGACCTAGTCACTGGAATGGAACCTGGTCATTAAGTGAGGAGTACCAGTATAGTGCCTCTCTCTCTCTGTGATGCACTGGGACAGCATGAGTTGGCAGGTTTATTTGGAAACACCCTGTGTGATTACCATGCCATAGGATGGCAGGGGGATGTTAGCGACAAAGTTCCGCTAGTTTTAGTGGGGGTTTACTGCTGTTATAGCGGCGCTATTCAGATGCTATTGGGGCAATTTTAACCCCCCTGCTAGCGGCTGCGGAAAGGGTTAATGGCACAAGAAAAGCGCCGCTGCCAAATCGCTTTGCAGGCGATTCGGCAGCAGTGCCCATTCATTTCAATGCTGCTTTCAGGACTTTTTTTTCTGCCTTGCAAGCGCACCGCCCCAGTGTAAAAGCACTCAGGGTTTCACACTGAGGCTGCAGAAGAGGCAGTTTACAGACACTTTTCAGGTGCTCTATTTAGCGCTAAAAAGCCTGTAAAATGCCTCAGTGTGAAAGGGGTCTTACTTGACAGATGAGTATAAGAACTAAGAACATGGATAGGTGCATGTGCCCGATTCTCACGTGGAACATAAATTATCATTCTCTTGGCACTGGACATTGTACTTAAAAATGTTAATATGCAGATGCTGATGCTATCTGGATTAACCCCTTCACACTCAGCCCCGGCTTATCTTTATGCCTGTGGGTCAGGAAGGATCAATCGATCACGTGATCACTGTAATTAGCTGTCAGTGTGGTCATATGATTGGGAGCCAGTCCCACCTTCTCTCGATCATTATTACAGCCCAATAGCTGTCTTCAACAGCTCAGTCTCTGTGCTGGGACTGTGCAGTGAGCACAAAAAGCTCTGCTTCCCTTGGGCACATATGTGCGGCGTAGGCATACAAGCCCCCACCCTCTTTGTCATTGCATAAATGCGTTATGTGAGCTTTGAGGTTAACAAATAATTGGAAACTTGGATTAGGAAACTATTGCTGACTGGATTCTGTTAATTTCTGGGTTGATACATTTCTGTTTTTCTTATTTAAAAAACTTGTAGGTTAATTTGGGTTTTTAACATAGTCAACCAGAATAACATAATAAACTACACATGCCTTTGTACCGTTTTAGCTATGGGTGGCTACTAGCTACATATGTGTGTGCTATTTTATATTATAAGTTTTACTAGTTCCATACCAGCAGTTCTTTTTAGTGTAATGAATATTGGGCTTTATGAGGCAGATATAATACCATTCTAAGATGATATACTGTGCACATCAGACTCCAGATGATTTTAAATTCACTTAATAATTTCTTTTTGACCACATTAGGGATTTGTCAAGCAGGTCAAAAAATAACTTGCTAACAAAAGTTTACAAAAATTAAGCCATATTATACACCTAATTCTTTCGACTTTTTTTGGAAGTGGAATGCCCTGTACACGCAATAGGATTTTCCGACAACGAATGTTGGATGTGAGCTTGTTGTCGGAAAGTCCGACCGTGTGTATGCTCCATAGAGGAGCAGGTTCTCAAATTTTCCGACAACAAAACTTGTTGTCGGAATTTCCGATCATGAGTTCATAAGTCCGACGCACAAAAGTCCACGCATGCCCAGATACAAGCAGAAAAGCCGCACTGGCTATTGAACTTAATTTTTCTCTGCTCATCGTACGTGTTGTATGTCACCGCGTTCTTGACGTTCATAATTTCCGACAACATTTGTGTGACCGTGTGTATGCAAGACAAGTTTGAGCCAACATCCTTCAGAAAAAAATCCATGGTTTTGTTGTCGGAAAATCCTATTGTGTGTACAGGGCATAAGAGTTCAAGAAAGAAAAAGCTCTGAAGTACAAGTTGGGGTAGATTTACTAAAAGTGGAGCACTCAGAGTCCGGTGCAGCTGTGCATGGTAGCCAATCAGCGTCTAACTTCAACTTGTTCATTTAAACTTTGACAATAAAACCTGGAAGCTGTTTCTATGGAGAGCTGCACCAGATTTTGCACTCTCCAGTTTTAGTAAATTCTCCTCCCCTCCTCTTGTATGTCATAAATTGATTGGGCAAAAATATAGCACTGTGATACTGGTCAAAGGTAATTGTAGGTTGAATAGAACTCTATTGTGCATGACTACAGCCCTGTTCTAACTGACAGGTATTTGGTACCTGGAAATCAGCTGGGAGATGGGACATTTTTTTTTAATTTTTCCTGGTTGATCATTATTGTAGAGCTTTGTATAAATGGCCTCTAAAATACTGTAATAGCTGCAATATTAATGTTTAATGATTAAGAACTTAAGCTGGTATTTCATTTAAATAGATGAATGGACATCAATACGTCTCTATGGAAAAATAGATGTAAATGAATGATCATCCTTTTACATCCGTTTACATCCACATCCGCCAACATCCATTTTTTGAAATTAATCAAAGCCCTGATTTTGTTCCATTTAGAAAAAATAAAACAGGAAATGGCCCATTTTTGACAAAAATTAAAAAATGAAATATAAAGAAATGGCCCATTTTTGTTGGCCAACAAAGCGTTAGACTTTTGTCCGAAGGGCGTGTGCCAGGAACTTGTCTTGCATACAAATGGTACACAATTGTCGGTCAACAATGTAGAGACATACTACAAGGAATTTCAGCTCTTGAGCGCCACCCTTTGGGCACCTTCTGCTAATGTCGCATTTGGTGAGCATTGATTCTGAGCATGCGCGTTTGTACTTTAAACTTTTGTGTGACGGACTTGTGTACAGACAATAGGAAAATCTGACAACAGACCGCTGTCCGCTGAAAATTTAATAGCCTGCCATCCAACATTTGTTGGTGGACAGTTGGACAACGATTGTCTGATGGAGCGTACCAACGGTCGGATTTTAGGCCAACAGTCTATCATCACACAATTCCCTGCCAAAAATCTGATTGTGTGTATGAGGCTTTAGGCTGCTTTCACACGAGCGTTCCGTTTGTTTTTAAATCTATCCGTTGATGGATGAAAAACAGACATTAATGCATCTCTATGAAAAAATTGATGTAAACAATTGATCATACTTTTACATCCGTTTACATCCACAACTGTCAACAGCAGTTTTTTTAAACTGATCAAATCCCTATTTTTGTTCTGTTAAAAAAACGGAACAGAAGAAAAATGGATTTAAGAGGACAAAACTAAACGGGGGATGTCATCAACTTTGTTAATGACACTCGCAGTGGTTCGCACAAGGCAGTGTGAACTGCCTGCGGGAGAGGAGCGATGCAGGAACCAGCACTGGAATTGCGTTGGTTCCCACATCGCACTAGTGTGAACCCAGGGTCAAGGTCTCTCCTGGCCTCCAAAGCAGCTAATCAAGCACAGATTGTGCTTGATTAGCTGCTTGGAAAAAATATATGTCCCAGACGACGTCTTAGAGGACGAAACGCGTCGGCTGAACCGCAGCAACAGCATTACGCCATTACATACTTTGAAACAAGCCTGGACTTTTCTTCACAAATGTGAGTGTTCTTAATACATTTTTAAACCATTAAAATATAATTTAACTTAATTACACTATGCAAGTTCTTTTTTGCCATGGTTTGCCATAAATTAACGCGCTTGAATACGTGGAGTACTGATGCACATTATCTATCCACTGCCCAACCTCTGTGTGTGTGCTAACGCCATATTGAGTGAAGCTTTGGAGACAGCCCATGGAGCAGAGACCCACCAGTCTTTTATTATAAAGCCTATCATGACTTGCGAGGCATACGCCTTCCCAAGTCTGTGAATTCCGGTAAGCCTCACTCCTATAGGCATTGATGCCGACAGAATACCATCACTTCACCTAGAACACTTTCCAGTGTTGCTGGTTGATCACAAGGAATTTGTCACTTTTTAAGGACTTCACCTTCTCTAAGGACTTTCCGATTGATTTTCACAAGCACCTGGTCACTTTTGTGTTTGTTTTATCATTTCTTATGATTAACAATAGGACCATTCACACATCAACATTGATCCTTTTGTACTTTCTCACTTTACATCCGTAACAGGAATACTTACAGTTAACCTATGTTTAGACTATTCACGCTTTTATAGTCTACACTTATATGCTATTCATTTACCACTCATTTTATATATACCATTTTATATTTATATGAGTATTTTTATTGATGTAATTTTACATTCTTTATACTTATTTAAGTTTTGGTTTTAGTGTGGGTTTTGTAAGACATCTAGGTTATATGCACATTAGCACTTTAGCGCAACATTATTCTTTTTCCAATTTTCCATCCAACCAATAGTCTTTCAGCAATGTTTGCAGCTTTTTTCACATACTAATTTCTAGTCACAGCGCAGTATTTCCCCCATTTTCCTTGATTAGCCGCTTCCCTGAATGTAAAGCCAGGGCATGGCAGCTCTGAAACCAAAAGTAACAAAATCATTCTTGCTTCATTAGACACCGATGATATGGGGAAACCATTCACTAATCCTGTTCATTTACTCAGATCCCAGGTAAATGGCCAGCTTTCCCATTCCTCCCACGGGCGGTGACAGGAGGGATCATGGGAAAAATGACACCAAGATCATGGTTGCTACTGCAGTCATAATCTTGGTTTAACCACTTGCTGATAGGATGTTGTTATATGTCTGTGGTCAGCAAATAGTTAAAAAGCATTGGAATATAAAACTATAGCAACCACACGTCTAAGGACTGGTAAACTGCAATTTGTTAATTTTTTTTGTTCTTAGGTTTAAATATACTTTAATAAAATACCAAATTCCCCACAGATATCAAAAAGCGTTGTCTGATTCCTGCATTTCCGGCAGAATAGGATGACAATCAGACTGTCTCTAAGACACTCTGGGACACTATAGACTTTAACAGATACCCTCATGGGATCTCCATTGAAGGCACATTCTATTTGTATCCTACAGACTATTGTTTCTCTGAGATAAGAATGCTGCTGCAGTTGGTTTATTTTCTGCATGCTTTGAAGCGCATGTATGAAATATGTAAGAGAAGACTATTTGTTGATGTCCATAGCAGTCAATCAACTTTTAACTGTTATTTTAAAGTCTACATTTAAAAATAAGTCACTTATTTTCAATGACTTTCATAGGTCAAAATCAAAATTCATATAGCGCATATTTCATACATAAGCCGCTTTGTGAGCTGCGCAAACGAGAATATTTTAAGTGCAACATGCAATAATATTCAACCATTTAAAGATTTTCCTGGACAATATTCGTTGACAGTTATATAACATTTGTTGTGATTTCAGTACTACACAGAAGTTGCTCCATGTTAAAGAATTAAAGAATTAACAATTATAAGAATTAATAATTGATGTAACGCATAGTACACATTATTTGAAAGGCGGATGAAAAAGTACTGGATTTTTCTGAATGTTCATACCATGTTGAAAACGAGAATGCCATTAATGGTACAAAAAAAAGAAACAACAAAGGAAAACTACAGAAGATAATATTTTTCTAATTTAAATTTAACGCTTAAAAAATTATTTTAAATTGTTAATGCGCTTTTCAAATATGTCATAACCTTTCAGATCTTTTCATTAATCTGGTCAATATAATCTAATAATATAGAAAATGTAATCCCATAAAGAAATGAATCATAGTAACAGTAATGATAATACAAATATTGAGTAAAATAAAAAAAAATAGTATCAATAATAATAAAAATAATAACTATTAAGCCTTTCTCTTGAATTACAAGAAAGAATTATGTACTGGTAAACTGTATACTTCTATTCATTTACCACTATCACAAGTACTTCTGTTTATATAGGTATCTGCTTACAAAAATATTTTATTATCGTGTACACGATAAGTCTTTAGTGTTTACAAAAATAATTGCTATCATTTTTCTGGGTCATATTTTGTTTCCAGTCATGCGTGGTCTTGCTTATTCCATTTTTTTCTTTTAAGTATGAATACTGTACTTGTCAGTCAAGGCTTGTCTGTAGTGCAGATTAAGTTTCTCAGCGCATGCGTAGACCGGCAACTGCCTGTGCAGATGTGCATAGTCATGGGCATAGGCGGACGCAAGTGCGTTCTTGCACATTAATACGCATATCTGTCACTGGCACCAAGCGGACTATTTAAACAGGCTTCAGTATGGGCTCATTGCTGTTTGGTCTGCAGCTTCTGTGTGTTGTTTATGATTCCTGTGTTGACCTCTGATCCTGATCCAGCTTATTTCTGACCTGCGTTTGTCTGCTACCTGCCCCGACCTCGGCTTATCTTTGAATTCTGTTTCTGCTTAATCGAGCCCCCATTGCTGACTTGGTTTGTTACTTACCCAACCATCCTGCTGTCTGCGGTCTATGCCTGCTCTGCCTGACCATTACCGACCCGGCTTGTCTGACTCTGCATCTTGCTCATCCAGCCTGCTACAGACCTCAGTCCAGCAAGCTCTCATCTGGTTCCTGCTTCCAGATGCCTACTACAGTCTGCCGCTGGCCAAGGTCTGTGCCAGCTCATCTACTACCAGCCCACTCTGCTGCTACATCCATCTGCTTACTGCTGCCACACAGACTGCTGGACTGATTTCAGGCACTTATACTGTACATCTTTTTTTTCCCACAAGTAGAGCTTTCTTTTGGTGGCATTTGATCACCTCTGCGTTTTTTATCTTTTGCACTATAAACAAAAAAATAGCAACAACAAAAAAAATAATATATTTTTACTTTCTGCTATAATATATATTCAAAAAAAAATTGCAATAGGCGTATATTGATTGGTTCGCGTCTACAAACTATGGGATAGATTTAGGGACTTTTATTGTTTTTACTGGTAATGGCAGGGATCTACGATTTTTAGCGGGACTGCGACATTGTGGCGGACAAGTATGACCCTAAATGACACTTTTTGAGGACCAGTTACATTTTTACATTGATCAGTGCTATAAAAATGTACTAATCAATGTATGAATGACATTGGCAGGGAAGGGGTTAACACTAGGGCAATCAAGGGGTTAACTGTGTTCCCAAGTGTGTTCTAACTGTAGGGACATGACAGAGATCACTGTTCCCGATCACTGGGAACAGAAGATCTCTAACATATCCCCTGTCAGAATGGGGATCCGCCTTGTTTACAAAGGCAGATCCCCGCTCTGCCCCTGTGTACAGCGATCACGGGTCATCGTGGTCACATTGAGTCTGCCGGACCCGCGTGCGTGCCTGCTAGATCACATGCACGAACTGACATACAATGACGGTGATTCACAATATCCAGCCATCTTGCCGCAGTACAACTGTGGAAGGTAGTTGGGAAGTAGTTAAAGCGGAAGTAAACCCATCGATTTAACAGTTTTAAAAAAAAAGGTAACTGCACATTGGCTGTGCTCTCAACCAAACAGTCAAACCATCCAATGGCTGGTGTCATAACGGATCACATGTGCAGCACTGTGGCAGTTGAAGATTAAACAGAGGCAAAGATGGAAGCTTCCTTGGCTGAAAACGATGGGGGGTTTACTTCCACTTTAAACAAAAAACAATCTCAAATTCCATCAGAGACACAGATGGAACTTCAAAAAAGTTAAATGACTAAAGCCCACCCATCTTAGGATGTATAAATTGTATTAGAAATTCCTAGTCAGGCAAAGCAAACTTTTTTAACACAATACTCTGCATTGGTTTTTCTCTCCCTCTACAAGCATGACTGCATGCTTGTATAATAAATACATCTACTTTTCAATCTGGCTTCAGCAGTCAAAATGTTAGAGAGACCCATGAGCTTTAATCTCCCTGTCACCCTTTTGCAGCCAAAAATATCCCTGACCTGTCAAGGCATGAACGCCACTAAACCTCTAAGGCTGGGCTCACACTATTGCAAATTGGATGCGGGTTTCCCCACATTCAATTTGCATAGTAGGAGATTGTGACCGGCTCTCAATGGAGCCGGTTCACACATCTGCGCAGCGGCTCTGTTGTGAAAGCACAGGAGTCCTGTGCATCCTTTGGTTCATTTCAGGTCTGAATTCAGCCAAACATTCGGGCTGAAATCGGACCTGAAACAGGGAATGGAGACACACCGGACTCTTGCTGTGAGCTGCTTTGATCTCTAGTGTGAACCCAGCCTGAGAGTATGCTGTAATATCTGGCACCAAACCGTCAGTAGGAGATCTTTTAAAAGGGAAGTATGGCCAAAGCTTTTTTGGCCATGCTTCTTCTGTGGGTCACATGAGTGCCTTTACTTTACTTTCTCATGACCCAGAATCAGCTGACAGCAGCCTATAGCCCATTGTCAGCTCATGTGGCATAGCCTCTGGTGGAGGAGCAGAGTGGAGAGCAATGACTAACAGTCGCTGCTCTCCGGCCTAAGCAGACTGAGAAATGAGCGATCAGCGCTCATTTGATCATCTAGAGCTGAGATGGGACAGCTGCAGCATCCCACTGATGAATAGCATAGAGATGCATATGAAGGTTTATTATTATTATTTTTTTTTTAACAAAAAATTTTTCCTTTAAGTCTTGTAAGTTGGAAGTCCTCTAGGGATTGGACTTCCAGCACATTCCACACAAGCTTGATTGGATTGATTTCATTAGGGTGTACACCCTAAAGATCAAACACACGTGCCTTTCTTTTGCAGCCTCACCTTCATGGGGCAGTGAATGAATGGGAAGTACTCTGTGCTGAGTTGCTTCCCGTTGAATCACAAACTGAAGCACAGCAAACATAGTTTACTATTCTTCAGTTATGAATTGACATAGTGAGTGAGTGTGTTCCCTGTGTTCACTTAGAAAAGGAAGGAGCCAGTCAATTACATATTTACTAGCCCCTTCCCCCTTTCTCCATCCTGAAACATCCCCTGCAGCAGCCAGGGGGAGAGGAGAGGCAGGAAGCCAGCAGCACTGTGGGTTAGGGGAGCCAACACGGGGAGATGCCCAAGGAGTAGGGGGAATCGGCACCACACATAGTGATTAGGGTGTGCCCAGGCATGCCTATGCCTGGTACATAGAAAGCATATAACCTACTACAGGTGCTTGATCCCTGGGCTGCCATCGATCAAGGGAACCAGTTCCTAGAGCTGTCCACCACTAACACAGTCTCTACAAAAGCTCCTAGGGAGGGGAAGGAAACCAGTCACCAGAATTAAAGCCTCAAAACAATTAATTTAATCATCTGAATCAATGGAGTAGTCTATTTGTTGGATGGTTTAATAAATCATTTTGAGGCTTTCAATTTGGTGAGCATTTCCTTTTCCATTATTTGGAGCTTTTGTATTGACTAGCAGTACCTGGTATTTCTCTTTGCTTCCAGTAGCTAGGAGAGATGGGAAGCAAAGGAAAGGCAAGTATAAGGGGCTGCAGAAGCCTTCATTATTGTGAATATGTTGCCTTGTTGTTCATTGAGAATGCAGAGGTTCACCTCACAGAACCTGAATCATGATCTTTTGTAAGGATACCAATAGAGGATCAAAGAAACTGTTTGGGGTTTCAATATTTGCCTGATTTGCAATTGTTACTGCATAATTTGTCATCATATAAAAAGTGCACTGCCACAATAAGACTTTGGTAGCAGCACTGGTGATTTACTGTATATAGACATCATTTTGATGGGAAAAAAATCAATGGCTGTAGATTTTTTTTTCTGCCATTTATGCAACAAAAACATAATTAAAATACGAATGTACCCTAGTGATAGTTATTGTTGTAGAAAAGCACACATCTTGGTGGTTAGAATTTTTGTAAGATACACCATTATGAACAGGTGACTCTCATAATATTATAACCCAGTTTAAGTGTTTTCTTACCTGGCAGTATAGCTTTACTAATCTGTGAAAGTACCGTATTTTTCGCTCCATAAGACGCACTTTTTCCCCCCAAAAAATGGGGGAAAATGTCTCTGCGTCCTATGGAGCGAATACTGACCAGAAGTCCACCCCCCGCCACCGTGTTACAATACCGTGGCGACCGCCAAGCATTATGGCTGCATAGATCCACTCTGCACCAGGGAATCGGCTTCAACATCACAGCCCAGGACCTCTCCAGCAGCGATCCTCCTGGCTTCCTCATAACCTGCTGACCGTCTAGACATGTGAAGACGTCGCTAAGACCCGCCACCGATTAAAAAAGTATCGGATTTCTTCCTGACCATGCCGCGCAGGCTTCACCAAAATAGCGGCGTGAGTCAAAATGGGCGGAGCGACGCGCTGACGTCACCTCGACGAAGTAGTACAAGCGTCTAGGGAATTCTGGTCTGTCCGTGTTGTATCCGGCCGGTACACCGGACTTAAGGCATACGATTTTCGACTTGATTGTAAGTGTGATCTGCATTTTTAATAATTTAATAAACCATTGATAACGCACTATGGAAGCCCCCCTTTTCTTTTATATGGTGTATACTTGAGAGCTAGAGGAGGATTTCGACCAAACTTGAGAAACCTGGGACTGAGGAGACCAGCAGCACTACCTGGGAGTTCTTGGATACGTTGGGATTTTATACACTTTCTGTGATCCTCTGTGACAGGGGATCATAGACCGCTGGTAAGGAGCAAATCTATACATTGGTGTTGGTCGGCACACAAAATATATGATTGGATATTCCAGCTTCCATTGTTATACACCTTCGAATTCTATCTTTCCAATAGATGGACTTTGCTGCTCATTTGGACTTTTGGAAGCACGGGTGTTCATTAGGAATATTATTTATAATTTATTCCATTTATCATTCTTGGTATAATATTTCACTTGTATTATGCATTAGATATTGTTAGCACTGTTATTTTCACACTATATTTGTACACATTTATGTTTGGACTTTACGTCCATCGTATTTGAATGAACACTGACTGATTGTGGTACATTTTTTTGCTTTGCCATTTAGAGTGGCGGGCGTGATTGAGTGCTCAGGTGGATGCTCAACACGTCCTCCATTCAATTTGATGTGTATTGGTTAAGCGCAGCTTTTTTGTTTTTCCACAGTCAAAATGCACTGCCAGCTGCTGGACCTCCAGAGCCTTCCTACTCGGCTCGAGCAGCTAGCGCAGGCTCAGATTAACATGTCAGGTGAGCAAACTTCACACCATGCCCTGGAGGTTAACCCCTCATCTACATCCACAAGCCCAGTGAAATCTAGATGTATCTTCTCCTCTTATGGATGTGGCAGACTCCTCTCCTTCACAGCACCCTCCTGTCACTCTCCCATACCCCATTGCACAGTTTCCCACTACAGGCCAGCCCATGTCATGAAAGACATGCTCATGCCGCTGAGGGCCTCTATACAAGCATATAGCGGTGGAATGCACGGCATCCTGTCATAAAAGAACAGTTTGGGGGCCTGAGAGAGGATGTCTCCCTGTTAAGGCAAGATATGCAGAAGATTAGGGAGCGCACAACGGCTGTGGAAAACAGAGTCAGTGAGATTGAGGACAGACTCCCACCAGTTGCTCGAGAGGCTCATGCGGCCCATCAACTTGCCAGCGACACATCCAAGAGAGCAGAGGATTTTGAGAACCGCCTAAGACGCAACAATGTCCGCATAGTAGGACTGCCTGAGAAAACAGAGGGCAGGGACACTACTGCCTTTGTGGAGACCTGGCTGATTGAGATATTTGGCAAGGAGGCTTTCTCCCCCCCCCCGTGAAAAAGCCAACATCATGGTGAATGGGGGTCAGAGTGTCGTTTTACCCTGACTTTTCGGCCGAGGTGCAGAGATCAAGAGCCAAGTTCTCGGATGTAAAGAGGCGTCTGAGAGCTCTGCAGCTGCCCTATGCTATGCTCTACCCTGCAAAACTTAGAGTCACAGCAAACAGACAGTCACACTTCTTTGAACTGGCACAGGAGGCGGCAATGTGGCTGGACCGAAACGAGCAGGCCCTTCGTCACCGTGACAGAGAGGAAGAGGGAAGAGGACCCGGCTGAAACTTCCACTGATGATTATTCTCCGCTTGGGGGATTTTACCCCCCTTCCCCCCCCCCCCCTTTTTTTTTTTTTTTTCTTTTTCCGGTTTCTGTTTGTTGCTCACTTATTCTTCTTTGAAGCTGAGGAGGTTCCCCTTTAACCATTTGAGATCTATGCACACGTTTTCCGATCCACTGAATGCTGAGAGGTATGAGTCTATTGTTATTTTATCCATTGCCTCTGATGTTTTTGTTCATATGACGGCTCACATACTCTCACGGGAACCATCCTTACACCAAGCTGCTGGGAGACATTATACTGACCTGCATACAGTGAGCTATCTTGTGAAGAAGGCAAGAAGAAATGTTTTCCACCCCGGAGAGGGGTAACACACGACCGAAAGGTTCTTTTTTGTTGTTTTTAGTTTTTCCCCAGGAACATGCCATGTTGGCAGCCTGGGGGGTTTTTGTATTTGCACATTTTTGTCGCTTGCACCGAACATGGTACCCACTAAGATGTACTTTGCAACTTAACAGTCTTGCACTAGCTGAATGCACTAAACTGATAGTAGACTACCCTGGCCCGGCTCCAGCCGTCTGGCTTTTTCATATACAGCCCTTACCCTTAGCCCTGGTCATACTGTACACCTCTACCGGTGCCGGATGCAAGATACGGCCCATACTGACATTATACGTGTTGATACCCAATGGCTGAAATACCAGTCGTATCCTGGAACGTGAGGGGTCTCGGATCCCCACTTAAGAGGATGATGATTTCTTCCTGTTTGAAGAAATACCACCCTTTGATATTGTGCATGCAGGAAACGCATCTGACCAAGGATACGAAAAGCTGTCTTAGATATGCATGGGTGGGAAAAGGCATACCATTCCACTCATACCTCTTACTCCCGGGGTGTGAGTGTAATGATACATAACTCGATAGACTTCCAGGAAATTGATGTATGTATTGATGCAGAGGGCAGGTTTGTCTTCCTGCACGGCAGGAGAAAATAATGTTGTACGCCGATGACACTATGATCCTGCTCGAGATGTGGAGGGCTCTTTGACAGAGGTAATGGCCACAGTGGGAGACTTTGGCAGGTACTCTGGTTTGCGGATAAACTGGTCAAAGTCTTCCCTCATGTTAATAGATGATCTGGGGGGGGGGTCAGCGCGAGCCAGGTGGCTATCTACTATTTTATTGTAGAAAGTGTAAAACAGAAAGTTCAAAAATGATGACTAAAATAGTACAAAAAGATGTGGTTGCAGTGAATATACACAGAGATAATATAGCAAATAACCACAATGATTTGTTTGTGGAATGTGCATATACAGAGTGGTATATTATTCTGTTACATTCTATTAAATATTTTAGTACATCATTTCGTTCAGAATATTTTTTTTTCCTGTTTTCCTCCTAAAACATAGGTGCGTCTTATGGTCAGGTGCGTCTTATAGAGCGAAAAATACGGTATATTTTTTTGTTAACTGCTTTAAAATTTGCTTTGTGCTTTATTTGCAAGGTGCTTTAGTTAGGACAGCAAAACCAGCTATTCAGTGCTATATTCTTAAAAATCAGCTAAACCCTCTGAGAAAATAGGCTTTAGCTGCCCCCTGAGAGGTCTGCTTGAATGCCAGTGTCAAGTTTGTCGTAAGGCAATGGGTAAAAACAATTTTGCTCTTTGAAACATGTCACAGCAGTGGCATCTAACACTGATGTGTGCATTCAGTGCAAAGCATAAAATGACAGACTTCTTTTCTCTATCCTTTTCATTTTCCTATAGGTATCTTTCTTTCTCTCAAATCATGCTGACATGGCAGTCTTTATTTACAAGAACTTTGCTATTGCAAGTCAGAAAAAAAGCCTTTTAGGCATAATTTGTGAAAACTCATTGTAATCTTTAGCACAAGGATAAAATCAATGCTCAGTAGGCGATCTTCATTGTGGTGTAGTCTTCTCAATTGTACATCATCAAGTCTAATCCAATTTATGTGTAACATGCTAAAAAGAAATATGTGATCCATGCTTTTTGGCACCGCTCTAAACTCCTTTGCATTGTATAGTGTTAAAGAAAAATAACATCAATAAATTATTTTAAAAACCATAATAAAAACTTAAAGGGAATATGTAATGGTTTGGTGAATAATTTTTTTATGGTAAGGAATAAAAAGCAAAATAAAACACATATGAAATATTGTTTATTAATATTTTGTATTCTATTTTTCTAAGCCAACATCCTTCATGAAATCAGCGAAATCCAGACTTAGCTGCAAACCTTATTGAAGTCTATGGGGGTGAATCTTGATACTAAATTATTTATATTTTCTGTTTTAATGAGTTTTCATTAAAACATTTTTTTATACATACAGAACAGCAAGCACAATTTCAATCAAAAAGGGTGTCCATACAAGAATTAAAACGCAAAACAGTGCCAGTATAGGACTCAAAAACATCTTTTGTAATCCATGCATTTGGTACCAACTAATAGAAAGTCAATTGGGATGCTGTGACTTTGACCTAGTAATCTGCAAGAGAGAACATGAAAAAACTAAGGAAAAAGAGAAAGGGACAATGAGGGTGAAAGGTGGGTGGCAGCTTCACTGGGAATGGGTGTAAGCAACTAAATCACCAATCAGATTACCCTAGCCTGCAAACAAGGATAATCAGACGGTAAATAATTCATGGTCAAAGTCCTTAGGTATGTAGGGTCCAATCCAGGGGGTCCATACCTGTTCAAACGTATGCACTTCACTAAGGATGACTGATATCTTTTCATTAAAGAGATACCATACCATTTTGATCTTCATCTGTGATCTTCATCACATTCACATCAATGCATTTTTTGTAACTGCATTTTTGGAGAGGGTCAGGGACTTTTTAAAATGCAAAATGGTGCTTTTTTCCTTTTTGGGTTCAATTGATTTCAATGGAGAAGCTGCAGAAAAGCATTTAGTGCATTTTTACCATGATTTTGACACAATTTGCGTTTTTAAATCTGCCCAACAACAAATAAAAAATTGTAGTAAAAAAACAGCGGAAAGCACAGCAAAAAGCACTGCAGAAAAGCTCAAAAGCAACATGCTTAGATGTGAATCGAGCCTAAAAGCTATAGGAAAAAATGTATCTTAAACAATAAAGATATTATTAATACCTGTATGCCCTTTTGCCCAGCAGTGCCATTCTGCCAATGTAAATCAGCGTGCACTGGTCGGCAAGCGGTTAAAAGTTATTTCGGGTGTACAGATCTGTGCACACAGGCAGGGCACATAAAAATGTACCCCAGCTACAATTAAAATAACTCAAGCATAGTTTGTTAAAGTAGATGTAAAGCCAGCTCCTAAAATCTCATATAGGCTTTAACAAGATAATATCACTTTGAAAGTAAAGCTATTTTGAATGAAAATAACAGTTGCTACTGATATAAAGACCCTTGTTTCAAAACGTTGTGTTTTAGGGCAACAACACTCTGTCCCTGTCTCCCACAATCAACTGCCTTTAAAGCACCCAATCACATGCTTTCTCAAAGAAAACTACAGGTTTCTATGCTGATTTTCATTGCTCAGGTTGCATTGTTGTCACTATTTAAAGTAGACCTTCCATGAAAATGGAAAGTTTCCGCTATAAAAAAACCCCACCCCAAAATGTAAGATTTGAAATGAAAGCCGTTGATGAGCAAAAAAAAATCCTTACCATGGCTCCAGCTCTGACACTTCCAGGAGGCGTGAGTGACATCAGTGTCCTTACTACCTCCTCAAATAACTGGACACTCGAAAACCTATGAAAATACACCCTTGCAATGGGCTGGAGTGCATTCTTGTGGGATTTTGAGCATCCAACTATCCCATGAAGTATGGTTGAGGACAGTGACATCACCCACACCACCTGGGAATGTCAGAAGCCGGAGCTAAAGCCGGTATTTTTTCCCTAGTTCTAACAATCACATAATGTGTAGGTTGACCCAGTGGTCACCTATGAAAACTGAGTGCAGCAGAAAAAAGTACATCAAGCTTACTGCCTCCAGAACCAGAATATGGCCAGCACCAATATCTGCTCCAAAGGGGCAAAAAATACTGGGACCCTTGTACACCCATCTACAGTCTGAGGAAGTCTTTCAAAAGTAGTCTTCATGGAAGTATTGCTATCAAAAAGTTATACTTCCAAAGTAGAAACAAAACCAGAAGGCTCGCCTACACATGAAAACATGGTGTGCAGAAAAATAAAAATGTGAAACATATGGCTCTGATAGAAGGCTATTTGTTCATTGAACAGCTGAAGGTGGTGCATGAAAGTGAGGCTGCAGGCAACAGTAAAGCATAGAGGAGGTTTCCTGAAGATTTTGGGCTACATGTTTTCAAGTGCAGTCGAATATTTGCTCAAAATAGATAGCACTCTCCTTGCTAAAAAGTAAAGACAGATTTTTATCTATCAGCCTATACCATCAGGGAGGCATTTGATCTGTTCCAACTAAATTCTGTAGCATGACAGTGACCCCCAAAATATCATAAAGAACTGCCTGCAGCAATAAGAACAACAAAGAATCCTGCAACAGATGGCGTAACCCCCAGAGAGACCTGAAGTCAATATCATTAAGCCAGTTTGGGATTATAGAGACAGAAGGATATAAGGCAGCCAAAATCTGTGACATAAAAGTTCTCAAAGATGCTCGGAATATTCTGCCATGGGAGTACCAGTGCAACATTCTTCTGCACTTATAAAGTGAGAACGATTTGACAAATAATACCATTCTTAGTTTTTGTTATTTGAACAAATGTCTATGAAGTACGATAAACAGAAAAAACATAAATAAAATCAATATTTATCATTTTGGTTTTAGCATAGAAATTCTCTTATGCATACTTCCATATATATTGCTCCAAGCATATTCACTTTTGCTACAATTTGATGTGATTTGAAATGCAATAATTAAAGTATATGTAAATCAGTAAAATATCATGTCATTGGAAGTTTTACAATTTTGAAATCTGCAACTTTAAAATTATACCTAGTAATACACATCTGCATACAACTCCTGGCTAAAACGTTTTCTATGTACAAAGTGTACTTTCTTAACTTGTCCAACCAGAGCCTATTACCAGAAAACTGCCTCTTGCAAGGTGACAATGTAGATAAAATAAAAGGGGGTGGCATTAACTCGGTAATGGATATCACAGAGGAGAAAACGACTATCCATCTACTCCTAGCCATGCAACTAGCTAAGATAGTTTAATCATCTCTATCTTAGCTGACATGGTTGCCATGGCCCTGGCGCTAAGTATTACAGATTTTTGAAAAATTCAGAATCTGGTGTGTGAATCCTTCTATTTTTTCTATAGCAACAACTCACTAGCCAGACTAGATTACCCTTTTACATCTATATAATTAGAGCCTTATATTCACACAACAGAGATTGACTCTCTTGTAGTCTCAGACAATTTACCCATTTCCTTATAACTATGATAATACATCCCTAAACGTCACACCATTAATCTTCATTTTAACATAAGCTCTAAGGCTACTTTCACACTGGGGGGGGGGGGCGTTAGCAGTAAAGCGCCGCTAAAACTAGTGGCTTCTACCGCTGTTATAGCGGCACTTTTTGGCCGCTAGTGGGGCGCTTTTAACCAGCGCTAACGACCGAGGAAAGGGCTAAAAGCACCCGAAAAGCTGTTGAATTGCTTTGCAGGTGCTTCGGCAGCAGTGCCCATCGATTTCAATGGCAGGGGCGGTGCAAGAGCCGTGTATACACTGCTCCTGCACTGCCCCAAAGATGCTGCTTGTAGGAAATTCTTTCCCATCCTGCAAGCGCACAACCCCAGTGTGAAAGCACTCAGGCTTTCACACTGGGGCTGCAGAAGGAGCAGTTTACAGGCGCTTTTCAGGGGCTATTTTTGGTGCAAAAACGCCTGTAAAACGCCTCAGTGTGAAAGCAGCTTTAGAGACTTGCCAGGAATATGAGACCACTAACCATGTAAATGCTTCCTCTCCTACTTTGTTTTGGGAAGAGGAGAAATCTTTTATGCAGGGCACAATAATTGCCTAGGTGGCAGCAAAAAAAAGAACTGAAATGCAATATCTTACAAGTGCTATACTATGACAAGCTTAGCATTAATTGTCTCAAACCCCCACAGCGGAACATACAGCAGCCTGACATGTAGCTAAATAAACAGCTTGATGGGTAACCCAGCAAACCCTTAACTATGAAGCTTATGTTAAACTAAAATTACATAAATATAAGAATGAAAATGGTTGCCAATCTAACCAAAGGTAAACAAACTAGGTCTCATATTCTTTCCCCCAGGAATCATAGCAACATCTCTATTTCCCACCCAAACAAATAAACACCATTTTAGAATACCCTTGTCGCCAACTTTATTTTAGGCTCTGTTCACATTTTGGCGTACGGGGGCGGCAATCGTGGTAAAATCTTGCAAATGGAATTGCGGGACACCCGTCGCCCAAAAGAAGCTCATGTACTTCTTTTGGGCGAAAGGTGTCCCGCGATTCTGTTTGCGTGATTTTACCACGATTGTCGCCTGATGAATCGCAGTATTGACGGGCATCCCACGATTTGCTGCTATTGCGAATCGAGGACAGAATTGCAGCGATTCCACCAGAGATTCAGAACGCGGAGATGTGAACGGGGCCTATCACATTGTACAAACTTAGGTGGCAGAGCAGATTTTCAACAAGGCCTTGCAACATTTAAACAAACTAATAACTGCTGAAGAGATTGGAACCAGCACAAAAATTTTATCTAATAGCAAGTTATCTGGGTGGTCAAGATGATTACTTTTGTTAGATACACACTCTCACTCCTTCCAAAACTCTCAGATGTCACAACATTAAATAAGACCTTCACAACTTTTATATGGTTAGGTAGCAGACCTCATATTTCACTGCACTGACTTTACGTGTTCAAGGTGGATTAGGGAGGAACCATGCCTAACTTTCCCTTTAACAATTTAGCTTGTCTACTAAAATTGGATAAAAGTTACTCCAGATTTTCTAACAACAGCCTAGAATCAGATATGTCATGTCTTTGGCACCCCGCCATGCTCCTTTATTGACTTGTCTTTAAACTTCCCCAAACACTATGTCAAATCACACATGTGCGGTGCGAATTGCAGCTCCGGTTTCCCTGCGAAGATAAAAAAAGATTCATTCAACGGTTCCTCTCCGTTGTAGCTGCGGATCAGCTGACCAGAGAGAGGGGGGGGGTTTGGGGGAGGGGGAGATAATTTGTGTTCAGAACGAAACCCATCTGCAAATCAGATGCGTTCCCATTAATGATTATGTGCCTGCAATTCGCACCGCACTGCTTAGAATACGCACACGCAAACGAATACGCACATATGTGAACCAAACCCATTGAAAAGAACATATTTTCAAGTGTTCTGCAAATTGGATGCGGAGTAAACTGCATCCAATTCACATATGTGCAAACCCAGCCTAAATGGAGGGAACTGAGAAAATATTTAAAACTACTGTATCCCCATATTTATTTGAATACCTCTTTATTAAACGCAATCTTGCTGTTCCTCAGAGTAAAGAATATCCTGCTTTTTAAATCTGGGCAGCAAGAGGTTGAATGCATATCTACCATCACTTTACAAAATCATCCTGCAAACCATGGTTAATCGCTTCAACCCCGGAAGAATTTACCCCCTTCCTGACCAGAGCACTTTTTGTGATCCAGCACTGCGTCGCTTTAACTGACAAGCGCGGTCGTGCGACGTTGCACCCAAATAAATATAATGTCCCTTTTTCCCAAAAATAGAGCTTTCTTTTGGTGGTATTTGATCACCTATGCTTTTTTTTTTTCGCTATAAACAAAAAAAGGGCAACAATTTTGAAAAAAAGCAATATTTTTTCTTTTTGCTATAATGAATATCCCAAAAATATATAAAAATTATTTGTTTTCCTCTGTTTAGGCTGATATGTATTCTTTTACATATTTTTGGTAAAAAAAAAAATTGCAATAAGTGTATATTGATTGGTTTGCGCAAAAGTTATAGCGATAATAGGGGATAGATTTATGGCATTTTTATTATTCATTTTTTTTTATTAGTATCTGCGATTTCTATCATGACTACGACATTATGGCAGACACATCGGACACTTTTGACACTATTTTGGGACCATTGTAATTTATACATCGATTGATCAGTGCTATAAAAATGCACTGATTACTGTGTAAATGACACTGGAAGGAAAGGGGTTAAACACTAGGAGGCGGTCAAGGGGTTAAGTGTGTCCTAGGGTGTGACTCTAACTGTGGGGGGATGGGCTACCACTGACATGACAGTGATCACTGCTACAGATGATCGGGAGCAGTAGATCCCTGTCATGTCACTAGGCAGAACAGGGAAATGCCTTGTTTACATAGGCATCTCCCCGTTCTGGCGCTCCGTGACACGATTGCGGGACACCGGCAGACATCGAGTCCGCGGGACCCGCGGGCACGGTTACACTGTACGAGGTGGGCGTGCGTGACTACTAGCCCTGCAAATTAAAGGGGACATACAGGTACGCCCATTTGCCCACCGCTGCCATTATGTCAACGTATATCGTTGTGCGCGGCTGGCGAGTGGTTATAGTATGTAGAACTGAGCATCAAATTTCATCCCAATGAGAAAATGTGTGCACTACCTTCAGACCACTGCTTATTGGAAAAGCAACACCAACAACCTAATTATTGATCTACATACAAATATCCTAGACACCTTTATTAAGGAGCCATGTATCTCTATTCCACTATATACCTATCTCTGAACAAACTTAGTGATACTAAAGTCTGATACTAAAGTCTGATACTAAAGTCTTGTTTTTTTTTTGTTTTTGTTGTTCAACTTGCCTGCTCTGTGCAGTGGATTTGCACAGAGCAGCCTAGATCCTTCTCTTCTTCGGTGCTCCTGGCTTCTCTCTCCTGCCAAGTGCCCCTACAACAAGCAGCTTGCTATGGGGGCACCCGAACCAAACCACAGCTCCCAGTGTCCATTCAGACATGGAGCCGTGACCCGACCCTCTCTCTCCTCATTGGCTCACTGACTTTGACAGCAGCGGGAGCCAATGGCGCTCCGCTGCTGTCTCAGCCAATGAGGAGGGAGAGTCCTGGGCAGCTGAGTCTCTCGTGCAACCTCGCTGGATTGAGATGGGCTCAGGTAAGAATGAGGGGGGCTGCTGCACACAGAAGGCTTTTAATCTTAATGCATATAATGCATTAAGATAAAAAAAAAGTTCTGACTTTACAACCACTTTAAAACTTACAAACTAGAAAATCCAATGTAACAAAATTGGCATACAAAGAGAGAGAATCTGATGACTGCATTTCATATACAAAGCATGTTGTTTATTCAAACTGTTATATTCAAATTGGGTTATGATTAAGCACCCTGGAGGTGTGAAGTGCATCAATAAGCTTCCCTGTTTTTTTTTTTTGTGTGATGTAGTCTAACATTATAATGCTTTTAACAATTTGAATAAAGAAGATGCTTTTTATATAACAATGGTGTGTGGTCATTCAACTTTCTCTCTTTGTATGCATACAGTCATGAGCTGGACCTGCACCCACTGGGCAAGTGGGCAGTAAAGACAGACTGACCTGGAACAGTGATTCCTTTTTTGCAACAAAATGAGCATTGGACTTCTAGTGTAAAAATATAGTTGACAAATTACTAACTGGATACTGCACTGCATCTGAAGAGTCATACGATATGTATGGCTGAATTTTCATCGCACAGAGATCGCATGTGATATGCACAGCAGTGCAGTGCGAATCTCATGCGATGTCTGGCATCACTGCAGTGTGGCAGAGGTGATCTGTCTGTGCCCCAGTGTGTTCTAGATATGACTCACCACCTTCCCGTTCTTCTCCCATAGGGGGGAGGGGTTGTGGTGTTGGCTTGCCGCCCCCCCCCCCCCACACAAAAAAAAAAAAAATAGAGCACCAGCCGCCACTGTGGAATATACATATCTGTGAACCTTGTTCAGGAACTAAATAGCTTTTCATGTTTCACTCAATCTGTTTGGATATACTAATGCAAATTTTCCTTTAACATAGTGAATGTGGTGAAAATTTATTTTGCAATAAATACCTATTCATGCACAAAAGCTCACACATGCATTTATGATGTAAGTCAGCAGAGCTTCACCTCATTCCTTTGCATATTAAAAAAATCTCTTTGCAATGTGCACAGCCTATTTGCCTTTTGTAAATTATCCCCGTTATTATCCCTGAGTATTCTTTTAAAAGTAAGTTAAAAAACTCAGGAAAATTAAACATTCTCTACTTCTCTAATAACTCAAGCCCACCATCTGAAAAATATAATGAAGCTGTGGTGACCTCTGAGTCTCTAACAGTAAAGGTATTAATGTCAGTAGAGATGTTTTGAAACTTTTACATGATTCCCTACAATAGATTCTCCTAAAATTGTTTCATCTACATCATATTAGAAAACGGTCCCTAGGTAGGAAAATAACATACCAGAGGTGGGGTCTCCAAACGTTGGTGTTTTAGGCAGGCTACTGTAAGCAGGACAGAGCAGAAAGCAGCAGGGCAATATGCATGTACCGCTGTCAGAGCAGATCTAATGAGGCAAATGATGGTGGATCGGTGGGCGGATTCCCAAGTGTGCAGGGAGGGGCTCCGCTGTCAGGCAGCATGGATGTGTGGGCTGGCTGTGTGTGCTGAAGGCAGGCTGAGGGGGTGCCGGCAAAGGAGGAGGTCGGGGTGAAGGTGGCTCCCTGCTCTGTGCAGCTGCCACCGCCACCATAGATTTGGATGGAAGTCTTGTCATGCCTGGTGTGCTGCAGATTCCACCAGTGACCTGATCTGGAGAAGGAGCTGCAGTACTGGGAGGAACTGTCTGCAGGACTGGAAAACCCAAAGGTGTGTGTGATGTTGGAGGGGTGTGTTAGGGGAGAGGTATGAGGCGGAGGGTTTGATCAGAGTGGAGAGATATGGGGGGTGTAATCAGACTGGGGGTATCTGGGGTGGTGGTGATCTATCTGGGGGGGTGATCAGATTGGGGGGTATCTGGGGATGTAACCAGGTGGGGGACACAAATGTGGGAGAGACTCTGATGGGGGACAGACATGGAGGGACTCTGATAGGGGACACAGACGTGGTGAAAAGCTCTAATGGGAAAACAGACACGCAGAAAGGCTCTGATGGTGACAGAGAGGTGTGGAAAGGCTATGATGAGATTATTTTAATTGTATTAATTTACTTATAAATAAAAAAAAAATTCAGCATGCAAATGTTTGTAAAATACACAATGTGGCCCTCAGACTAAAACGTTTGGAGACTGCTGTACTAGAGTGATCATATTTTCTGTTTGCTGTAATAAGCTTTGGGATCAAGTAGGACAAGAATCTATGGCCACAGTAAATGAAACTTTGGCCTGCTCTATCTGCTGACCAAAACTATGATAACCAAAACTTGGCTAGTAAAGTCAAGGGAAATTTAAGTCTGTATATTAGGCAATACAGACAAAAACTGAATTCCTCTAATGCCCCGTACACACGACGGAAAATGTCCTATCGGACAGTGTTGTCGGAAATTCCAACCGTGTGTAGGCTCCATCAGACTTTTTCCGTCGGATTTTACGACGGACAAAGTTTTATCTCCTGCTCTCAAATTTTCCGAAAACAAAGTCCTATCGGACTTTTTCCGATCGCGTGTAGCGAATTCCGACGGACAAAGTGCCACGCATGCGCAGATCACATTACAAGACCAAAGCTATTGGCTACTAGCCTCTATGTAGTCCCGTCGTAGGCAACAAACGTCACCACGTTCAGAATGATCGGATTTTTCGACAACTTTGTCCGACCGTGTGTATGCAACACCAGTGTCGGACAAAGTCCGTCGGAAAAAATCTGATGGATTTTGTGGTCGGATTTTCCGACCGTGTGTATGGGGCATTACACAGTATATAATCAATGAAGATTATTGAAGTAAGTCACATACTATTTGTAAACTCAAGCTTTTTTTTATAACACCAAAACTTTAGTTAAAGAACATTTCCTTTAAGATGCATCCTAAAGGTTATGGTGCTCTTGATTTTGTTATGGTTTTGAGTTATATAACTTAGGCAATGTCTTCATCTTCATGAATAATAGTAATGGCCACAATGTACTTTCAAATAGCTTTTCTCAAGTATATTGCTACATTAAAAGCAGAATAATTGTGTCTAATTTTGCTGGGTCCCTTTTGTAATTAGGAAATAAAAGTTTCTCCCTTTTAATTTTCCCAAGCTAATCCACTGTGTGTAGTACCATCTATAATAATTATTGTCTCTTGTACTGCTATAACAGTGACATCACAGAAGTCAATTAGAACTTTTCATGGCTGAAGAGTGGGAACAATCTTTTATGCAAGTCTTACAAGATATAATAACACTGCTTTGTATGACATTTTCACTTAAGAAGACAGTGCATCTAATGTTTAGCTTTTTGTCAGGTTTAACATTCTATAAAGTATTAAAAGCTTGGATTTAAGCCATTATTTGCTTTTTGTTGAACTAAAGCCCATTACTGAAACAAATGAATGCCGCATTTAGTTTCAAAAGAGAAGATCTATACCATTAATATAATGTACTGGATAAAAAATAATATGCCATTACAAAATATATTGTAGAGTTTCTGGATAAAATGAAACGCAATAGAAGAATCGGCTATAGGGAAGCACTGCTTACCTCAGTGAAAATCATTAATTAAGCAATGGATTATTATTTTCCGGTGGATGAAAGTTTGCAGTTGTTGAATGTGAAAGGCCTAGACAGACTGATGGACACAGGGACAGTACCGTCAATAAAAAATGGACAACAAAAGCTTTTGTCATGCTTGACAGTTCAGTTTAAAAAAAGACCATAAGGGAAGTTAATAGTGTTTAACAAACAATTTGGGGCTGAATGTTGGTAGAAGGGAACATGGATTTTGGTTAGAATGTTATTTCTTTCACAGGCTGTTCACTGAATAGACTTCTAGTGTTGCAATAAACCTATGCTGACTGCAGCACAATAAGTGCTTTGTAAGTTGATATTTACTTTCCTGAAAATTTAATTCAAGAGAAACCATACAAAAGAATTGTATGTAAAGCTTTAACCATTTAAAAAAAAAAAATCACTTCTAAAACAAGTGAGCTAAAACAAGTAGAAATATCTGGATTATTGTTGTTCACACCATTTTTGTTGCAATAACAGTTTTGATTCGTTTTTTTTGCAGCAAACATATTTAAACCGCTGTTATAAGGCCACATGCACACTGTATTCTCTCATACATTTTCCCCTACAGGGGTTTAGCAGCAGAAAAACACAGCCACATGTGCATTTATTTGCATTAATGCGCAATCACATATCTGCTGTTAAAGCATTCCATTGGCCAGAATGTTAATTTATTCTGGCCATTAGAATGTATTAGACTTAGAATGTATTAATGTGCCTAGCATTAATGCATGTTTATGCACATTTAGGGGATTTTAAGAATTTTTTTATGCTCAAAAGCTTCTCTCCTGAACGCAACTTTGATGGGGGGGGTTTCTGCCTCTAAACACCCCTGCCTGTAAGATCCTGTAAATGCCTATAATGTGCATGAATACATAGGCTAACATGGAGGGGTGTTTAGAGGCAGAGCAAAAAAAAAAAAAGCTCAGACCTGTAAAAGAAAAAAAAAAGTAAAAGTGTGCATAATTTATTCATCCAGACTTTTTATTTTTTGTTTTTGTGTAGGTATATTATTCATAAAAACATTCTAATTATGGAAGATATAGACACCCTGATGTGTAATTTCAGCTTTATCTCAAAAAGAAATCTAGGTCTGACCCACCCTCTCCCAATTCTTGAGCTCGTTATTGGAGATTTAGGCCACCCGTTACTTTCAAGTATTAGTAAGAATTTTGAGTAAGTGACAGGCCCAGCCCTTCACTTTCTCAGACCCCTTTCACACTGAGGCAGTTTTCAGGCATTTTCGCTCTAAAAATAGCGCCTGAAAACTGCCTCTTATGCAACCCAGGGAGGTGCGCTTGCGGGACGGGAAAACAAGTCCTGCAAGCAGCAGGACTTGGGGCGGTGTAGGAGTGCTGCATACAGTGCTCCTACACTGCCCCTGCCCATTGTAATGAATGGGCAGCGCTTCGGAAGCACCGAAACATGGGCACTTTTAATCCTTTCTTCGGGCGCTAGCGGGTGTTAAAAGTGCCCTGCTAGCAGCTGAAAAGCACCTCTAAAATGACAGTAAAGCGTTGCTAAAACTAGCGGCACTTTACCGCTAATAGACCTGTCGCCCAGTGTGAAAGGGGTCTCAGAGAAAGTTAGGATTGGTGTACCAGAGTTCCCTAGGACTTTTAAACCATGAGGGCAATAAGAGCCTGTGGAAGTATAGGGGAATGCAAAACCATCTTGAAGCAGGCAAAATACACGTCTGCAAGAGGTCTGCTGAAGGTGAAATGCACCTGCTAATAAATTCAGAATTTTCTTAAAAGCAACTCAAATTGATATCAAACTAACACCGTTTATACAAGCCCAAAGCATATTAACATGAGTCCCAAAAGATACATGTGGATACCTGGGGCCACATTGCATTTAGTTTGACATTTTTCAGATATTAATGAGAGAAAAGAGTTGTTTAGTAACCCAATAACTATAGATATGGCATCATTATTTGACCAACATTTAAATCAAATTATTTAAAGAGACTGAGCATTTTGAAAACCTGTGATACCTATAATCAAACTAGTGACTCTGAAAGAGCATTTCTAAGCAACAAGTGAATGCATTTTGTAAGCTACTAATACCATCCAGAAAACACAGCTAAAGTTCGAAAGTTAACAAGCTTCAACTTAATCTGTGTAATCAGCAATCCATATCTTTATGCAGCTTTTTACCTGTTTAATGGGAGTGTACTTCTTATGTATGCACTGCATAATTTCCTATCTTCATGCTTCTTGCATTCAATCATTTTCACACTTCCAAGGCAGGTTTAAATCTGACTGGCTGTGACAATGAATTCTCATTATTTAACATGAACCTTCCTAATGTTAGAGGGAGTAAGAAATGATTCCCGCAAACATAAGGAAGGGGGTGTTAAAAAGCGCTATTTATAGAAAGTCAAATGGCCACTTTTTAAAAGCGCAATAGCAACCTTTTTAATTTCTCCCAAGACAGGGTTCCTTTAAGATATATAAATTATCATACATAATGCTTATGCACTCTATGTATCAGGAAGCAGAAAATGCCTGTGTATACTGACCTTATGCATGATCCCATTAAACTGGTGGAGGGGCCATTTAATTTAGAAAATCTTAAAGATCTCAAGGCTGACTACACCAATGCCTGAATTAAAAACGTAAATGCTGAGCAGCTATACCGTATGTCTTCTGTTTTAATTTTACATTTTTATTTAAATGTAATGTTTTTTAAGCAGGTATAGAAGTTGTCATTTGGACTAACACAGGGAAGCTAGCGAATACTTCTAACTGTGTTACATACAGTACATCTTACTATTCCCTTTTATGTATGCTCTAATAAATTACCCATCATGAGGATATAGATACATTAATCTCCAGCTGCAATCAAAGCTAGTGATAATAAACTGTCATTTATTGCTGCAAATAAGGGCACATTTTGACAACCAGCTGTTTGATTTCAACAGATAATCCTCTATAACCCTCAGTAATGAATGTAAAGCCCAACAACACAGCACATTTTTACTACTCAATCATCTGATTGCTTTGAGTTTCAATTTGTCAGAAGGGCTCTAAGGGTGGAATGCTGGGGATATGGTGTTGTTTGCATTGCGGTGTATGTTATAATAAGCATTAAATCATTTTAATAAAAGATACTATGTCATTTAAAACATGAACCTGCTAGATGTTTGAATATGTGCAATTTCTAAACCACACACCTGGAGACCATCTGGTCTTTTGATAGTGAAGTAACTCTTTCTAGGATTTAGGTGAATAATATGTGGCAATTAAATATACAGCTCATGGAGTTTGAAGTGCTAGTAAACTCTGTTTAACATCTGCTGAGAGGCGGGGTTTTTTTTTATAATAGAAGAGACCATAGAGGTCTCTTCTGTCATAAGTGTCCCCCCTGCATGTCAGTGGGTAATTTTATCTGAGCCACACATAAGCAGCTCAGATCACATTTACAGCCCCCTCTGTGTGCCGTGGCGATGTAACTCCCCTGTACATGCACAGGAGTGACGTCGCCGTGGCCCGGCCACTCAAGCAGCCAAAGATAGAAAAACGGAAAGGAACACCAGGGGAGGATGAAAGCACCAGGGGAGCTGTGACAGCTCTCAGCTGGATGGCTCTGTTTGCAGGTAAGTCTCTCATAATGTGCTAGTATGCAGTACATACCAGTACATTTTGGCTTAACCACATGCCGCCCGCCATACAGCAAAATGACAGCGGCAAAGTGGTTTCAATATCCTGTCCGGACGTCATATAGGATATTAAGCCTCTGCGCGCCCCTGGGGGGCATGCATCACGCCGAACGTTGTTGCGGTGTGTCAGTCTTTGACGGAGACTCTTTACCACGTGATCAGCTGTGTCCAATTACGGCTGATCACAATGTAAACAGGAAGAGCCAGTGATTGGCTTTTCCTCACTCGTGTCTATCAGGCTGCTCCTCTGACAGGGGGGTCTGTGCTGATCGATTATCAGTGCAGCCCCCCCCCTTAGGATGCCCACACTGGACCACCAGAGATGCCACCAGACCACCAGGGATGCCCACCACCAGGTATGCCACCCTAGACCACAACGGATGCCAATCAGTGCCCACAATGGGTGCCAATCAGTGCCCACAATGGATGTCAATCAGTGCCCACAATGGGAATCACTGATTGGCAGGCATTATTGTTTGGCACTGATTGGCATCCATCAGTACCATACATTACAGTACATCAGTATTAGTGCCCAACATCAGTGCCACCTCATTGGTGCCACCTCATCGGTGCCCATTAGTACCGCCTTATCAGTGCCCGTCAGTGCAGCCCCATCAGTGCCCATCAGTGAAGGTGAAAACGTACTTATTTACAAAGTTTTGTAACTGAAACACAGACATTTTGTTTTCAAAATTTTTGGTCTTTTTTTTCATTTGTTTAGCAGAAAATAAAAATCCCAGAGGTGATCAAATACTACCAAAAGAAAGCTCTATTTGTGGGAACAAAATGATAAAAATTTTGTTTGGGTACAGTGCAGTATGACTGCACAATTGTCATTCAAAGTGCGACAGCGCTGAAAGCTGAAAATTGGTCTGGGCAGGAAGGTGTATAAGTGCCCAGTATTGAAGTGGCTAAACCTGCAGGGGGACCCGTTTTATTTTTAGGACTGGACTTTACTACCACTTTAGTACAATAAAGATATCATTCTATGCAAATTGTGCTAGATTTTGAAAACAAATTACACTTGTACAGAGAGCATTTTTAGTTAATCATTATAAAGCATTTTTCATTAGCAAATACGATCACTGTATGTAAATCAAATTCTCTAAGTAAAATCCGTACATTCTGAACCTGGTGAATCCACCTGCTAGCTGAAAGTATACCGTCTGTATGTCAAAACTGTTTCTTTTGCAGTTTTTGTAGAGTAGAAATGAGGTTTGAACCACTTTAAGGTTTGTATTGTCTGTCTGTGACCCTGCTGGTACTCATCCTGGTATCCTGTATTTGTCTTGGTGACCTGGTGGTACAAAACTTTATGGTTGTCACTTTTGCCACTTGAGCGGGGGTTGAGGAAGAATCTTTAAAAGGAGACATTTGTAAATAACGACTGTCCAAGGGAGGATTTATTTTTACTTGTTATGTCTCTGGGAAATGAAGAGGGGGTGAAGTCTCCCCAGCTGGACACAGACAGCAAAAAAACTGCCAAAACCATATACTTACCCACTAGGCAAGATACCATGACCACAAAGGGGGTTCTCCTGGCCATCCATTTTACTCCAGGTGTGTTAACATCTAGGATTTCCCCAAATGTGGGTAAATCGGCTTCATAAATTGTGGTTGTGAGGACTGTGTCTGTGCTAAGTTAACCTGCCAGATTCTTACTCTTTTCAAAAGGAATGTAAAAAAGTGGCTTTAGATACACTTTTATTCATCAAGTACATTTTAAAAGCATATCTGGAATTCTTTTTTACCTGCCAAGAGATTTGTATTTGTGTACAGAGAGAACTGTGGTCCCCTGTCAGACAGTGCATTCAGATTTTTTTTTTTTTTTTTTAATTCTTACATTTTAAGCAGAACAGAAGAAGACAAACCAATACAATGCAAAGAGAAAACTGCTCATGACACAGTATACCAACAATGGAACAAATAGGAGATCACATTAGTACAGATGTATATTAGAAAATAAACACGACAAGGGCATACAATACCCAGTAATTGCATCAAACCACAGCAAATAGGATCAGGTGTTCAAAACAGTCCCCACTTGAAAAAGGGATAAACGATAGTACAAAGCTTGTACGGATTGCTTCCTCAAGCATTTCAAGGTGGAGCCTTTCCAAGACATAGGACAGGGAAAGAAAAAAAAGATAAAAAAAGGGGGGTGGGGGAAGATCACAAAAATGTGTGAGGGGGATGAGTTAGGGTCCCGGAGGAGGGCATCCATCAAACCAGAGGGCAACCCCTCAGAAGGTCAAGAGAGGAATTGTCCAGAGACAAAGCAAAGAACCTTAACAGGCCATGCATTGATCAAAATACAGCTTGTTTAGCAGGGACAGGCCAAAATTTAATCCATGTGGGCAGGCTGATTGTATCCAAATTGATTAAATGATCAGCTAATGATCAGATATTTTTCTACATGTGATTATTGCTAACAGCTATAGCCACTAGCAGTAATCATTGTGTTCCACTGATTGGGAAGACTTCCTGCCCCCCACCCCGGCAGCAGAACACAGTGCCATGGGAGGCATTCCCCCATCACCTCGGATTGTGTTGATAGGGATCAAGGGATTTCCTTTCCTTCAACCCATGGTAGAAGTAAAGAAAATTGAATCATCTGTGGGCTGAATAAGGTGGTCAACCTACAGCCATAGCATTTCCATATTCCTGGGAAGAGGTAAAAATCCATCCACTGAAACCATGTTTTTCTAAACTTCTTAGTTTTATAGTGGCAAGTGGCTATAGCATTCAGATCTTTAACCCCCCACTACATCAGCAACACCCCATGATCAAGATCATGGGATGAAATCACAAGCCAAGTATGGCTGAATGAACAATAATGCAGCAGCAGCAGCATTGTTCAATATACAGCATCTTCACTTTGTATGTCACACTTGCCTTTCAATCTGTCCTATTTAGCTATGAAATGTCCAGCGTCTAGTTTCTGGTCCATCTGCCACCATCTTCCCTTCCACTTCTTTGGGTTCTGTGACACGTCTCTTTGGCAAATGATGACGAAACACATGTGCACAGGCGTGCAGTGAACATTTGATAATAAAAAAATGCTAGGGGCATGGATCCAATGTTTTTTTAACAAAGAGACTTTGCATGTCTTTTGTAATTCTTTTAACCTCAATAATTGGTGTTTTTGTATATGTCATGAGGTCAGCATTAATGTGACTTATTTTCCTGCACAATGATAACCACCCACAGTTAAGCCTACTACACACTAGTATTTTGTTTTTCTGATGTTATTACAGTGATCTCCCCTGCTGAGGTATTGCGTTCTGACAGGGGTACAGTCCCCTTGTTAGAACACTTCGGTCAGCGCTCTCAGCTGTTGGCTGGGAACGCGGATAAGGAACTGATCGGCTGCTGGTTTTCCAGCATGGTCGTCTGACAGAAGCCGGCCGCCATACAGACGGGCAGAATGCAAGACATTTTTTATTGAACTGGCCAATGTCGCCCAACATTCGGCCTGTGTGTACTAGGCTTTAGACATTTAAATAGTCTGTGCCATGATGATTGATCAGATTGCTTAGATTTTCTAATTTTCTATTCTTTGCTCCTGTTGTAGAGAAATAAGTATGAATGATCTGGCATCGCCCATAGGTTGTTAAAGTTTGGTTTCATAAGCAATAATGTGCAGCGCCTCTATGCAAACTTATATATATATATATATATATATATATATATATATATATATATATATATATATATATATATATATATATGTATATATATATATATATATATATATAGTATATGAAAAACACAATATGTGTATTGCAATAAGTAATCAATAAAGTCCTATTAACTGTGATGATATATCAACTCAAAAAAGTTCCAAAATAAAATGTATTCCAATGAGAAAAACATGGGAAAAAAAGGTGTGTATTCCAGTGTCCAAAGAAAGACCTTCCACTTTGAATCTTAACACACTAGCACTTGTGCTCTGTGGACCCTTTTTTTTTTTCACTCATTGGCATGCATTTTATTTTTATTTATATATATATATATATATATATATATATATATATATATATATATATATATATACTGTATGTTTGTATAGAGGCGCTGCACATTATTGTAGATGTTTCAGTTTGGTTTTGTATGTAGACCTATTGCTAGCTGCCTTCTCTATACCTCTAACGCAGACTTTTTTACTATTTTCAAAGTTTAGTTTCAGATTATCAAATCTTTTGAGCATTTTTGTGTAACACATTTGTTCTCCAAGTACTTACCAGTTTGTGTAATTTGAGCAAACCTATAAATTCTTGTTGTTGTGACGTGTTTATACCAGCTGAAAATGTAAATTCTGTGTATTCCTTTTAGTATTTGTCTCCATTTCAATTGTATTTAATACAAAGCTACCAGCTGTGGTTCTAAGAGTTTATTTAGAGCAGTTCTGCAGAGCTTGACTGTACTCATCTGCTACAGAATGATGTATTAAATAGAAGTATTCCCTTTTTAACATGCCAGATAACTATAAGCTTATGCGTTAAAGACCACAGTAAAAATATTTAAATAATTGTAAACACGTTTAGGTACATTATTTATTACAAATAAATGGGATTTTCTCGGCTCTTATGTCCATTATATGATTCACTTGTGCTGTGAAGGGATGTGCTTAGGATTTTTTTGTAGTTTCCAGTAACAAAAAAAAAAAAAAATCATTGCGCTTTTTTTTAAGGCTGGATTCACACCTGAGCATTTTCAGCTCATAAAACGCTTGTATAACGCCTGAAAAATGGCCAATAAGCAATATCCCATTCATTTCAATGGCACCTGTTCACATGAGAGTGTGTTGTCACCTGAATCAAAACGCCTGAAAAATGCCTTAAGCTCGAAAAAGAACATGAGCTTTTTTTGGGGCAGATTACAGGCGTTTTTCTGCTTTTTACATTGGTGACCTGTAAAAAATCGCAGGAAAAACGCGGTAAAACGTGCAACTTTGAAACACTCAGGTGTGAATGCATCCTTAATAAATACCTTATATTAGAAAATATCAGTATATATTTATGTGTCCACTCTATTTTACACCTTTTAATCTCAAGAAACCTGCATAAAAGACTTCAACAGACCCCCCTCCTCAAAACTAATCCTACCCAAAAGAATTTTACATAGTAAAAAAGAACCGCTTTACTATGTGTCTATCCATTTTCTATGGCATGTTAATCTGTATATTTTGTAATAAATATTCATTTTACGTAGCACAGTACTACTCAATATTTTTGATTGTTAGCTGGCGTATGAATTTTCTTTTAAATCGGATTCATTTTGAGGAGGGGTCTGTCTATTATGCAGATTTTTCAGGTTACATTTTTATATGAAACATACCAGAGACTTCAGAACTGGGTGGTAGGAGGCCTTGGCTTTTTATTTGGCTTGATTTTAGTCTTGTGTTCACCTAGCCACTGATTTTCCCTATTTTGCTTCTGAAACCTACCTTAGATATGGCCTATTTTAAAATACTTGTTTTCAAATGTTTTAGTCCTGGCTTGTCCTTTTGTGTGTTATGATTTGTCATTGGTCTACTTGATTAGTATCTGTCTTTTTTGCCATTTGCTCTGCACTCATTGTTATGTGCCTTGATCCCAGTTAGTTCCATTCTCCTTTTTGTCTGCTTTTTAATCTCTGCGTGATGATGTCATCCAAATAGCCCCACCCCGCCCCAGCCCAACCTTTACAAAAGCATGATTTTTTCTATTACGTAAAAAGTCCTAAAGCTACTTTGCTACTTTACTGCACTGCAACCCTCCTTCCTGCAGTGTAACATAAGTCAACACTATTTGTTCACATTCTTCCATATGCCAGGCTCTATTGTCCTTGTCTGCCATAAATCCTGGAAGAGAATCCTAGGGACTTCTGAGCTGTGTCAGACATGTAGAAACCAAAATGCGGTATTCTTAAAGTATTTTTTTTAAGAAGAAGAAAACAGACCCATGACCAACACTTGACAATGTTTCCTGTACTTCTATAGCAAAACATAACTGGGAAACTCAGTCATTCAAGCTAGGATAGATAACTAATCAATTTTAAAATAGAGCTCTAGCTATTGTCATAAGATTGACAAATACTCATTGTCAATACGCAAGGTTAATTAACGTACTCGTATGCCCAGGTAATCCAGTGTTGTTCTGCTGTGATTCATCAATCTGCCAATGCATTTGATTCCTACAGTGCCATCTTTTTTCTTTACACCATTGGGGTCCAGGTGTCTCTTCTGGGTTTTTGCATCTGGTCTACTCGATGATGGGCTGCCAGATCTGCCCTCCTCCATCTGCTGTATGAATGCCAATGCCCCCAGGGATACCTAACATTGATATAACAGGAAACTGCTGGAGCAAGAATAAATGGCGTAAGGGGGTGAAGAGCAACAGAAAAGTGTTGACTTTATATGTTACACTGCATGGGGAGGGTTGCAGTGCAGTAAAGTAGCTTTAGGACTTTTTACGTAATAGAAAAAAATCTTGCTTTTATAAGGGTGGATTGGGGCGGGGCTATATGAATGACATCCTCGTGCAGAGATTGCTGATGCAGCATTTATTATAGCCGGCCGGGGCTGAATTCCATCACTTTGCCTATGGTTGATGCTTACACATGGTGCATTGTATGCACAGGTTTATGTAAGTGGTGTGAATAAAGTATTTTAAAAAGTGGGCTCTTTGCTTTTTCTCAATGCTGCATTGTGGGGGAAAGGAGCAGGAGTGACATATCCAGTCAAGCACACATGATTTCATTTTAAGGAGACTGGTGCTGTAATGTATTGCAGGTGTGCTGGTGCTGTAAACCACTGGATATACAGGGATCCATTTAACCATCTCAATACAGTGCATTTTCACCCCCTTCCTGCCCAAGCCATTTTTCAGTGTGGTCACACTTTGAATGACAATTGCGCGGTCATACAACACTGTACCCAGATGAAATTGTTATCATTTTGTTCTCACAAATATAGCTCTGTTTTGGTGGTATTTGATTACCTCTGCGGTTTTTATTTGTTGCGCTATAAACAAAAGAAGAGTTACAAGTTTGAAAAAAAACGATATTTTTTACTTTTTGCTATAATAAATATCAATTTTTTTTGTAAACAAATTTTTTCCTCAGTTTAGGCCGATATGTATTCTTCTACATATTTTTCGTTAAAAATAATTGCAATAAACGTATATTAATTGGTTTGCACAAAAGTTATTGCGTCTACAAAATAGGGGATAGATTTATAGCATTTTTATTATTATTTTTTTTTACTAGTAATGGTGGCGATTTGTGATTTTTATCATGACTGCGATATTGCGGCAGACATATTGGACATTTTTGACACATTTTTGGGACCATTCACATTTATACAGCGATCCATGCTATAAAAATGCATTGATTACTGTATAAATGTGACTGGCAGGGAAGTGGTTAACACTAGGGGGTGATCAAGGGGTTAATATGTTCCCTGGGAGTGATTCTAACTGTAGGGGAGGGGATTCATAAGGTAAGGAGACCGATCAGTGTTTCTCTGTACTGAGAACACACCATTGGTCTCCTCTCCTCTGACAGGACCGTGGATCTGTGTGTTTACATACACAGATCCATGGTCTTGCTGTGTTATCTGCAATCGTGGGTGCCCGGCAGACATTGCAGCCGCCAGGCATGCGCACAGAGTCCACAGTGACACGGCACACTTGCGCACCTGCCCCCTGTTGGGCCGGGAAGGGAAGGACATCATATGACGCCCTCCCGCAATGAGAGCCATGCCGCATGGCCGTCAATTGACTGCCGGCGGTCGGCAAGCAGTTAAAAAGGACCAGTGTTGGCATCCACTAAAGATATATTATATATAAATGGTACTAGAAACCAGGTGACTAATATTAGTAGTAAAAAAAACTCAGCACTGGTAAGTCCTGCATATATCTCCATACAGGTTTTCTTTAAGGACCCATCAAGAGATGGGTTCTATGGTAATGCACAGTGCCGTGCTACAGTGCTTGCACCTCAATCACTGTAATGAACATTGCACCCACACTGAAGTGCTCTATGACCCATATACAGTGTGGTGTGGTGTGCTGTATTACAAAAAATCTACTTTGCTAACATTGATTTAGATGCAGTTCAAAATGTCATCAATATTCTGGGGATGCAGTATAACTGTATTATCATATGTACAAAGCCTAACATAGTTTTCATAGTTGATTTGGCAACCTATGTTTTCATGTAGCTTTTAATATGACATGTAATGCGAGGATTAAGAGCATAAATGTGTCTTTGCAAGCTTTACAGCCCAAGCGGAGAACGGTATAACAGCATACTCTCCCTAAGGTTTAGAATGACATGCTAGTCAAAAGAGTGAAATGAATAATTTCAGCAAACATAAAAACAATTGTAAACCTACTGCCATTAGGGAATGTTATTTAACACTAAGCAGAATAGCTGGTATTTATAAAGCAACACTGTCTCTGCAGCACAAAACAGTGTCCATTGGGGTACAAAGCAGCAGTATGTACAGCTAGTAACAGTAATCCTAGATAAAATAAACACATGTAGCCCATGCTTCTTAGCCTTTCTCCAATAAAAGGTGTAAACATTTAGCTGTAACATCATAATTACCGTAATCTATTTTTAAAGTGGCTTGTTGCTGATCGTAAAAGGGAAAGCAGTCATGCACACCACAAAACCCCATATCTTGCTGATATACTAGCCATGTAACAATAATGCGTGAAAACAGGTTAACGTCTTGTTGTGAGTGTAAAAGAGGTAACATTCTCTGGAATAAATCCTAATGGAGCCTCAGACCGCTGTGATTTTTTTTTCTCTCAATGGAATGTACTGTATGTATTAGCACAAGGACAGCTTATTTCCCATGGCTATACATACAAAGGTAGCTATGAACAGGAAACACATAATCCAAAAATGGTTATAGATGTGTTCATGTTCTAGAGATGCACATACTGTGTTGTAATCCTCAACCATAAAGGTGATGATGCCATAATGTCAATAAAAAAGAGGCAATTGTGATGGGCAGAGGCTATGAAGGATGCAACACTGTAATACGTGGAGACTGTAAAGGCATTCATGTAAAAAATTGTAAGTCACTTCCTGTGCATTAAAAGCCAAAACCTTTTAGTAGGAAATTGTTAAAACCTCCATCAGAAGTGACTCTGCTGATAATAAAGGAAGGAACCACCAGAGAGAAACGACACTTAGAGCTTTGGAGAGCAATAAGTAAACACTACAGATATTTGTGCCTAGGTCAAATTTCATGAATGGGGTTTACACTTTAGATTTGATTTGTGAATCCTTGAAAACGATCAAGTTTTCTGCACAAGCGGCTTCTAAAATGTAATCTGAGATTTGTATAAATTCTAATAATAAAAATCACCATCACATTAACAAAACGTGTGATGCTAATAAAGTATTGCCTCAGTAACACATCTAGATTAAACGATTTAGGTTTTGGTCACCACATTTATAGAGGGTTTAGTGACAAACTGCTAAAATAATAAGAGGTATAGAAAAACGACATGTGCAATTCGTTTTGTTCTGAATTCGTTTTTTTAACTAATTCCGACAAATTGGTTATTTCGGAAATATCCGAATTAACGAAAATCCATTTAACAAATTTTTCTGAATATTCAAAAAATGATCAATTCGGAAATTTCGAAAACCCAAATATTATAAAATCTGAAAAAATAACTAACTAATAATAACTTAACTATTATTAACGATTAAATTATAGGTATTGGAATTTCCTTTCAAATTTGGAAGTTGGTGAACATAAAGAATACAAATTTATCCGAAGTTACGATTTATCCGAAATAATGTATGCCGTATCTAAACGAATGCAACATAACAAATTAAATAATAATAATAAAAACTTTTGATTAGGATTATTTATTATTAATTTGTTTTGTTCCATTCATTTAATATGCAGCATTTGTTATTTTGAATAATTTGGAACTTCAGATAAATTCATATTTATTACATTCACTAACAGCCGAATTACTAGCTATAGTTTCATAATTAGTTATTATTAGTTAGTTATTGTTTCAAATTTTGGGTTTTTATTTCTTATTTTCAGATTTTCAAATTTACGAATTACGATTATAACGAATGACCCAGAAAAAAAAAAAAATGAAACTAAAACAAACACTTTTTTCGGCAGTGCACATGTCTAATAGAAAATCCATTACATAAAAAAAAAAAATAAGTATGTTCAGTTTGAGGAACAGACATCTTAAAGGTAATTTAATTAGCACATTCAATTATATACCCAAGACCAGTATGAGGCATTAGAAGATGCCATAATATAGGTAAGAAAGGTGTTCTTTACTGTTAAAATGTTTAACCACTTGCCTACCAGGCACGAACACCCCCTTCCTGCCCAAGACATTTTTCAGCTTTCAACACTGTCGCACTTTAAATGACAATTGCGCGGTCATGCAACGCTGTACCCAAATGCAATTTTTATAATTTTTTTCCAACAAGTAGAGCCTTCTTTTGGTGGTATTTGACCTCTGCAGTTTTTATTTCTTGCGCTATAAACAAAAGAAGAGTGAGAAGTTTTAAAAATCTAATTTTTTACTTTTTGCTATAATAAAGTATCCAATTTTTTTTTAAACAAATTTTTCCCTCAGTTTAGACCGATATGTATTCTTCTACATATTTTTAATAAAGAAAAACACAAAAAGCATATATTGATTGGTTTGCGCAAAAGTTATAGCGTCTACAAAATAGGGGATAGATTTATAGCATTTTTATTATAATTTTTTTTTTACTAGTAATGGCGGTGATCTGCGATTTTTATCATGACTGCGAAATTGCGGCGGACATATCAGACACGTTTGCCACATTTTTGGGACCATTCACATTTATACAGTGATCCGTGAAATGAAAAAGCATTGAATACTGTGTAAATGTGATTGTCAGGGAAGGGGTTAACACTAGGGGTGATCAAGGGGTTAAATGTGTGTGCTGTGAGTGATTCTAACTGTGGGGGGGGACAGACTGGGGAAGGTGACTGATCGGTGTCTTTATGTACAAGGGACACACCATTGGTCTCCTCTCCTCTGACAGGATGTGGATCTGTGAGTTACTGGGCAATCGCGTGTGCCCGACGGACATTGCGGCCGCTGGGCACACGCATCGGGTCGCCAGCGACGCGGCTGCCGTGCACGCAAGCCTCCTAGTGGCCCACAAAGGAAATTATGTCATATGACGGCCGCCCAGAACAAGAGCTGCTTCGTCCCTCCATCATAGGACAAAGGGTGGGCAGCAGGTGGTTAAAGCGGAACTGAACTCTGTAAGCTGTGGACAAAGTAACAGCAACCAGTATTGCATGTGTGCTCCCTTCAGTTGATTGAATCTAATTTCAAATCTCCTGAGACTAACCATAATAGTCAGCCGAGCCCTCTCCAGGTACTGAGCCATGGTGTGACCTAGTCCCTGAAGACTCTCACAGTGAGTGAGGGCACCTAGCCTAAAGTATATTGATGTTTACAAGCCATATCCAGATCAGTTAATTGAAAGAAGTGGGACTTGCCTGTAATGGAGTAGAGAATAAAGGACCTTGGCAAAAACAAGGGCACTATTTGCAGCAAATACAGAATTCTGAGTAGCACATTTATCTTAACCTCTTCAGCCCCGGAAGGATTTACCCACTTCCTGATCAGGCCCGGGCCATTTTTTGCAATACGGCACTGCGTCATTTTAACTGACAATTGCGTCATGCGACATTTTACCCAAATTAAATTGATGCCCTTTTCCCCCAAAAATAGAGCTTTCTTTTCGTGGTATTTGATCACTTCTACGTTTTTTATTTTTTGCGCTATAAACAAAAAAAGTGTCAATAAAAAAAAAAACTATATTTTTTACTTTTTGCTATAATAGATATCCCCCCCAAAAATGTAAAAAAAACGAATTTCTTCCTCAGTTTAGGCCAATATGTATTCTGCTACATATTTTTGGTAAAAATAAATCCCAATTAACTTATATTGATTGGTTTGCACAAAAGTTATTGCATCTTCAAAATAGGGGCTAGATGTATGGCATTTTTTATTATATGCCCCAGCAGAACTCTGAGTAGACGAAACGCGTAGGGTTAATATACCAGCCACACCCCCTATACTGCGTTTTGCTTCATTTTAAAAACAATTTTATGGAAAATTGATTTTTGGAAGTTGCTATACTCCTCAAAATAAATTTTAGATCCGTTCACCGGATTTTTTACAGGCCCTCTCTCTTCTTTATTTCATGCTTCTGATACACTGAAGATTTCGGATAAAGCTTTATTGAATAATGGAGTTCCAAATTTTCCAACATTTAACCTGTTGGAGGTCGGTGAGTACAGACTGCTGCGTTGGCACAGTCTTGTTCATTTCCCAACGTTCCAAGCTGGTCTCTTCCATAGGCACAGTTTGTAGGTCCACCAAAGCCTGTCTGACCCTCGGCCACCGGTTAGTGGGTCCAATTTGTATGGTAAGCGTACCTAGTCATCTATACATACCACTGTTCAAGATGTCGTCCGATTGAATGAGGACACAGCATTTGAATGCCATATATCCACTTCATAGAAATTTGTGCATATGCTTTACACATATGAACTTTACAAATATCATGGACAGCCACGTTTATAGATATATTGTGTGATACACAGTTTTTATTTTTATGATGTTAACTTTGTTTTACATGTAGAAGTATATTGTGGTATTAGATATTTCCAGATAATTATCTTTCATTTTTTCACTTGGTTTATTGGTTCACAATATTCTAATAGCATGTTATAATGTGGTCTGACACTATGTTATGACACCAATTTTTTTACTGCGAGTGCATTTTCTAGCAGCTAATATATATATATATATATATATATATATATATATATATATATATATCTGTTAGATAATTTTTCATATCCATTTCCTCTTTGGTATGATCATATTTTTTCCTTTTTATCATACACAGCACCACTATGAAATACATTTTACATTTTTCCAGGTTATGTTATGGATACACAGTGGTGAGGTCACACGATCTTTCACTAGATGGTAGACCGAATAGGTCTTATCATTCGTATAATATACACATTTTCTGTTAAGGATTTTGTTCTTCACATTAAATTCTAAATAACACCTCTTGTACTCAGAATTCCATTCTGTTCTACAGGTATTGTTTAGATACATTAGAGCGCTACACTTTTCACTCACATTTCGTTATACAATAAGTCATATTGTTGTGTTGGCAGCTTGTTTCAAGGGAGGCGTGGTTATATCTTCTACATTTTTTATTATTATTGTTATTTTTTTACTAGTAATGGCAGTGATCTGCAATTTTTAGTGGGACTGCGACATTGCGGTGGGCAGATCGGACACGCTTGACACTTTTTTGGGACCAGTGACATTTATACAGCTCTAAAAATGCACTGATTGCTCTATAAATGACACTGGCAGGAAAGGGGTTAACACTAGTGGTGATCAAGGGGTTAAATGTGTGTTTCTAACTGTATGGGGGCTGGGCTGACTGGAGGAGGGAAGAGATTGCTGTTCCTAATCACTAAGACCAGATAATCTCACTCCCCTGACAGAACAGGGATCTGTTTGTTTACACTGGCAGATCCCCGTTCTGCCTCTCTCTGGAGGGATCGCGGGTGGCCGGCGGACACCGAGTCCACCAGACCCGTTGGTTGGCTCCCCCACTCGCCATGTACACGCCCCGATGTACAGTAACGGTGATTTGCGCAGCCAACCTGCAGCAGTAAAACTGTGGGGTTAAGCCCCCTTTCTGTCAATGATGTTAGCACAGTGATACTTTGACTGAAAATTACTCCGCCATGTAACATTGTATGCAAATTAATTTTATATCACTCTTTTTTTTTTTGAGGTAGAAAGGCAGCGGTGGTATTTAACCGCTTGTCTAGTTATTTTTTCATTTTTTGCACACATTATTGCAACCCCCTCCCCCCCAAAAAAAAGTAAGCAAAAAAAAAAAAGCAGAGACCCCCCCAAAAAAAGCAGAGACCCTGGAGAATAAAATGGCGGTAGTTAAAATGTTTTATTCTGTACAATATTTGCGCAGTTATTTATCAAATGCATACTTTCCAGAAACAAATTCACTAAAATTAATTTTAGTGCAAACACAATATCATACCTAATTTTTTGGGGTAAAATATAAAACATGGGGTTGTGTGGAGTAAATAGATACCCAACATGCCAAACCATAAAATTTTGCACACCCGTGAAATCGCAAAACACTCTGGTACCCTAAATTATCCATTGGTGGAATTTTAATTTTAAAGCCTTTACAGGTCATATGTTTAAAGTTACGCATGAACTATGTCCCTCTCATTCCAGTGTTCACAACGGTACCTCACTTGTGTGTCTCAATTGTTACATGTACAGTACATGCTTACCCTATGCCGTGTTTTTTATGGGGCGTTATGAGGGGGCTTTAATTCGTTTTTTTTCACTTTATTGCCATCACATAGGGGGCTTGTAAATCCCTATCTGATAGCTTGGGCGGGTGACAGGTCCCCAATTGTCTTCCCTGGCCTCCAATGCAAAGCAGATTGTGTTTAAATAGCTGCATCCTCAATACACTAGCCTATGTGGCGTGGTGACTCCAAAAGTGACATAGTACACATCACTTTCAGGATCATTAGGTGCAGGAGGAATGGATGTTCCCCAAGTTTCTCCTGTTTTAACAAAGAGAAGCACCTTCCCCGACTCCCAGGCAGGGGGTGAAACTTTGAGAGCCTTGTAAAAGTGATCGGGTGGCTCCAGAGCCACCCGTTCACTTTTATCAAAAAGCCCTTTTCCAGCTCTTACAGATGTGATCAAGCTCACAGCTGCTGTAGCAGCTGTAAACTTTACCACTTGTTTACCATGATATTTACAAATGTACCTTGGCAGAAAAGTGGTTAATTACCACAGTTTTCTATTTTTACTATGTAAAGGTAAAAATACTGAACATTTTGAAAAAAAAATGTTTCCTTATGTTCTGTTATAAAACAATTTTCAAAGCCCTAAATTGCCAGGACAGTAAAAAAAAAAACCTGATGTGTGTGTAAAAGTGCTAGACTCATAGAAGTTGGATCTGATGGATCTTCCATGAAGTGATTTTTTTCTTCAAAGAAGCAGATCCATGCCTAGGTGCCTTTAGTTCTGTCAGGAGACATTAGTCTTCATCAAGCCTTAACACAGGTCTCCTAGTGCATTCTGTCATGATTTTATAACATCAATTGCTCTAGCTCTAAAGAAGGTTTTTCTTCTGAAACATGGTGGCTGCATTTGATGCTCTTAACCGTTAAATGTTTCAAGAAGTCGCTCCAGTGAGTGGAGCATTTGTGGCTGACACTGGTACCTGATAACACTGTTAAGCTAAGTTCCCACATGCGGCCAAGGGGCAGTAAAAAAAAAAGGCAGTTGATCTGCATTGTTACTGATGTCCGCTGACAAGTTGGCATTTAAGCTGGACAGTGATGTACACATTGCTGCAGACATGATGTTTTACAGCACAGCATACATTATACAGCATGTAGTGCCACCTCCCGGACATGATCATTGGGATGAATGGGGCCATGCTGAAACCATGTGCCATACACTTGGCACGCAGATGTAGTGTGGGAGACATTCGGGAGGCAGCTGTATTACCCTTTGAAGGCCATGGAAATTGTTGCTCTATGACCCTTTGAAAATTGGTTCACCACAAATTACTTTCAGAGGGGTGTCAAACCTGTGAATAGGTTGTTACTGCTGCTGGCTGGTGAGCAGAATCTTCTCTAGGGCACTGATTATGGCTAACACTGGTACTATATGAAACTGGTACTTTTGCTGGCTGGGGATCCGAACACTGGTACTGACTTACATAGGTGGATGATGTCATTGGTGCTGATGCTGTTCAAGTTTTCCCTTTCCTCTCATAACCAATTAGTATGTGAGAGGGAACCAAGAACCAGCTGCAAGCATGTATTTTGTTTGTATTTTGGTGATGCTGTGATTTGCCAAAGTAATCATGTGTTACTAAGCTACCCCACCCTCAGGAGCTCCCACCCTCAGGAGCATGCCATCCCTCCATTTTTCCAATCTACAAGATGTTAAGCCATCTAGGTCATTAATGGAGAATGTTTGTAAACCTCCAAGATAATGACATATTGAAGAGAATGTAATTGAAGTAAGTAATTCTAATGAATGGGTTTGATCTTTTAATCAATTCAGGTGTGAGTTTAATCCTAAAAAAAATCACTGAATATTGGCTACCTGTTCTCCATTACAATATTCCGTGAAATTTTGTTGATCAGAAGAAGTGGTTGATGCTCACATGCCTGGAAAAGGTTACACAGTTTTTTTCCTAGGACATTAGCCTTCATTAGTATACAATTAGGAATATACTTCAGAAATATAAGGATTTAGAACTGTTGATTTTGGATGTCCTACAAAGACCAGTGTGAGGAATTTATTGTATAAATCCTGAAACAGGTGATAATCCTGGATTATTGCTGAGAAGCTAAAGACATCTTTTGCTCTTGATAACACATACGGTATGTTCATGATTGGATCCCAACTGTAATCTTTAGTTTAGGGTTTATAATGGTGTGGCAGTGTATGAAATCTGTTATTCGAACGGTCCTTTACAAAATACTATATACAGGAACAGGATACTGGTAAATAGTTGACAATAGGTATACAGTATATATGTAATTTCAATTTCATAGGTTCTTAAATCCCAAATTTAACCATGTAATAATTTTGCTTCATATACTTGTAGCGCCATAACCCCTTGAGGGGAGGCTATGTTTTTCTGGGCTTACCGATTACCTCCTCCTTGTAGCTCGTTGTTCTTGTCTAGGGGTTCCCAGGGTTGATACCCAGTAATTGCGGAGACTGACACCTGAACTCCTGTTTAGGATTTTTATTTGCATAAAACGATAAACACAACACAGTCTCTCAGTTGGGAATAGAGGGCATAGGTGATGAAGCTCAGGCACTTTAGAACTGCTGACATTCAGTAAATGTCTCTCTCTAGATCAGGGATATGCAATTAGCGGTCCTCCAGCTGTCTTGCTGTGCCTCATGGGACTTGTAGTTCTGCAACAGCTGGAGGTCTGCTAATTGCATATACCTGCTCTAGATGATCCAGGGAGTAGCCACTCGCAACTGGATAGCTCACTGTTGGATAAACCCTTGTTTGTAGATTTAGCAGCCAACAAGTGATTTGTTAAATTAGCAAAGTATCTGCCACAGACTTGGTTGGGAAACTTTAGATAAACACAGCAAATTCTTTCTCTAGAACTTAGTTGTAAATGAAGGTTAGGTTAGGAATTTTTCCTATGGTACCAGTATCTTTCAGCCGATCCGACGATACCGCAGGAAATGCGGATTCAACTAGTGTCCATACATCTCAGCTTCCAGGCTCTTACCGAGCAGCCAGCCTCGTGCGTGGCCCTCCTCCGAAGAGTCCTCTCCTGGTCGCATGTAGATCTGGGCCTCTCCAATCCTGAGACGGCACTTCAGAATCCTCCTTCAGTTACTGCGCCTTGAACTAGCCAGTTCCGAGACTCAGAAATGGATGGATCCCCACCCCAGACCATGAGGGCCTCTGGGGCTAGTCAGGAGAAACAGGACCCTGGAGTCAGCAGACATTCCTGGACTGAGACCCCTCATGGGGCTGGTCAGGACCGGAATCTGCACAGGCCCAGGCCGGGTCCCGTCACGTCACACCACCCCCTACCATGTGACCTCAGCACCTTAAGTACCCCCTCCTCAGAATACACAGCATGGCAACGCGCTCACTGATTGGCTCCGGAGACAGATTGGTACCCAATGCGTCCAACCAGACTGCGTTCTAAGACCTGTCACAGGTGCTCCCCTCACCTATGACCAGGCAGAACCTTAATACAGCCCGGCCAAACTGATGCCAAACTATAACCTAGAACAATTAACCCCAAAACTCAATTACAGTTCTGGGCAAAAACTAAATTTACATATAGTGGGGCACTTTGAAAAAGTGTCGGCGCTACATACTACACATGTAATGTTATGCTGTATATCACCGAGGTAATGGAGTCTATGTCTCCAGACAAATGTAGGGCCTAAAAAGAGCTGAGGAGCTGGGTCTAAGGAACATCCCACAAGGGATGATGGGCTTTGGTGCAGACAGCTCCCAGGTTGTGGCCCTTGGATTTACTGAGAATGACAACAGCTAACAGGAGGAGGAAATGGAGTATGGCACAAAATTGGCAGGCAAGGTCAGGGTCAAGAAGGCAAAAGGCCAGGGCAGCTGGATAACCAGAATCATGGATAAATGGGGAATTGTCAGTGCGGACAGAGAACAAAGATTGTCAAGAAACAGGCAGAGGTCCTAAATGGATATCAGCACTGAAACAGAGGTTACTGGAAACAGATAGGTTGCTTGCTCACTTAACTCCCAAGTGCTCTGAGCATGTTTAAATAACTTTCTGGGACATGAACTCAGAGGAGTGTCCAGCTGCCCTTCAAGCTGGGAACCAGCAGAGGGAGAGCGTGAATATCTAAACTTACAGACTGGAAAAGACCTAATGCTCCTTCTGGGAATTTAAAAATCTGTTGCACAGATGAACAGGAATACATTATGGGATCTAAGAGTAAAGCAGCAGAGTGATCCTGCAGAGACTGCTCTCCAGCATGAACAGCTGTGGACAGTGACACAAAATGGTTTTGGATACTGTAAACTGTCATAAAGTATCAATAATTCTGGGAAAAAAATGCCAGTGCATCCCACACATTTTACACTCTCTGTGATAAAAGGTCTAAGCTCTTAGCCGAAACATCATAATTACTGTGAGCTATTTTTATTGTATCTTTCTGTTGAAGGTAAAAGAGCAATCATGCATACAGCTCAGCCACATATGTGGCTGATATCGCGCTTATGTAAAAATAATGAATAAAAACAGCAACTTTCTGTAGTGGGTGTACAAAAAGTGAGCTGATCAGGAATAAATCCTAATATATTCTAATAGATCCTCAAAAATCTATGACTTTAAGTGATCTTCCACATATAAGTTAATGCAAAGACAAAATAATTGCACTGCTAGAAGATTATAAGGCTAGTTTCACACTGGGGCGTTGGGGGCGCTGGCGGTAAAGCGGCGCTATATTTAGTGCCGCTTTACCGTCGTTTTAGCGGCGCATTGCGGCCGCTCGCGGAGCGGTTTTACCCTCCGCGAGCGGCCGAAAAAGGGTTAATACTGCCCGCAAACCGCCGCTGCAGCGGCGTTTTGCGGGCGGGTTCGGAGCGCTGCCCCATTGTTTTCAATGGGAATGGGCGCTATAGGAGCGGTAAATATACCGCTCCTACAGCGACCCAAAGATGCGGCTTGCAGGATATTTTTCAGGGTCCTGCAAGCGCACCGCTTCAGTGTGAAAGCCCGAGGGCTTTCACACTGAAGACACAGCAACAGCTGTTTCGGGTCAGTTTGCAGGCGCTATTTTTAGCGCAATAGCGCCTGCAAACCGCCCCAGTGTGAAAGGGGCCTAAGGCAAATTGATATGTGTCTGTGAATTAGGACACTGAACAAATGAAGGCAAATGTTAAAAAAAACTGTGCTTTTGCAGTTGTATGTGATGCTGTTTTTTGCATAGGTTAAAACCCTTGTGACTTTATATTTTGCTGGGGGTCGTATTATAGATTTCTCTTTTTTCATATTTTCTCCTAGAAATGCAACAGGAAGTGAGAGGAGTTTTGGTCTTTATCAGCTGTCATTAGAGCAAGTATCTCCACAATAAGATTTCCCCTTTCTCCTGTTTCCATGATCACTCAAACATTTGCCATCACTTCCTGTACAGAAGACAATGGGCCAGTGGTAATTTTGCATTTGCCCATTAGTAGGGATACAGACAGCAATATTAACCTAACAAATGGCATAACCCTTCTTCATTCTATACAAAAATAAATGTAAAATGTCTTTTGGACTTACATAGACTTTTTTTTAATAAGGAAATAGCACTTTTATTATGTGAGTTTAGGGGTTTGTGGAGGCAAGTTTTTAATTTATTAACTTTTTTTGGTTGGTTGAACTTTGATGGATGTGGCTTTATTTCAACTTAACTATGCTAACTCAGGAGAGTATTTACTATACGTAATCACTTTGGATGTTGTGCTAGATTATACAGTTTTTATCCTTGCGGTATAAAAGTTGGAAAATAAATCTTTTTGGATGCTGGAACCACCCTTTTCTGAATCTAACTTCTCATGGCGCTTCTTATAAGCAGTCTAATGCGAAAAAATAATACAGAATTGTACTCTATGCATATCTAAAATTCTAAAAATCTCGGGCACCTGGGATGCTTTTAAAGTGAGCCCCTGGAAATATCAATAGCTTAACCACTTCAATACCAGGCACTTATACACCTTCCTGCCCAAGCCAATTTTCAGCTTTCTGCGCTGTCGCTGTTTAAATGACAATAGCGGTCATGCTACACTGTACCCAAACAGAATATTTATCATTTTGTTCCCACAAATAGAGCTTTCTTTTGGTGGTTTTTGATCACCTCTGCAGTTTTTATTTTTTGCTAAACAAATAACAAAAGACCGAAAACTTTGAAAAAAACAGCAGTTTTGCGTTTGTTTCTGTTATAAAATTTTGTAAATAAGTACGTTTTCTCCTTTACTGATGGGCACTGATAAGGCGCCACTGACGGGCACTGAGAAGGCGGCACCGATGAGGTGGCACCAATGAGCGGGCACTGACGGTCACTGACAGGCACCGACGATGGGCACTCATATGCGGCACTGATGGGCATTGATAGGGGGCACTGATGGGCACTCATGGGTGGCACTGGTGGGCACTGATAGGCAACACTGGGCACTGAAAGGCTGCAAAGATGGGTATTTATGCATGGCACTGATAGGCGGCACTGATGGGCATTGATACATGGCACTGATACGCGGTACTGATTGGCATCCCTGGTGGCACTGGCAGTTGTAGGCATTGTGAGTGGGCATTGATTGGCAGCTGCCTTGGCACAGATTTGCATTTCCCTGGTGGTCTAGAGTGGGGGAATACCTGGTGGTCCAGTGTGGATGGCCATCCTGGTGGTCCTGGGTGGCATGATGGTGGTCCTGGGCAGGATCCGAGGGGGGGGGGGTTGTGCTGATAATCAATCAGCACAGACCTCCCCTGTCAGGAGAGCCGCCGATCGGCTCTCCTTGCGTCTGTCAGACGCGAGTGAGGAAAAGCCGATCAACGGCTCTTCCTGTTTACATTGTGATCAGCCGTGATTGGACACGGCTGAGCACGTGGTAAAGAACCTCTGTTGGAGGCTCTTTACCGAGATCGGTGTAGCGGTGTGTCAGACCGGGCACGTGGTGGCCGTTATCCTTCAGGCCGTCATATGACGCCCAGTCAGGATAACTGAACCACCGCCCGGCCGTCATTCTGCTATAGGCCGGGCGGGAAGTGGTTAAAGGATAAAGTTCACCTTTTGGAACATGTTGCATGTTTTTCCCATATTTAGGGTGTTGCTTATCCCCCAAATCCTCCCCTCATTGTGTCAGAGGGTGGGGTATCTTCTCCCCTCACTCACTGTCACAATTTAAAAGCTGCACGGCCATGCAGGGCTCCGCTCACACAGCCTAGTCATTCATTCAGTTTCCCGTTTATTAATGTAAAAAGTATTAAAGTATCATCAGTAACCATGGCAGACAGCTTGTAGTTCTAAATGAACTGCGAGGACAGTGATGAGTACCCCTGTAGTTCATTCACAGCTTTCAAATGATAGACTGTATGGGGGTACAGGCTAAAAGCTGCAGGGCTTTTCTGCAGAAGCCTGACATTTCACTCCTGTGCCACTGGTCACAGGTGTAATGCTTTCCATTCTCCCGCAGAAAAAATATTACATTCACATTTTTTCTTTCTACAAAAATATGTGCATTTGTTTTTATAAAAAGGTGAATGTATACTTTAAGCTGACACTTACATGAAACAGTAGATATCTGGCTTTACCTAGGTGGGTAGGCCTGTGCCTCTAAAAACTAATGTTTCCTGTTCACTGGTTGTGGTAAACCAACTTCCACATTCATCCCTTTGCTGTTTGTCAGAGAGATTGCAAATCATATTGATGAATTAAGAAGCTGGCAATTGTTAGAAAAGTGCTCCTAAGAACTGAGGGTGATCGCATTCTATCTACAACATACTGGAACCAGCATGCAAGCACCTCCAATTATTTGCTATCTGATGTAAAAGGGTGACCACTGATTGGTTCACTTTAGATATGGTTGTAAACATAATAAATGTACCGTTTATTTAGTAAATCTCTGGATTTTGTCATTTCCAGATAAGGTTCTGGAGTCTGGAGGTGTCAAAAAGCTTTGGGAGGGAAGAAACTTCTAATCCTGGGCTTTATGTCATGCCAGAGACCATCTGGCTGCATGGACAGGTGTTCAAAAGCCCTTATAATCTAGTACCTGATAGTAGTTTGGGGTTCCCCCCTCTACAGGAGCCCATGAAGCTTCAAGGGAGCAGCCAGAGCTGTGTGTCGGCACTGTACCAACGAAGTCTGTTAGGGAACAGATAGAAGCCTTACGCCCGAGGACATGAATGTGCAGGGAGCTTAGAGAGGTGCACAGCTTGCACATAAGCACAGTAAGTACTGTAAGTCAGTCTGGAGGACCAAGAAAAAAGGCCCAGGCTGGAAGCCTGAGCAGCGGTGCTGTGAAAAGAATCCAGGAGGTTTGATAATAGTTTCTTTTGCATTTGAAATGATATTGGGAACCCTTTCGAGGGTAACTAGGTTTAGTTTGGCTTTTCTTTCATTTTAAATAAAAGTGGGCCACCAAGCCCTAAAGCTGTATTCTTGGAGTGGACTAAACTCACTAGGGTGCACTGCACTTGAGCTAAAAAACACAGAATTATCACAATATATATATATATATATATATATATACACATCCTAAAATTAAAGGCATGTCAGGATACAGGATACAAGTGACTGATGCCCATTACTTTTACACTCTAATGCCCTGTATACACGATCGGAAATTTGGCCAGCAAAAGACCGATGAGAGATTTTGGTCTAAAAATGCGACCGTGTGTATGCTCCATCGGAAATTTCGATCGTCTGTAGCAATTCCGATGCGCAAAATTCCTAAGTATGCTTGGAAACAAATTGACGCATGCTCGGAAGCATTGAACTTAATTTACTTTCATTTTTGAAAGTTCAGCAAACTTTTGTGTGACTGTGTGTATGCAAGCCAAGCTTGAGTGGAATTCCGTCTGAAAAAACATCCAAGATTTTTCCGATGGAAATTCTGCTCGTGTGTACGGGGTATTAGAAAAGAACCACACCTGAGATTGAATGAGCCTTGGACTCTATTGCCATGTAAGAGGTCTTAGAACCTCTTCTGGCATCTGGTCATCTGAAGGTCAACATTTATTAAAAAGTAGTAGCATTATGTTTTGTTAAAAAATGTGATGTTTTGTTAAAAAATTTGAAAACTCAATAAAAACTATTGATATAAAAAAAAAAGTAGTAGCATTATAAAGTGTACCCATGCTACATTATGTGGGTTTGCATATGTCTAATTATTGAAACCGAACCTCATTTTCCCTAACACAAACCAGGGACCTAGTTTCAGATTATGGAGGGAAAGAACACTTGAGATTGAATTGAGATGGACAAGCCAGATCATAACAAACATATGAATGATTGGCAGAATGGATTTTAGGAAATTCACTCATCACTAATATTGAATTAAAGCAGAGCTTGGCCCAAAAGCGAAAGTTCTGCTTTAAATCTTCCTTCCCCTCCTCTGCCACATTTAGCAGTTTTTTGGGGTGGAGCAGGTACCTAGTTTTGACATGTACCCACTCCAACTTCTTCTTGGATCGGTCACCCCCTCCCTCCCACAGTCTTCTAGGACATGTCACAGGTCTCAGAAGACTCCGGGACCAATTACAAAGCGCAGCTGGCTGCCCACGGCGCTGGGAACCCGAAGGCTAGTGAAGAACTAGCCCGGGTGATGAGGGCACTGGATCTCTATTAAATGTCTTTTAATTAATCCTTTTTTTTTTTTTTTGCCAGAGTCGAGAACCACTTTAAGTTATAGTAAATTGTATTAAGGTAACATTCTCTTAGGGCAGGGGTAGGCAACCTCGGCACTTCAGCCGTGGTGAAACTACAAATCCCATCATGTCTCTGTCTCTAGGAGTCATGCCTGTGATTGTCAGGGTCTTGCAATGTCTCATGGGACTTGTAGTTTCACCACAGCTGGAGGGCCGAGGTTGCCTATTCCTGTCTTAGGGTATATTTGAAAAAAAAATAAAAAAATTGAAGAGCAGATTGACACATTGAAGTTTTATCTTGCTGTGTGAATTTTCAGAACAAAATCAAATACGTTTTATCTTCTGTGAATGAATGAACTGTATGCTTGTAAGTACAGTTTATTTATACTCTCTTCTTTTTACATGCACAGAATATCCAAGGCTTGCATCATTGTTCCAATCGCATAAAAGGACCACACAGTGTAGTGCTCTCTAACATATTTCTTGCAAGAATTACCTGCATGGCATCATTGTATTAACCTTTCCATGCAAGAATGGTTTTGCACTGCATCTCCTTGTTAAGCATTATGTACAAGAGTGTGCATGCAGAGCATTGATTTTTTTTTTACTGTGTAAATTCACCACTCCTCAGTTTGCTTTGTATATTTGTTCTTGGCTTTTTTCTTAGTGAATCCATATACATTTTAAAACTTTGAAACAGTATTTGATTAAGCCCAAAATGTAATTAGAATATTGGTAGCTTTGTACCTCAGATATACGTTTGATCTCATCGATCAGTAAGCGTACGCTCACATGTAGTCTGTAAGATGCTGTGTATGATAGACAGGGGATGAATATGATGGAAAATAAAATTAAGTGTACTATAAATGCATTATTATGCCTTTTTGCAGATTAGAATTCAGAAAACATGTTTGTTCTACTTTCATGGTGTTCAGTTCCACTTTTGTGATAACTTCAACAGTACTTTTTTGCTGTTTTTCAATACCTACAAAAGACATTGAGCACAATTTGTAGATAACTTCGAACTGAACACATTTAATACACCATATTGAGAGACATTTGCTGTATTGTAAAAATGGACATTACATAACAGGTATGAAAAGTATGTTGCTTTTCAGGAGCTAAAGTTAGTGAAAAGAGTGGAATATATTTACAAATTGCAGGGTATCTTCTAGGGAAACATTTTCAGCTACTTAAACTTAATTTATGGCCAAATTGTAGTCTTCATAGCTGAACACAGGGGTGACAAACAGGCTTCCTTACCTTTTCCTCCAGAGTCCATCTTTGAATTCTGTCTTTGCATCAACCAAGAATGAGGAGGATTATTTGAGCACTTGAGCAAGTCCTCCTCACAGTAAGGGGCACCCCCACATCTTAGATTTAGGGGAATGTCTACTGACCTTTGCAGCCATCTGGTCCTATTACATTTCAGACCTTTAGGTCCAGAACATTGTTTCCAGGGGCTACATACTGGGTTTTGCAGTCTCTGCCTGGTTATGTCGGCTCTTACAAAAGTATTAGTGATATCCCTCTGTCTATCATCACTTGCAAGGGTGCCTCTCTTGTCACCATCTCTTCTGGGACATGAGTTTCTGAGTTGATAGCCTTAACCTGTAATGATCCCTTCTTGTTGTACACAAGGATAATGTTGTTTGGAGACCCAGGGCCTCTTTCTTTTTCCAGGGTGGTTTCTTCCTTTACCTTAAGCAGGACATTGTTCTATCATTTATTCTTTCCTATAAACATCCCAAGGAGATTTTTCTCCATTGCCTAGATGAAATATGCATTGTTTGAGTTTATCTTTTACGTACAACTCCTTTTCAACAATCTGACTCCATTTGTTGTTCCTCTTGGGGACATCCTGCTTCTTATTTTAATATCACAGATTTGGCAGCTGATAATTTAAGCTAATGACCTCAAGTGCAAAGTTTTTCCTTTCCTTTTAAAGGCACACTCCACTTCATGGCCTTTTTAACATAAGGCATCTGTTTCTCAGATTTTCAGGGCTACCACCCAGTGATCTTTTGGACTGAGATCAGACAATTGTATATTATGGATATTAAGGGGAACCCCACACCAAAATTTTTAATAAAAAAGGTCCCCCCAAAATTCCTACCAGATCCTTATCTGAGCATGCAGCCTGGAAGGCCAGGAAAGGGAGTGGACAAGTAAGCGCCGCCCCCTCCCTTTCCTGACCTGCCAGGCTTCATGCTAGGATAAGGGTCTGTTATGGATTTTGGGGGGACCCCTCACCATTTTTTTAGTTTTGCCATGGGGTTTCCCTTAAAATCGATTAGGGGGACCCTGCGCCATTCTTTAACAATTTTTTAACATTTTTTCTATTGCCGGCAATGGTATTGTATTGCCAGCAATTTAAAAGTAATTTCATTCATTTATTTTTCTTTAGAAATGTCAGTTTTGCTGCAGTAGGTTCTAGCCACAGTACAGATGCGCCACTTGACAGGCAGACTAAGGGGACCCTCCAGGCACTATATTTAAATGAGTTTTTCCTTTTTTATTGTTTCACTTTAAGCATCATTAAAATCACTGCTCCTGAAAAAATTGTCTTTTTTGATACATGTCCTCCAGGGCAGTACTTGGACCCCCATATTTTTTTTATGGTCAATTACTTGCATATAAGCCTTCAAAATGGCAACTGTTGATTTTTTAAGTTTGAGTCCCATAAACTAAAGGGTTCACCGTTCGGGTTAGAATTATTTCTCTGTTCGGGAGTCCTGGTGTGAATCGAACAGGGGGGTGTTCGGCCCATCTCTATTTGTAAGATTGACAAAAATTTTGTATTGGCACACTGAATAGTATGTAAGGTTACCAGGTTTACCAGGCTACAGTTTTAGAGACAGCGATGCATCAGGCTGTTTTTTTATCAAGAAATCAAAATTTGAAAATAATATTCTGTTCTGCCCCTACCTAACAAATGTACTTTTATTTTCTCCATCAGTTTATCCCCCACAGCTATTACCTTTTTGTATCACCTTCCTCCTAGATTGTAAGCTCTAACTGGCAGTGCCCTCTGATTCCTCTTGTATTGAATTGTATTGTAACTGTACTGCCTGCCCTCATGTTGTAAAGTGCTGCACATACTGTTGACACTATATAAATTCTGTATAATAATAGTAATATTTCACAGAAAAAAGGCAAAAATTGTACACCGATGCACATTATGTAAGCAGCTTTAGTAGGCCTGCAGGAAATCAAAATTGGTATTATTTCACAGAAAAAGTGCATACTCAATGCACACTATGTAAGCAGCTTAAGAAGGAGAAACCAGACAGATTTTATCATAAAATAAAAATTAGAATGTATTACTGGACTCCAAGTAGTCTGCGGTCATAGGGTTTAGGTGCTACCTGCGATTGCAGTATAAAGCTGGGCCCATATGCGGTGCTATTAAAAAGACTTAAAATTGTCGCTGAGGCAGCAATCACTTCTCCTGCTTTGAGTGATCTGAGGATAGGAGGCGCACTGGGTAGGGGATCCTGCCACTATATGAAAAAAAAAAAGATGTGCATTTTTTTCATTTGCAGATACAGAATTTGCTTGCCCCCTTCTAGCTGCACATACAGAACCTCTGCCTCTCTCTTTAGGCCTGAGAAAATGAATTATTTTGAAATAAAATATACCTCCTACAAAAGATTACAACTTAAAACACTGAAGATCTTCAAAAGCTAAACCCCAAAGTTTTGCTTTTTTTTTTATTCCAAGTATACAGTAGTCCGAACTGTTGGGTCTATGCACTATGAACACCAAAGGAGTTTACATTCATGCAATAAAATGTATACACTATGCAGCCCACCAATCTGCAATTCACTGTAATGTAGCTCAATACAGCACTGTATATAGCACTGTTTAGCACTGTATAGTAGTGCAACAATGCCCTCTTCTCCTACAACTACTCTGTCACCTCTCCCTATCTACTGTACAAATCTCAGTTGAGCCAACGGGGCGAGATTCAAACAATGTATGGGCAGGCTGATTGTACCCAAGTTGATCGATCCATCAACTTAGGTACAACCAGCCTGTTGGATTTTTCATGTGATTATTGCCAGTGGCTAAAGCCGCTAGCAATAATCACTGTGGGAAAGAGTTACTAAAACTGGTGCAGTTGTGCATGGTAGCCAATCAGCTTCTAACTTCAGCTTGTTCAATTAAGCTTTGTCAATTAAAACCTGGAAGCTGATTGGTTATTATGCAGAGTTGCACTTTCCAGTTTTAGTAAATAACTCCTTATATGTTCTGTTCTCTTGGCAGAGGCCCACGGTTGCAGGAAAGAAAATGTCACTGTCTATGGGCAGCTTAAGTCTCCAACACACACTGGGGTTTCTTTACTAAAGGCAAATCCACTGTGCACTTGTTGTAAATCTAAGGGGGACATGCAAGGAAAATAAAAAAAAAAAACAGCATTTTTGCTTGCACATAATGGGATGATAGAAATCAGCAGAGCTTCCCTCATTTCAGATCTTCCCCTCAGATCTACAGTGACTGCACTTCCAAGTGCACTTGCAGTGCAAAGTGGATTTGCCTTAGTAAATCAAACCCATTGTCTGCGTAAATTACTGCATAAAGCACTGTTCAACTATTTATGCCTTCAGGCACTCTGTCAGCTATCCCTAGATTCTCCTAGTCTCTATTTATATTGACAAAAGGCTGCTGGGAACCTTGACTTTTTAAGCCGGGGGTTGCTGAAAAAGAAAACCTAATTTATTGGCCCTTCTAAGCCACTTGACCACAGTGCATAGGCACGGAAGTGCATTTGTAGTAATTGGTTCCAAGCGCGACAAAAGATGCATTAGTATATTATTTTCTAAAACTGTGAACAACTTGGGTTTAGGGGGACCTCGTGGTCAATCTACACCTGAAGCTCACCCCTATTGAACAGCTTTTAAACCAGAGTCCTGCAGATAACATTTTTTTTTCTTTATTAATGGATGGGGAAATCAAAGTATAGCAATTACTTTGTACTGTATATCTGCAAATGCATTCCAAATTTTATTGTAAGTGTTCATATAATTACACAACTTCTTTTGTCTTTTCATTCTAGTGCCTTGTGTTTGAAGATGCACCAAATGGAGTTGTGGCAGCAGTGGCAGCTGATATGCAAGTGGTCATGATTCCAGATGAAAATCTAAATCGAGATTTAACAAAGAAAGCATCTTTAGTGCTCAAATCAATGGAGGAATTTAAACCAGAATTATTTGGCTTACCACCTTATGAATAGAAACAGAAGTGTGTGGTAGTTAAAACAATTTCCACGGTTTCCTAAATAAAGTATAATTTACAGCATTAATTCAAGTTTTTAAATTGAAAATAAAGAAAGAATTGTTCATACAGCCATTTTCTTATTTCTCACACTGTCATTTGCAGTGGCGTCACTAGGGTTGGTGTCACCCGGTGCGGTAAAACATGGTGTCACCCCCCCCCATAGCCCCCTTTTTTTTTTTTTTTTTTCGCGGTGGCAGCACAGCGTTGGAGATCGTTGGTGCACGTTGGATCGGTCAGAAAGGCCTACAGGCAGTATTAGGGCTAGAGGATAGCAGGTTAGGCAGTTCCTAATTGCTCAGTCCCTAGGATCAGTAATGGATAATGGCCGACAGGCCCACTTACCAGACCCAGCGAAACAGCGCAGTGATCCCTCCGGCTGAACAATTGCTCACTCTGGGTTGCCCGGGGCGAATCTGGTCAGAAGTGTAGCACGTCTGTACCTTGGCACTGGCTTAGTCTTTCTCTCTCTCTGGTGGTGCTGGGCAGTGTGGTTCTCTCTCTGGTGGTGCTGGGCAGTGTGGTTCTCTCTCTGGTGGTGCTGGGCAGCGTGGTATTCTTTCTGGTGGTGCTAGGCAGTGTGGAGTTCTCTCTGGTGGCGCTGGGCAGTTTGGAGTTCTCTCTGGTGGCACTGGGCAGCGTGGTTCTCTTTCTGGTGGTGCTAGGCAGTGTGGAGTTCTCTCTGGTGGCGCTGGGCAGTGTGGAGTTCTCTCTGGTGGCGCTGGGCAGTGTGGAGTTCTCTCTGGTGTCGCTGGGCAGTGTGGAGTTCTCTCTGGTGTCGCTGGGCAGTGTGGAGTTCTCTCTGGTGTCGCTGGGCAGTGTGGAGTTCTCTCTGGTGTCGCTGGGCAGTGTGGAGTTCTCTCTGGTGTCGCTGGGCAGTGTGGAGTTCTCTCTGGTGGCGCTGGGCAGTGTGGAGTTCTCTCTGGTGGCGCTGGGCAGTGTGGAGTTCTCTCTGGTGTCGCTGGGCAGTGTGGAGTTCTCTCTGGTGGCGCTGGGCAGTGTGGAGTTCTCTCTGGTGGCGCTGGGCAGTGTGGAGTTCTCTCTGGTGGCGCTGGGCAGTGTGGAGTTCTCTCTGGTGTCGCTGGGCAGTGTGGAGTTCTCTCTGGTGTCGCTGGGCAGTGTGAAGTTCTCTCTGGTGTCGCTGGGCAGTGTGGAGTTCTCTCTGGTGTCGCTGGGCAGTGTGGAGTTCTCTCTGGTGGCGCTGGGCAGTGTGGAGTTCTCTCTGGTGGCGCTGGGCAGTGTGGCGCTCTCTCTGGTGTCGCTGGGCAGTGTGGAGTTCTCTCTGGTGTCGCTGGGCAGTGTGGAGTTCTCTCTGGTGTCGCTGGGCAGTGTGGAGTTCTCTCTGGTGTCGCTGGGCAGTGTGGTTCTCTTTCTGGTGGCGCTGGGCAGTGTGGAGTTCTCTCTGGTGGCGCTGGGCAGTTTGGAGTTCTCTCTGGTGGCACTGGGCAGCGTGGTTCTCTTTCTGGTGGCGCTGGGCTCAGCTACCTTGTTACTGTGGACACAATACCCCCCCCCCCCCCATGAGACCAGCTTGCTCAGGGTGGGTGGATGGGTGGATGTGTCACACATGTGCTACTGTGCCTATTATATCTAATATATATCTGTGTCCAGCAGCACCCCCTCCCCCCATCATCACCAGACCAGCTCAGGGTGGGGGTGGCTCAGTCAGCTAATATATAGTGAGTGTTGTCTGTCTGATGGGGGGGGGGGGTGCTGCTGGACACAGATATATATTAGATATAATAGGCACAGTAGCTGAGTGAGCTGGTCTGGTGGGGGGATGGGGGCGGCTGGACCAGATTTCTCTCTCTCTCTCTGAGGTCAGCCAGGGCGCCAGACACTGAGAGTCCTCCCATACCAGCTCTCTTTGGTACTGTCGGTACCATGACAAGCACCTCACCCTGGGCTCGGGCCGGCGGTGGACACCTGGACCCCCCCCCCCCCCGCACCTGTTCCGAATCTGGATCTGAGTCTCTAGAGGAGACGACAACCCCCCCCGGCGGCGGCCGCCCCCCACCGCACACACACACACAACTGAACAACCTCGCTGGGACACCCGGACACCCCCCCCCCGCACCTGTTTACAATGCGGCCGTCTGGAGAGGAGGGCAGCTTCACAACTTCCAGCTGCCGTGCCGCCCGGGCGGAGCGGAGACTCTGTGTTGTGACGTCACGTCTGCACTCTGTGAGATGTGACAGGGCCGGCTGAGGCTGGAAGGAGGAGGACACCAGGCGCGCGCTGCTGCGGTGTGTTGTTTCAGCCCAGCGGGCTGCGGGGTGAACGGCGGCTATAAAAAAAATAAATTTAAAAAAATCAAAAAAAAAAAAAATTTTAAAAAATCAAAAAAAAAAAAAAAAAAAACAGGGAGGGTGTCACCCCTCTAGCGGGTGTCACCCGGGTGCGGACCGCACCCCCCGCACCCCCCTAGCAACGCCTCTGGTCATTTGCCACTTAGATAGTGAGCAATTATATAATGGTAACATTTAATAAAGACACAAGGGATGGGTGAACAGTTCAGCCTGAGCATAAGTTTGGGCCGTACTTTGGTTGTTCAGACGTTCGGCGAACAACGAACATTATGTGGGGTTCACAGCAAATTTGAAAGCCGCGAAACCCCGCTAAAGTCTATGGGACATTAACATGAAAAACCAAAAGTGATAATTTTAAAGGCTTATATGCAAGTTATTGTCAAAAAAAGTGTTTGGGGACCCGGGTCCTGTCCCAGGGGACATGTATCAATGCAAAAAAAAGTTTTAAAAACTGATGTTTTTTCAGGAGAAGTGATTTTAATAATGCTTAAAGTGAAACAATAAAAATGAAATATTCCTTTAAATATTGTGCCTGGGGGGGTGCCTATAGTATGCCTGTAAAGTAGCGCATTTTTCCCCGTGTTTAGAACAGTCCCTGCACAAAATGAAATTTCTAAAGGAAAAAAAATTATTTAAACCTGATCGCAGCTGTAATGAATTACAAGGGTCTGGTATGGATTTTATGTATTTTAGAGGGACCCCTGCACTATTTTTTAAAAGATTAGGTGCAGGGTTCCCCTTAATATCCATACCAGACCTGAAGGGCCTGGAATCGATTTGGGGGGGGGGGGGGCTCCCATGTACTTTTTTTTTTTAATGTTCATACACAAAGGTGCCTGACAATGGACTGGGGGGAATGAGTTTTATCTATATTGAAGGGATCCGACAATTCATTAAAGCTGCGATCAGTTTTAAATTAATTTTTTCCTTTAGAAATGTAATTTTGCTGTGGTACTGCTCTAAACACGGGAAAACTGTGTCACTTTACAGGCATACTATAGACATCCCCCAGGCACGATATTTAAAGGAATATTTCATTTTTATTGTTTCACTTTAAGCATTATTAAAATCCCCGCTCCTAAAAAAAACGTCAACTTTGATTTGCATTGATACATGTCCCCTGGGGCAGGACCCGGGTCCCCAAACAGTTTTTATGGCAATAACTTGCATATAAGCCTTTAAAATTAGCACTTTTGATTTTTCATGTTCGTGTCCTGTAGACTTTAACGGTGTTCGCGCGTTCGTCCAAATTTTTTGCCTGTTCGCAAGTTCTGGTGCGAACCGAACAAGGGGGTGTTCGGCTCATTCCTAAAAGATACCATATTACCCAATTCAACCTGAGTGTGTGTATTTGTGACTACTATTTTCCATATGCTTTTACAGTGTGTTCACCAAGAAACCTATCTAAAAGTTTTTTAAATTTATCTACACTGTCCACTGACACCACCAACTGTGGAAGGGAGTTTCACATCCTTACCAATTCCTGAGGTTTGGTGATCAGAACTGGACAGCATGTTAGGACTTGGGATAGAGTCTGACAAGCAACTAGCCTTAGGATTTAGAAAACAACAAATAAGGGGGGCGTGGCGACCGGACTCCGAGATGGCCGCATGATCTAGGAGCTCCGCTCGTCTACAGAGACAATCAGCCTCCATCGGAGCCCACCGGAGATCGAAGCAGCACAAAAACCACCCTCGATTGCCGCTGACAACCCGCTGTACTGAGCAGTGATGGCGCGGCACAGGAAAAACCCACAACAGCCGCAGAAAATGACAAACTTCTTTGCCTCAAGCGGACCACAACAAAATGGCGGCGGCGGCTCCCAGGAACACAGGCCGGACCGAGGCCCAGGACTGAACGGAGGGCTTACACCCCAAATTATTGCCTCTCAGGTGCCTAACAGGGCTCCCAGCGAAGCATCCTCCGGTCCATCCAGCCCCACAACGCGGAGCCCGGCCAAATCCAGCAAAGGAGAGAGTCGCCATGCAGACAGCAGGATGACCCTTCTATGGAGGTAAGCGGCACACAAAACGCCACACCACATAGCTCACAGGGTCGGGACCCCATCTCTAATTTCCCCACAGGAGACAGGCCTGTCTCAGACACACTCCTTAAGGACATGTTACTGTCCTTAAGGTCCTCCCTGCAGGCAGACATGATGAAGGGGATTAAGGAGTGTCAGAAGGAGGTCTCTGCACTAGGCCTCAGGGTGAATCACCTGGAGCACAAGATGGAGGATTTCACCTCATCTTACAACACCATGGTAGAAGCACACTGAGCACAGGGAGAGGATATTTCCTGGATAAAAGACAAGCTCTTAGACCTTGAAGATAGATCCAGGAGGAACAACCTAAAGTTAAGGGGTATTCCCGAAGACGTACAACCTACACAGCTCCTGCAATACGCCCAAACCTTATTCTCCACCCTGATGCCGGAGGCCTCCGCACAGGACTTAATAGTGGACAGGATACACAGACTCCCTAAACCGTCCTTCTTGCCCACTGAGATCCCTAGAGATGTGTTAATGAGGGTGCACTATTATCATATAAAAGACCGCATACTGCAAGCTTCACGCAAACCTGAAAATATGCCACACCAATACGCCAACATCAGGGTATTGCCAGATCTATCCAGACACACCTTACAGCGACGCAGAAATTTGATGACCATTACAAAGGCACTGAGAAACCACAACATACTTCACAAATGGAAGTATCCTGCAACGCTCTCCATTACACATAACGGATCTACGGTTTCCGTCTCCAATCTGGAGGATGGGATTGCCACACTGAGGAAATGGGGAATCTTACCTGACCAATATGCCCAGCCCTTACCTCACACCGAGCCTACCTATGTACCCAACTAATGGCAAGTTGTCACCCACAAGCGTACCCACAAGAAAAATGCCAGTGGAAACTCCTAACTTCAACCAACCATTGCTCACATTGTCTCTGAAGATGACTCTCTTGACAACCCCTGATACACCAGTTGCAGCTACATCTGCACTAGGATCTTTTTTATGATCCCATTTTTACCTATGCTGACTCTGTTTTTTCTTTCCTTTTTTGTCTTTGTTCCCCTTTTTTGTTCTTCTTTTGATATACACAGATACGTACAGTGCCTAAACAATTCGAAAGGTGCAACAGTCAACATGCAGATGACCTTCCAACTTGAACTCAAGGTATCACCACAATCTTCTTCGGGCCGCAGTAAGTACCATTGCAACGCCACCAACACATACCTATCCAACTACAAACTATGACAATCACCTGCCTCTCACTTAATGCGCGGGGCCTAAACCACCCGGCGAAAAGATTCTCATTGTGGAAGGAAGCCAGGAAACAACACGCAGACATTCTCTGTGTTCAAGAGACACACTTCCAACTGAACAATCTCCCCATCTGCACCCACAAAGACTACCCGCATATCTTCTAAGCATGCAACCCGTCCAAAAAAACAGGGGGAGTTATGATAGCACTGAAAAATTCACTGTCTTTTCAATCCAAAGATGTTTTCCTCGACTCAGGAGGCAGATTCATCATACTCACTGGAGATATTAACTCTAAGCCATATACCATAGTTACAGTGTACGCCCCTAACTCTAAGCAAATTTGATTCCTGAAAAAAGTCTTACGTAAAGCTCACGCGATGAAATATGGTAACCTCCTACTCTGTGGTGACTTTAATGCGACATCAGATCCTACTATGGACACTTCCAAAGGGAAACTTAACGACCTCTCCATTCAATCCATCTTACATAAGGAAGCTCTGTACGATACGTGAAGATGCCTCCACGCTAATGAAGGGGATTATACCTTCTTTTCTAACAGGCACTGTTCCTACTCTAGGATAGTCATGTTCTTAACTGACCAATGGCTTCTACAAAATGTGGACTCAGTGAAAATTCATGATATTACGTGGTCAGACCACGCTGCCATTACGATGTCTATCACAGAGAGGGGAATCTCCTCTTCACCCCCCATCTGGCGCTGTAATTCCAGACTAATCCAAGACCCACAACACCAAAAAAAGCTTACCCAACTCTTAACTGATTTCTTTCAGGACAATACAGGCTCTGTCAGAGATCCATACACACTGTGGAGCTCACACAAAGCCTTCATTAGAGGTATGCTTATACGAATAGGAGAAAAAAGAAAAAGGTCTCAACAGCTTAATGACATTACCTCAGATATCCATGACACCGAACAGCTAAACAAACAAACTCCTACAGCTACACTGACCAACAAACTTACCTCACTTAGAGAAAAACTCAGAGAAATACTTACACAACAATACGACAGACATCTTAGACGCCATCGCCTTAAAGACTACGTAAACGCAAATAGGGCGGGTAAATACTTAGCCAATAGAATCAGGGCGGCCCGCACTAAGTCCAGAATAGCATACTTGCTCCATCCTACACAACACCATAAACTCACAAACCCACAAGCAATAGTAAATCAATTTGCTGACAACTATAGCTCCTTGTACAAATTACAGAAGGTTCCATCTACACCACAACCGTCTGCAGATAGTATAAATTCATTCTTACGCAAATTAACTTTACCAACAATCTCTGAAGCTCAACTGTCAACACTGAACTCCCCAATTACAGATGGGGAAATAGCCAAAATTATAACTACGCTCCCCAATGGAAAATCCCCAGGTCCTGACTGATTCTCCAATGAATACTTCAAAACATTCACAAATATTCTGACACCACACATGACACTGATATTCAATAAAGCTGTTGAGACCGCATCTTTTCCACAAGAAATGCTGCAAGCACATATAGTCACACTACCGAAGCCTGGCAAGGAACCTACTACACCATCCAATTTTAGACCCATATCCCTTCTTAATTCTGACACCAAAATTTATGCTAAACTACTGGCCAAAAGACTGCTTCATATCCTGCCTACAATAATAAAACGCGACCAGATGGGTTTTGTGAAGGGGAGACAAACCTCCGACGCCACTAGAAGAATCATAAACATACTTCATTACGCTGAGAGAACGCGAACGCCTTCTCTGCTGTTGTCGATCGACGCAGAGAAGGCTGGACATACATGGAAAAGACGTTATGCAAATTTGGCTTTCACGGCCCTATCCTTCAGGCCATTATGGCATTATATTCATGTTCTTCTGCTCAAGTATATTCAGCAGGGTTCCTGTCAAAACTGTTTAATATTACTAACGGAACGAGGCAAGGGTGCCCCTTATCGCCGACTATTTTTAACTTGATTGAACCATTAGCAGAAGCTATAAGAACTCACCCTCTAATCACGGGTTTCCAGCTTGGCTCACAGACCCACACAATAAACTTGTTTGCGGACGATGTGATTCTGCTACTGACTAACCCTACCTCATCTCTAAAACACGCTCACACACTCCTTACCTCCTTTGGGGAGGTCTCATACTATAAAGTTAACTTTAATAAATCCTTTATTCTGAATCTTGGTGTTTCACCATCCACAAGTAACGCCCTAAAACAACAGCTCCCTTATGTGTGGAGCAAAGATAGCATTACATACTTGGGTATAACTATTACCAATAAATTATCTACACTCATCAAAAGAAATTTGGTCCCCCTGCTGGCCAAGCTGGAAACCCAACTCAAAGAAATGTCGCAGAAGGAAATCTCCTGGCTTGGCAGAATAACAGCTTATAAGATGATGATATTGCCACAATTACTGTATATGTTCCGATCGATACCCATATCTATCCCGACACATTATATCAAGAAATTAGCAGATATTGGTTGGAAATACATATGGCTTAATAAAAGGGCTAGGTGCTCACGCAATAACCTAACATCACACAAAAAGGCTGGAGGAGCAGGCTTAGCCGACATTTACGAGTACTACTGGGCAACTCGTCTGGACCAAATTAAACACTGGTTCCAACCTGAGGACACACCACTGTGGGTAGATATAGAGAGATCGCTAGCCCCGACGACTGAACTAACCCTATTATTACTAATGGACAGTTGGATTCCTTGGAATCTAAAAACTATGCCCCCCACCCTACAGACCTCAATCACAGCATGGAGATTTCTGATGGAACATAACCGCTCTGATAATGACACCATGCAATGTCAGATACCCCTATATATTCTTGAATCAAAAATTCCACTGCTAAGTGTCAAAGAATTACTTGCCAAGGGAATTCTTGATGTTTATGACTTTTATGCTGACTCGCGTCTCAAATCAGTGGATCAAATTATATCCCAATTCAGCCTCCAGGCATCCAATAGATACACGTGTTTAAGAATTCTGCACTTCCTTAGACGCCACCCTTGTCCAAGCTCACTGTGCAAACTCCAGCCTGGCAATTCTACACTCTTATCAAAAACGATAAGAAGGGCATATCTTTCTTTTACAACTTGATTCGAGACAAACACACGCTCCACAAAACTAAAGCCATGACAAAATGGGAAACGGATTTGGGCACTTCCTTCTCTACTCAACAATGGCAACATGCCTTCAACTCCATACATAAAACTTCCCACTGTGTCAAACATTGGGAATTAACAATTAAGATAGCAAATAGATGGCATTATACTCCATACAGATTAGCACAAATTTTCCCAGATACCTCACCTACTTGCTGGAGAGCGTGTGGTCAAATAGGAAATTTGACACATATGCTTTGGCACTGCCCAACTATCAAGAGTCTATGGAACCAAGTATTCCGAATGATATCTAGTATAACTGGTATAATCACGCCTCCTGATATTGCTCTGGCTATTCTACATATTAACATCGAAAGATTCCCATTGACATTCAGACATGTTGTATCCCATGTTCTACTAGAAACTAGAGCAATTATACTACAAAACTGGAAATCCCCCACTGCCATTAATATTTCCGCAGTTACCACTGCGGTTCACAGAAACTACACGTTTGAAAGACTGTTAGCCATAAACTCTTCAAATTGCTCAAAGTTTGATAACTGTTGGTCTATATGGCCCAAAGGTTGATATTGATAATATTAGCAATCATACTTAATGTGTTCCATCTCTCTTGTACTGTTGTCAAATTTACTGATAACACTGTTACTATCTTTTGCTTGACACCACTTCATGGATCTATATATATTGACTGTGTATACTAACGTACCACTCATATACTCTGTATATCCTTGTTACCCCCTTTGAGTTATATTTTATGTAACCCTGAATTTATTCAATAAAAATCTATTGTTTAAAAAGAAAACAACAAATAAAGAGAGCGAACATTACCAAACACATTTTACAGAACAAAATTAAAAAAGTCACTTGAAACAGTAATTTATAAAGTTTTTGTATTTTTTATACTTTAAAGAATGATATACACATTAAAAACAATTCTTTGGTGTATAAAAACAACTCTTAAAGCATACATAAAAGCAAAACATTTTTTTTCATTATTTTTGATACATCTGGGGATAGGTAAAGTCTTTGACAAGTTTCCCTTCACTATGTGGGGGAATTAACTAAAACTGGTGCACACAGAATCTGATGCAGCTGTGCATATTAACCAGTTAGCGTTTAGGTTTTATTATTAAAGCTGAAGTTAGTAGCTGATTGGTTACTATGAACAGATACATTGGATTCTGTGTGCACCAGTTTTAGTAAACCTCCCTCTTTGTGTCTAGTAGACACAACAGGAAGTGAGAAGAAATATCTCCAAAGCAAGGTAAATGCCTCTTAGAAAGTTGCCTCTAAAACAATTGATTTTAAATTTTAATTTTGGTCAAATTTCTTCACTAGCATAAATACAGAGTGTATATCTCCCTAAAAAAACATAGACAGCAGAAGTACTTACAATGAGCATACTGATAGCAGGTGAAAGAGTGTCTGATAGATTAACCCATTACCTTGCTGCTTTTCATTATTTGTCCAGTTACACTCTGAGAAGTTGGTATATTATACCTTGGCCTAAGAGTAAGTGAGTTAACTGCGGCTGGCCAATATTTAATGCAGAAGATTTAGGACATCTTGTGGTGAAAGAAAAAGATTACCTTATATGCCACGACTGAGCGTATAAGATGAACCCCTTATTGTCCAGTTAAAACATAGGTTTTGGTCTATACTCGCCATATAAGACTACCCCTCTTCCAAGGCAACACCATGTAAAATCATCTAAATGAATTTCATTAAAATGATTTTGACTTACCGGTACTTAAAATCCTTCAAAATCCTCATCATGTTCATCATCTAACGTCATAAGTTCATCAATGACATGTTGTGATACATTTTGTAAGATAGTCATCATATGGATCTAATGCGCCATGTGGCCACCACCTATTCATGTGTCTGGGGCACCAGGCGCATGAATTACAGTGTCCAGGTTTTTTTTAAGCACCTGATTAGAGCCAGAAGCTCTAATATGCTTCAAAATAGGGTGGGCACGGGTTGCAGAGGATTTGTCCGGAGCCCACCCAGGTGTGGTACAACAGTGAATGAATATTCACTGTTGAGAACCACTGGTATAGATACTGGAGTTGAGAACCACTGGTATAGATCTTCCTTAGAGGCCATATATATATAAGTATAGAATCTAACATTTAGCCAACATTGGTTGATTGTTGTTGAATCAACCAATTGCATGTGTTTTAAATGGCAGTAAATGATTCTCCATCAGAGATTGTTTGGTGAAAGTCAAATTTTCTGCTTTATAAATAGATTACTAATTTTCAGTGTTAGATCTTGTTCACACAGGCGTACCTAAAGTGTTACTAAACCCAGGTCTCTGCATTCACTATATCTGGTCTCTCACAGTACACAGAACATGAAAATGCAATTATTTTAATAAATATAAACTGCTAAACACCTAACATCAGCAGTTAGAGCAGTCTTATGACTTCTATCAGTGTCTGGTCAAACCTTGTAAGATGAGTTTTCATTCTACTCTGACTGTCCTATGCGGCTGCCGGACCCCTACCCCTCTGTCTGGACAGTGCTGATTTGCTCTGTGCTAAGAACCCTCCCAAGAAAAAGAAAAAAAAACTCTCTAGCAATGCACACCAAACTGAGCATGTGCAGAGTGACTCCAAAGGCTCTGTCTTATCAGGAGATGGATTGGGGACAGTATAAGGGGAGGATCAGAGAATACAGGATCAGACAGCCTTTTTACACAATGCAGAGGATTAACCTCTTAGATTCCACAGTGAGTATAAAAAAAAGCATGCTTTACTGCATATACAGACTGATTCTTCTGTTGTGGGTTTAGTAACACTTAAAGCATACACCCATGCAAGGGCCACATTTGTCTGCATGGAGGTGCACTGATGTTCTGTGCATCCCTGTGCAGGCAGTCCCATTCATTTCAATTGGAATACAGCTGCTGTTCTCAATTTAATGCCATGCAAGTGCCAACCATGAATGCAGACAATGTGAGTTTGAGGCCATGCACTCGCACTCTTACGGCTGTCAGATTGGGAGTAGTGGCTGTGTCATTGCAGTCTGTGTGTCCCAATTAACATGAATGGGGGATGCATGGGTCACCTGTGCATCCCTGTGTGGACAAACATGGCCTGTGCATGGGTGTACACTGTAGAACACCTGTGTGAATGAGACCTTAGCTTAGGAGATATGTTAAAGCATAACTCCACTTTTGTTGAGAAAAAAACAGTCCCCTCTGGGTGATCTATGTGCATTGCAAGGATTATAACAACCTTTGTTGCAGATCTCTACCTTTTGTTATTTTGAAGAAAATCACTGTTTGTTCCTCTGTACCTCTGTTTTGAGTGGGTCTAATGGGAGTGGTTTCGTAGATATCAGTCAGCTGTGCAACTGCAGGGCTCTAATGAGGAAATCTGCTGGGCCTGCATCCCTTTAGACATGTTCCTATTGGGAGTATCTCACTAAAAATGAAGTTTTTTGCTGCAGGGGATGCCTGAAATCTGGTTTGTATCTGAGGCAGACTTCTGGGAAAATCAGTGAGCCAATCACACAAGCAGGAAACTATGTTTCTGGTGGGTGGTCAGTACACATTCTGTGTACAGAACAATTCCAGGTGGCCATATTGCATTGCATTTTCAGAACATTACAGCGGCTGCAGATTGAAAAGGAAAGGTAATTTTTAATAACATCCAATAGCAAAATGACTTGTGTCGCAATTGTATACGCTATGTTATTTTTTTTCTTTATTTGCAATTTTTTTCCTACGAAAGTGGAATTACCCTTTAAGTGTTAAGGGTAAATTTTAAAGTGATTGTAAACAACCACCTTGTAAAATATCCCATTCAGTTTATAGTGAAAGGCAAAACATTTGTGTATAGATATAAAAAAAAAACATAAACACCTTGTTTTTTTAATACTTTTCCTCACATTTCCTCAGTTCTCAGCTGCATAAGAGCTGAGGAAGGAAAAACAGCAGCACACTGAGCTACCCACTGAATGGCTGTGCAGCGTGGGCTTGTCAGCACAAGTCTGATCATTGGAGGAGGGCAGGCTGAGTTCCCAGCACAGCTAGAGAACTGATCACAGTGTGTTCTCCTGCTTAGCGTGGTCAGTTTTTAATAGGAAAGCAGAGGGACTGGCAGGAACACCAGGGATTTCACATAAAGGAAGCAATACAAAGAGAACAGGATACTTTCTCAAACAAGTACGTGGAACAGCAGACACATATCAGGAATATGAAGTGCTGGGGTAACAAACGCTTTAAGCATTGGGATTTGGCAGGCTATGTTTTATGATGACAATGAAGTTAAGGATAGGTGATAATTGTGGAGCAGTGGGAATAATTTTCAAATCAATGTTTGTTCTCTGCATCAGAATGTTTTGCACAGAATTTTTTTTTGTTATTTTGGGCACCTAAAGTAAAGCATACATTTGCATATCAGTGTGATTAATGGTGTTTGTGGACCCATCCAAAACAACTGCAATGTCATGATAGTGAAGCAAGGATTCGGTTATAGAGCAGGGCAGATTTGCTCCTGATTAAGATTTGTTCAGTTATGACGTGCCTAAGAGGAAATGTGGACACAGAGCTGCTTTTCATTTTATTTCCTATCATATGTACTGTATATGACTGTCAGAGCTGTGAGAATGCCATAAACCCGAACACCCCATTATACTTCCTTCTTCAGCAAAGGTTGTTGGTTTTCAGAAATTGCTTTGGGTTTATGTTTTGTTCTTTACCAATAATGTATTATCAAAGTACCTCTTCAATCAGGAAAATGATATGCTGTACATAACATTCATTTTGCAAGAAACTGCATATGTAAAATTACCTTAAAAAAAAATCACTTAACTTGTTCAAAAGGTACATTTAGAAATATTTTTTTTTTTTCCTATGCATAATGTATTTTGCTATTCAATGTACAATATAAAATGTTTCCAAAAGGATTCATTTTCTGATGGCCCTGTCACCTCAATGAAAACAAGTTTTGTTTTGTTCTGTTTTATTTTTGTGATCTCTTTCTTTAATCATAAAACCCCTGCACTTCTGTCACTGTCATAACAGCAAGGCAGTATAAACTATAAAAATGCAAATATTGTTATCATATTCAGCCCATTTTGTGCCTTGTTGTTTTTATCTTATCATATTTATAGTTTATTTGGGATATTTGATTTGGCTATAAAATACGCACATCTGTATTGGACAGAAAAACATGAATTTAAAGCTGAAGTCCAGGCAAACAGCTAAATACACAGATTAAATACATATAGCATAATGTAGCTGTTTTACCTGCCAAACGATTTGCATGCCTTTCCATTTATTCTTAAAGTGGATGTAAACCCGAAAAAAAATGTACATTTTTTTGATGTCATAATGTAGAGTATACGATTTCCTATCATTTGAGCCCAGTCTTGCCACAAAGAGTTAATCCAGCTTTGAGCAATCCTCTTTTATTGTTCAGTGAGATAAATCTTGACAAACGGAGAAAAACTTTGTCAAATCCTCCACCTTGCTGTGAGTGACATGTGATTTACATATCTCGTGCACTAGCCTAAGAAACATGCATTATTTTTTAATTCCCTCCCACTCCTTTCTTCTGCTGCTCTGCCAGGATTGGATGTTCCACACCTCAGCATAATTGGGCATGCTGAAGTCATGTGTTTACTTTCCTGTCTTTTCACTGGATGTTAGAGATCATAGCAGAAGTTCAGTGTAAGAAATACACAGGAGAAAATGCATACTGACAAGGGGAGTGTAGGTGGGCAAGGAGTCTACTGACATCACGACTCCACCCACTGAGCTCCAGACAACATATCCACCCACAGAATCTGCAGTTTTTCGGGTCTCATAACAGACAGAGGGGAGACATTTGACAGGTAAAGATACATGCAGGAGGCATGTATATCCTTATAGATAACCCCCTATGGCAGTATTTTAGAAAAGATGGCATTGGGTTTACATCCACTTTAAGATTCATGCAGCCCTGCCGGAAAGCACAGCCACCGTCTGGTGACCAGGTCTTGTCCCTGCTCCTAGCCTGTGACTGGACAATGAAGGAGAAGACAAAGAAAGGGGCTGCAGGTATTTTATGGTCAAGGGTTGAAACCAGATATAGAGGTAGAGACGTATGTAAAAAAAAAAGTACAAAAATTATTGATTGACAAGACGTACAGTTTACAAATAGAAGTGATAAAATCAAAAAAGCAGTGGTTATGTTACAGTATTCTACAGAAAGATTCTGAGTCATGGCATAGGTCTCACAGTATGAGGCCAATCAATATGCATGTGTTCAGAACTCCCAACATGTTTTGGAAAGTTTATGGGTTAAATTCCTTCTTCAGGGGATAATTTAATCCAAGGTGTATTATCTAATATAAAGTTCAATAAAGCAGCACTATAAATAAAATATAAAATAAAAATAATAAAAAATAAAAAAAAAGGTGTGAATATAGCCCAAAACAGACACACACAATGAATGTGTGTGAACTTCAACACACAGCAACCTATGTGTTTACAAAAAATAAAATAATTGTCAATCCATATAGTGCACACCAATACAGATTCTTGTGGAAAACACCTCTCGAAGACAGTGCACCTCCACCATATAGAGTGCGTGTTTACCAAAAGGCAAGCTCTTATGAGCCTGCGGCTAAATACCCAGCCAGGGCCCCTGTCCGGAGAATTGTTGAATATCCACAGGTATTAGGAAAACGAAAATGCAGGAGATAACATAGGGTACATGGGAATGTAAGTAAGCATAAAGTTGACATTGGGTACCTGTGGCAGGTAAATGGCAGGTAAATGGGCCACAGAGTATCCAACATCTAACAACATTCACATATGATGTAGAAAAGATTGCATAATTCTGCATGATATATTACAGGTGTCATCACACAGTATCCGATATTAGACAGCATTTCAAAAAACATGTAGAGGGGATTACATAAATGTACATAATAACATATTGCAATAAAAAGAAAGAATGGAATGGGTTTGAAATTGAAGGCCTCGTTAAGGCCTGGGAGCAAAGTAGCATTCAGGTCTGAGATCCATCTGAGCTCACGTTGAAGGATAATCTTGTTAAGATCGCCTCCGTGGGGGCTTGGATGTATTCAATCTAGCACTAGAATGGTAATTTTGGGTAAATGGCCATTGTGGACTTCAGCCACATGTCTTCCCAAGGGTAGATCTTGATTGCTAATTTGCATAACAGCAATGTGACAGTAGATTTTCTTCCACAATTATTATATCAGTTTGCCTATGTAAAAACATCCACAGTCACATTGTAAATAGTATACAACTAGCGTAGTCTGACAATTAGCATAATGTCTAGGGGTAAAGTTCCAGCCATTAGGCAGGTGTATATTATTTCGGGTGTCTATGTAGCAACAATATTTGCATGAATTGCAGGGAAATGTTCCCAGAAGTTTGCATGGATCACTTTTTTTCTTTGAATTCACTTTACCAACATGTCGCCCACAGAAGAAACTCTTATATAGGTGACAAGAGAAGCTGAGGGAACAAAGGGTCCTATTGTTGGATCAGACGCTAAAATATGCCAAAATTTGTTAAAAATGTGTTTGACCTGAGGGCGCATGCGCGGCGGGACCTAACATGGACGCTTAGTCCGGGAGCTCCGTTCCGCCCCAGCAGCACAGGCCACATTACAGCGCTGCAGACAGCTAATACCGCCCGGATTACATCCCCCCGGGCTACGGACAGCCCGGTGACCGCTCTAATGTACTCGGGGGCTGTGAGGAGGAACCTTAAGCCCTCATTTGAAGCTACCGTATCTCCGCCTGAAGCGGCCAAGATGGCGGCCGCTCCTCACATCACAGATCCAGCCTGCCTCTCAAGCGCGCAGACAGCTGCCTCTCCCTACCTGACTCAGCATACGATCGCCTCAGGTAACCCACCGCTCCCTCCAGTATCCCCAGCATCCACTGAATCCCTCCTGGAACAGATCCTGTCTGACATGGACTTCCCCCCCATGGATGCAGGCCCTCCCCAAACCCACCAGCTACCACAGCCTGGGGACTTAGGCCTAATGCAGCCTATTCATATGGCTGACATGTTTGCCAAATTTGCTGCCCTGCTGCAGGACACTGCTAATAGGATCACTAGTGACATCAAAGCTGACATCCTACACATAGGATCACGTATTGAAATCATTGAATCTAATTTGGAAGCCACCATTTCCAGAACCAACCAAAATACAGCCTGTGTACAAGTCTTACAGGAACAATTAGAGACCGCCAACGCTAAAATCGACGACCTCGAAAATCGGAACAGGAGGTATAATTTCAGGGTCAGGGGTCTCCCAGAGTCATATAAAGACGTTCCTGACACTATCAGAGCTTTCATTAAGGATCTTCTACCTGACACGCCTCAGCACAGACTTGAGCTGGACCGAGCTCACAGGGCTCTCAGACCCCCTAGGGCGGATGGACTCCCCCGTGATATAGTGGTTAAACCACACTTCTTCTCTGTAAAGGAAGATGTGATGAGGAAATCTAGGTCCATGTCAAAAATTCTGTTCCAAGGTCATCACCTACAAATCTTCGCAGACCTATCTCCGTCCACCATCCAAAAGCGGAGAACCTTAAAACCACTTCTTCAAATCTTAACAAGCAAAGAAATTAAATATTTGTGGCTCTTCCCATTCCAACTTAAATTCATTCTTAAGGGCCAAACTTACACATTCGGCTCCCTGCAGGAAGACGAAAGACTCTTGCTTCACCTTGGCCTCATCTCCCAAGATCCAAATGCGATGCAGCAAGGCTACCCACAGAACTCGGCAAAAAGACAACTCCCGACCAGCCCTTTGACTCCAGTCTGGGAATCGGCAAGATCAAAGAAATCCAAGGACACCGTCCCCCCATGAAGCCCACCACCTGCTTTGACTTTCTTTTTTATGCTCCATTTTTGACCTCCCATCTGGCACTTGGGAGGTAGTGAAACTCTCTTTGGGGCACCGCAAGACGTGTACTTCTTTGAAGTGTCCTCACGCCTCTGCCGAGGCGATCTTGCGATCGGCCTCACGTGGGGAAGACTTGCCTTTCCCCCACCCTTTTTTTTTTTTGTTATGGTGTGGGCAATTTTTTGTCCTCCTTTTTTGGGGTTAAAGGGAATTTATTTTGCTGGCTTCTCTAGGTTATGCTAATATATTCTTCTTTACATTCTTGCTATGCTGTTATGCCTCAAACCCTGACTACACACCCACTGTACCATGTTCTCTCCTCACCCTTCCCCCCTACCTTTCCCTATCCAGTTTATTCAGCTAGTACCTTCGGGTTACCACATTTCCTCCTGATAGGCGGTATTACTTGACCTCTATTTCTTGTTATTTTGCCATCCTTGCTACCCATCTACACTCCGCTCGGAAGGGGTAGCAATAGAGGCGACCGAGTACCCACAGTACCCAATGCTGTCACCTTTTTTCCCAGCTCCATTTTTAGTGGCCTTCCTGCTGGGGCGGTGTTCATGCACCTGCCCCTGTCTTGTAGAACAGTTACTTCACTCTTCTCTTGGCAGGACTTCTCTGTCTTTCCGTTTTCCTTTATTTCATTGGAAAGGAATCGCAGAGTGACTCACACTACCCGATGGAGGGACCTCTCACCTCCACTCTACGGAAGACTCCCTTGTCTCCCGCTTTCCTTTTCCTCCCTTCTTTCCTCCTTTCTCCACAAGGTTTTGACTCTCTTTCTGTTACAGAAGTCGACTGGGGAGATACCTCCAGACAACTGCCACGGCTCTTTGAGGACTCGATCTGGCTCATGGACCACTCTACTGTCTCTGGACTCCTCCCGGTAAGTGCCATGGACCTTCTAGATTGTCTCCCTCCTCTGCTCAATGGCTAGCGATCCACTAGTGAAAGTTCCCCTTAATATTGTAACACATAATGCTCAAGGCCTGAACTCTCCAGCTAAACGTCGCAAGGTCTTCCAATACCTTCATTCTCAAAAGATCGATGTAGTTCTCCTTCAGGAAACACACTTCCCTAAACGTTTCAAACCTTCCTTCATCCACTCCAAATTCCCGTCTTTCTCATTGGCCAATGCTGACGACAAAACTAAGGGGGTGGGGGTTTTTATCTCCAAAAGGTGTAAATTCACTCTCAAATCTGAACTCACTGACCCTGAGGGCAGATTTATTCTAGTAGTGGGGGAAGTTGATGACATATTATACTCTTTCATTTCTTACTATGCCCCCAACAAAGGTCAACTGCCCTTTTTTCAACGCCTGATGAAGACCCTGACTCCCTTGCTTGAAGGCACTGTAATCTTTGGGGGAGACTCCAACACTGCATTCGACCAGGGGCTGGATAAGTCCAGACCCCCTGGTAAGCGCCTCACTAGACCCTCCAAGCAGAGCCTTCGAATTGCTAAACTGATCTCTCCGCGACTTTACACACTATTCTAATCCCGACCACTCGTTTGCGAGAATAGATCATATTCTCGTAGCCCCTATCTCCATTCCGCTGGTAACCAGGGCCCTCATCAGGGATGTTGCTTGGTCGGACCACTCCATGGTGGTGATGTCTCTCCAGCGCCCCGCTGGTCTCAAACCCAGTAGACGTTGGAGACTTAACGAATCTATATTGAGTGACCCGATCAGAGTAACAGAACTTGAACGCGCCATCAATAACTACTTCCTCACTAATGACACCCCGGATGTAAGCCCCTCTTGCCTCTGGGCGGCTCACAAAGCCGTCATCAGAGGTCACTTGATCCAAATAGCTTCCCAGATAAACAAAGCGCATAAATTGGAAATTGAAAGATTGGAGAAGGAATTTTCGACCTTATCCAAAAAACATAAGGCCAATCCCACAGCGGTTCCCACATCTAAACTAGACACAGCCCGCACGGCCCTGAACTTGGCCCTGACGACTAGGGCTGAAAAATGGCTGCGTTGGAATAGCTCAAGATTTTATTGTCAGGGTGACAGGATCGGCTCCATGCTGGCTGGGAGACTAACCCCAAAATCTCGATCCACAGTATTCCCCAAAATTAAAATCCAAGGCGGCACCCTATCACAAAACCCCCAACGTATTATGGGTGAATTTCATGACTTTTACAAATCCCTGTACAGCAATCCTACTGGCCCGACTCAACCTGCTATCGATCGGTTTCTCGACTCTATCCAGTGCCCCACCTTGCAAGATTCTCACCGTCTGAAACTTGATGCCCCTATCTCCGCTGAGGAAATCTGCGCGGTTATCAGAAATCTGAAATCTCATTCGGCACCGGGCCCGGATGGCTTCTCCATTCCCTACTACAAATCATTCTCCTCCACGCTAGCTCCTTACATGGCCCGCTTCTTTAACGATCTTAGGCAGGGTGGGACCCTGGCCACATCAATTAACACAGCATATATCACGGTTCTACCCAAACCGGATAAAGACACCAGCTCAGTTGGTAATTATAGACCGATATCCCTCATCAACAATGATTTGAAGATCCTGACTAAAATCCTTGCAGACCGCCTGGCCTCCTTCATTAGCTTATACATAGACAAGGACCAAGTGGGTTTCATCCCAGGGAGGCAGGGGCCCGATCAAACCAGACGCGTAATTGATATAATTTCTCTTATCAATTCTAACTGGGACCAGGGCTCTCCTAGGCAGGGCTGCTTGCTTTCCCTGGACCTTCATAAAGCATTTGATTCTGTCCACTGGACATACATTTTCTCTACTTTAAAACGTTGGGGTTTCGGTGAATCGTTTCTCAATATCATCTACGCCCTCTATTCCACTCCCTCGGCACAGGTGCGTCTGCTGGGATTTTACTCAGAATCTTTCCCCATATCAAGAGGTACTAGACAGGGATGCCCGCTGTCCCCATTAATTTTTGCCATAGCAATCGAATCCCTGGCGATTTCAATCAGAACCGACCCAAACATCCAAGGCTTTCACTGTGGCTCCAGACACCATAAATGCGCATTATTTGCCGATGACATTTTATTATTTGTCTCCTCCCCACTGACAACCCTCCCTAATATATGCCATATATTAGACAAATTTGGTACAGTTTCAGGGCTAAGGGTCAACTACGACAAGTCCCAAGCTCTTAACATTAACATCCCTGATTCCCTCCTAACCAGGCTCAAGGAGAGCTTCCGATTCTCCTGGAATGATCATGCGATTACGTATTTGGGGATTAAACTGACTCCCAAGGTGGAAATTCTCCACCTTGCAAATTATCCGCCTCTATACAAAAAACTTGAGGAGGACCTCTCCCGGTGGTCTCGGCTCTCCTTGTCCTGGTTGGGCAGGATCAATACAATCAAGATGACCTTGCTTCCCCGCATTTTATATTACTTTAGAGCCCTCCCGATCCCAGTTAACAAGACCCGCCTAAAACTCTTTCAAGCTAGAATTAACAAATTTGTCTGGGGAAAAGGAGGCCATAGATTCTCGAAATCAGTCCTATTCAGATCCAGGGTGGAAGGGGGGCTAGGCCTGCCCAACTTACTCTGGTATTTCCAAGCAGCCCAATTAGCACAATTGTCCACAGTTTACTCGCGCTGGGAACAGCCCGATTGGGTCCACATCGAGAGGCAGGCGATTCCCCTTCACACTCTAGACTACCTTCTTTGGAGCCCTAAGAAACTGAGACCATCAATTTTATCCCCAACACTGTCACACTCCTTCACCCTTTGGGACACATTAAAACGTAACAACCGACTGTCTTCCCCCATGGAACCATTGAAACACCTTTTTCACAACCCTGATTTCCAACCGGGTCTTGACATAAAAGCATTCGAATGGTGGCTCAATAAAGGGCTCTACAGAATAGGCCACTTTCTTAGACCCCTTGGCCCACTATCTAAAGCTTTCTGTGTCAGTAAACTTGACATGCCTGACTCTGAATTCTTCAGATTTACCCAGATCTCCGATTTCCTACACAAACGCTGCAAAACACTAAAGGATGGGCCTCACATAACTCCATATGAACAATGGTGTGGACAGGCCGTTGAGCAGAGGGGGGGAATCTCGTTGATCTACAAGGCACTATCGTCAGAGCAGTCTAAGACACCCTACATGCTGGCCTGGGAGGAAGATTTGTCCCAACACTGGAAAATAGAAACTTGGCACAGGAATTTCTCCCATTCTTTCAAAGGTATAATAAACACGGGTCTTATAGAAGCTAGCATAAAAGTACTTACCAGATGGTACATGGTCCCCTCAAAACTGGCAACTATCTTCCCAGCGACCTCTCCCCTTTGCTTTAGGGGATGCTCCTTGAGGGGTGACATGCTGCATATCTGGTGGACTTGCCCCAGGATTCGCAATTTTTGGAACAAAATCTTCTCTTGGATACGCAAAATAACCACATTACCTATCCAACCGTCCCCCCTCATTGCTCTCCTCAATTTCCCAGTGAGGGAAGCCTCCAAATTCTCACAACGCCTCATTTACTTTATCGTTTTAGGGGCTAGGCTTACTCTGGCCAAAGCCTGGAAAAAACCCTCAGTCTCCACCCTCCTAGCTAAACGGAAAATATCCTGGCTTATGAACCAGGAGCAGATGGCGGGTGTGATCCTGGATCGCTCCGATAAATTTGTACAAACCTGGGAACCCTGGGTGAAGTTCATTGGAATCTCACTCCTGCATTGACCTCAAGAGCACTCGCAGCACGTCCACTCCACCCCAGTCGACTTCCCTAACTTCCTACCCCTACCTTCTTCTTTAATTCCTTCCTTCTTTCCTTCTCTCTCTTCCCCTTCTTACTTTCTTCACTCCTTTCTTCCTTTTTCTGGTATTCTGCTTTCTTTAATTTTTATTTATTATTTTTATTATTTTTATTTTTTCCCTATCTGTTGCTTCTCACTCGCATGTTCACTAGACTTTAGGCCTTAAAACAGCAGATGGCTGATCAGACCACCACCAATGTCGGGCGCTGCCTCAGCCATAATCCGGGCGCTCCTCTGGAATCTTGGAACCTTACTGGACGCTCTCCCGCTGGAGCGCTCATTGAGGTTCGTGTTTTTCCATTTTTTTTTTAATTCATTCAGGTTAGCTGATCTTTGAAGGGGGTTATTGGGGTGTGAGGAGCCTTGCCACAGCATGATCCCACTCGGGGTGGCGGGGACCCTCTCGCTCTATGGTTATTCCCCTCCACGGGACTCGACTTTTGGGAGAGTGACACTGGGAATCCACACGTAGCCCAACATTCTGGTTCGTTCAGCCCCACTGGGTCTGATCCTCGCCTTTCTCTATTTTTGCCTACCTCGCTTGTTCCATATTGGTTTAACTAATGTCTGTTACTGTCATGTTTGGGCTATTTGCCCACACTGTTTTGATGCATTAACATGTACTGTTATACCTTTCTATTCTTGAAAATAAAACACATTTGAAATAAAAATGTGTTTGACCTTCAAGTGTTCGTTAGAGTAAGTAGTAATGATTCTGATATATTCATTAGGGTTGGTTACCTCCTTCTTATGAGAAAATAGAAGGTTGTGTCTATTTTTTATTGGCTGCCCGAATGAATGCTTTCTTCAGGCATTTGTGACTGTAGTCTCTTTCAAGTAGGTGTCGTTTTAGGCCCCTTGCCTCATGTTGAAAATCTGTATCATTCGAGCAGTTGCATTTGATTCGCAAATACTGACTGTACAGGATTAAGTTGACGAATGGTCTGGGGTGGAAACTTGATGAATGTAAGATAGTGTTTCCTGTAGTAGTTTTTCTGAAAAGTTTTCTGAAAAGTTTACATGATAATATATTGTTGGGGTCTTTGTAGATTTCAACATCCAGAAAAGTGATTCTAGATGGGTTGGATAGCATGGTGAATTTTATATTAAATTTGGTGCAAATCAAAACAACCAAAAATTTGTCCAATAAATTGGTCGATTCATCCCAGAGAATGTCATCTATGTACCTGTGCCACATGATGATGTGGACAACGAAGGAGAAGCGGCAGACTTTATCCTCCTATCAGCATGTACTTTCTCTGCACACCTGCTTCTCTCTTTCCCAGTCTGAGCTCTGCCTTACCGGGGATTACAAGAGGCTGATACCAGGTCAAATTCAAGTACTGTAGATATTGGCCTGAAGTTCAATATTACAGCCATTGCTGAAAGAAAGACACTGGTGTTAATTTACTAAAACCGGAGTGCAAAACCTGGTGCAGCTGTGCATGGTAGCGAATCAGCTTCTGACTTCAGATTTGAAAAAAAAATGGAAGGGATTGATTTCCTTTGCAGAGCTGCACCAGATTTTTCACTCTTTAGTTTTTGACCCCTTTCACACTGGGGTGCTTTTCAGGCATCTTAGCACTAAAAATAGCGCCTGAAAAGTGATTCTCATGCCTCCTCAGCATGAAAGCCCAAGTGCTTTCACACTGGGGCAGTGCACTTGTACAACGGGAAAAAAAATTCCTGCAAGCAGCATCTTTGAGGTGGTGTGGGAGCGGTGTATACTCCGAACACGCCCTGCCCATTGAAATGAATAGGCAGTGCTGGCAAAGTGCCGCAAAATGGGCACTTTTAACCCTTTCTTCGGCCACTAGGGGGTTAAAAGCATCCCACTAGTGGCCCAAAAAACAGCGGTAAAGCGCCGCTAAGACTAGCAGCGCTTTACCGCAAACGCCGGCATCACCCCAGTGTGAAAATACCCTTAGTAATTCAACCCAACTGTGCAAGAATAAAGGGGATTCATTTATGACTTCTGCACACGCCTTTGTCTATATTTTGTTCCAAAGCAAGTCAGGAAAGATATTTGGAGCCACTATACCTATGACTCTAATAACCAAGCACTATAATAAAAACTTTTACAATTTTTCAATTTTTTTCATTTTTATAAAGGTTAAAATAGGTGGACCTATAAAAGGGGGAAAAGATACGTCACCTCACTACCAGTAGTAGTAATGAGGTGGCATGTCTTTTCCCCTTTTGATTCCAGGTGAATCTTAACATTAATTGATGTAATAAATATTTGTAATTTTAATCAAAAGTATTGTGCAGTTCATACCATACCATGAAAGTCCTAAGTGCCTCAATCCAATGTTTTTTGTTTTTTTTTTGTACTTGGTACAGTATAGTGTAGGTATCATATTTTTTATACTATAATCCTGCTTATTCAAACACGTATTATTTATTATTATCCTACACACTCCAAAAAATTTAAATGGTACCCATGTCACCAGCACTTGTAGGTAACACCCATGTCACTTGTACTTGTAGGTAACAATAAGTCATGTTGAAACTGATATAAGGTCTACTCCAGAAAGCAATATCATTTTGTTACCATTAGTCTGGTTACTTGGTCAGCCAATGGTAGATGTAGGCTATCCTAAGAAACAGAGTTTAAACAGAACCAATCATGAATGGGTAAATGCAAGAAGGTGAATATTCCATCTTATATCAGTGTACCTGCACAGGCTTGCTTATGATATATATATATATATATATATATATATATATATATATATATATATATATATATATATAATGTCACCTTATTTAGCTGTTATACTGTATATGCCACACAACTGCCTGACCTGCCAGACAACTGCCAGAGTAGCAGCTTTCAGACTTTGAAATGTCAGATTTGGAATACGTTAAACTAAATAATGGGAAATAAATAAATACAAATTATATATATATATATATATATATATATATACAGTCAGGTCCATAAATATTGGGACATTAACACAATTGTAATCTTTTTGGCTCTATACATGAAACGAACAAGATGTACTTTAACTGCAGACTCCAAATCAGGTGAACGGTGTAGGAATTACAACAGTTTGTATATGTGCCTCACACTTTTTAAGGGACCAAAAGTAATGGGACAGATTAGCAATCATCCATCAAACTTTAACTTTTTGTGTTTGAAAATTTTTATTAAAGTTTTACAAACTTAACAAAAAGATATCCAATACAACTTCATAACAATGTGAGGTATACAGGCATGTCATTGAACAGATAAGTACAATAATCACATATGCTCGGCCACGCAACCTTGGATGTCGTACCTGACAACCGGTACCCGTCTGCTCAGGGAGCAACTTGCCCCGGCACACCAGCCGATCTTCCAAAGAAATCCGAATTGGGGATACTCCGCGACTCCCAAACTCCCAGGAGCCCCAAATGGGATCCTGCTGCACCCCAGTAGCCGGGAGTACAGAGACGCCCCAATATTTATATGGCTAGGTCCAGGATCAGGTCTGGAGTGGCGGGGCAAAGCCCTTCACATATTGAAATACAGAATTCGGATGTAACATACTATACCGGTCAAGTAATTCGCAGGAAATAGCGGTTAGCCAAGAGAGGCGACAGAAAAGGATAGAGAAGCACAATGGGAGGGGAAGAAACGTGTGAGGGGACAGGAAAGACGAGAGGAAGGTGGTGCTCTGTCTGTCAACTTGAACCGTACGTGATCTAACTGCCCGGAGGTACTCCCGGTATAAGGGAGATATTGCAGAGGGTAGCCCAGGGTTCCCAGATGGCTCTAAACTTCTCGGTAGTGTCATTGAGCTTGGCAACAATTTGTTCCTGGACCATGACCCAGGTTACCTTACGTTTAAACAACCTAAATGAGATGGTATCTGTCTTCCAGGCTTTGGCTATTGTCATTTTGGCTCCTAGGCATAGAAACAGTGCTAGAGCCTGGGAGGTTTTGGATAACTTTGGGATAGGGAAATTAAGCAACGCCCACCTAGGGTGAGGAATAACAGTGGTACCTGTAAGCGAGCTAATGGAACGGAATACTTTCTTCCAGAACGAACGTATGCGAGGACATGTCCACCACACATGGACCATAGAGCCCTCAAGCCCGCAGCCTCGGAAGCAAACTGATGATGAACCTGGAAAAAGTATAGCCAGCCTGGAAGGGACATAATACCACCTCAGTAAAACCTTCAAGCTGGCTTCAACAAGGGAGATGTTGAGGATACCTTTGTATGCTCTTGTAGAAGCCTGAAACCATGTCGCAGTGTCCCAGGAGTCGTCCAAGTCGTCCTCCCAGGCCCTTGCATAAGAGGGTATAGACTGTTTAGTCATAAGTGCCGTATAGATCAGTGAAATGCCTCCCCTCTGATCTGCCGTGTTGATACACCAGTGTTCAAATGGGGTAATGTTAGGTGGCAGCGGTTTGGTGGTCCAGATGGAGTGTAAGAAGTGGGAAATTTGTGTGAACCTATAAAGTTCTGAGTCGGGCATGTCCAATTTCTTCCGACAGTGTTGCAATGTGATGGGTCCTGAGTGGGAGAAGAAGTGTCCGATACGATACAGGCCCTTGTCAGTCCACCATTTAAAGGCCCCAATATCCATCCCCGGTGGAAAGTTAGGATTATGAAAGATGTGCATTAGGGGTGTCAGAGGAGAGATTATGGTATTAAGGGAGAAAAGTTTGGTACAAAGCGCTATAGAGTGCGATAGGGTGGGAGCCATGACAGCTGGTCTCTGTTTCGGGGAACATCCTAAAAGGAAGTCAATAGTATGCAATGGTGTAGCCTGCCTTTCCATACTAAGCCAGTCTGGTTTATTATAACTAGAGTAAGCTAAGGATATTTGTGCCAGTCGAGCCGCCTGGTAGTAAGCCCAAAGGTTGGGAAGACCTAACCCCCCTTGCGTCTTTAGTCTGTAGAGCGTATCCGAAGGACATCTGTAGCCTTTCTTACCCCAGATAAATCGTAGTATGTCTGACTGCGTTTTAGTGAGGAAACTTTTGGGCAAGGGTATTGGCAATGAGCGAAATAGGTACAAAAGTTTTGGTAGTAGGGTCATTTTTACCGCATGAATTCTACCCAGCCAGGATAGACCACATCTGGACCATCTCTCAACGTCCTGCAAACATTTATGCACCATGGGGGGATAGTTTGAGCGGAAGAGGCCTTCAATATTTGGGGTAAGCTTGATACCCAGATACGGAATCTGGTTTGTAGCCCAGGCGAAAGTAAAATTATCTTTGAGTTGTTTGAGGAGATCCGGCGGGAGAGTTACGTTCAGAGCCAGAGATTTGGACATATTAACGCGTAGTCCTGACACCCCACTAAATTCCTCCAGGGTTCGAAGTATCACAGGCATGGAGATCAGTGGGGAGGTGATGAAGAGAAGGAGGTCATCCGCGTATAACGCGCATTTATGTTCGTGGGGGCCGCAAGAAACCCCTTTAATATCAGGGTTTGATCGAAGGGCAACGGCTAAAGTTTCGATCGCTATTGCAAAGAGAAGCGGCGAAAGAGGGCATCCCTGTCTGGTACCCCTGTTTATGGGAAAGGACTCAGAGTACCTGCCCAGAAGGCGCACTTGTGCCGATGGAGTGGAATACAGGGAGTCTATAAGATTAAGAAAGTATTTGCCACATCCCCATCTCCTAAGGATCTCAGACAGATATGCCCAGTCAATTGAATCAAACGCCTTGTGTAGATCAATTGACAGTAGAAAACCTTTTTGTTCAGGGTTCCCATCCCAATGAGATTGAAGTAAAGAGATTATATCCACTGCCCTTCTGATCTGATCCGGTCCTTGTCTCCCAGGGATGAAGCCTACCTGATCCCTGTGAATGTATGACGAGATAAAGCTGGAAAGGCGGTTGGCAAGTATCTTAGTCATTATTTTGACATCATTGTTAATAAGAGATATGGGGCGATAATTGCCAACCTCACTAGTGTCTTTATCTGGTTTCGGTATCACCGATATGTATGCTGCATTTAAATCTGAGTTTAAAGAGGCCCCATCCCTGAGAGAGTTGAACATTCTGGTTAAAGGAGGTGCTAGGCAATGCCCAAATGTCTTATAATAACCCGTGGAGAAGCCATCAGGACCCGGAGAGGAGCCCAGTTTGAGGTTCTTAATAGTATCCAGGACCTCTTCTTGTGTGAAGGGGGATTCCAAAAGTTCTATATGTGCCTTATCCATCACAGGTAACTTAAGGTTATTAAGGAACCTATCTCTCCTGGCTGTGGATGTGCTGGGGTTCTGTTTATAAAGATCAGAATAAAACTGTTTAAAGGTGTCCATTATCTTGCTCGGGTTCTGAGATAGTTCCCCCGAGGTTACCCTCAGCTTGGGGAAGGCCTGAGTGCGTGGTTTAGGGGAAAGTTTAGTTGCCAGTCTGGAACCAATCCTATCCTGTTGTGCGTAAAACTTTGCCCTAGTCCATTTAAGATGTTGCGCTGCGGACGTGGTTAATTGCATATTTAGGAGAGCCCTTGCTGTGTCTAATTTGGCTAGTGAATCTAGATTGGGGTTGCGTTTATGTTCTTTTGCCAGTTTCTGAAACTCCTTCGTAAGTCTCACTGTATCAGCTCTGTGTTCCGCCCTGAGTTGTGCCGCTAACTGGATCAGTTTACCTCTGATGACCGGTTTATGAGCCGCCCAAACGATGGAAGGAGAAACCTCATCTGACGCGTTTAAGGTAAAGTACTCTTGGATGGCAGATTCTAATAGAGTGCATTGAATAGGGTCGTTCAACAGGGTTTCCCGTAGACGCCAGCGTGGTCGGTTCCCGGTGCCCGTCGGTTTACATGTGATCAGCGCAACTAATGAGTGGTCCGAGAGCGACGAGTCAATGATTGTGGAGTTCCTAATGAGTGGAAGCGTGGATGCCCTGGTGAAGATGTGGTCTATCCTGGCAAAGGAGTTATGTGGAGCTGAAAAATGTGTGTAGTCTTTAGTACGCGGGTTGGTCTCTCTCCAAACGTCTATCAGGCCTGCCTCATTAAGTAATTCAGCTATTTTAACGCTCTGTTTAGAAGGACGCTTGGGTTTAGACGCACCGTTTGCCAGCTTGTCCAGGGAAGAGTCAAATGCAACGTTCGTGTCCCCGCCCATAAAAACCGTCCCCTTAAGATGTTCATGTAGTGTAGTGAGCAGAGATTCCATAAAGGATTTTTGCCCTTTATTCGGTGCGTAGTAGGATACAAAGGTGTAGAGTTCTCCATCAATGAAACCGGAGACTAGGACATATCGGCCCTGGGGATCAACAACAGTTTCAGGTTGGGAGAGATTTATATGTTTCGCAAAGCAGATCGCAACCCCCTTGGTTTTATTCTCCGCGGAGGCCAGGAAGAATTGTGGATAACTGTGGTGGAGAAAAGTGGGCTTGTAAGTAGATGGGAAGTGTGTCTCCTGCAGCAGTAGGATGTCAGCGTGCATTGAGTGATAGCATTGGAGGATTTTTCTACGTTTGATTGGGGAGTTAAGGCCCTGAGTGTTGTGTGATATAACCTTCAAGGTAGTGGGCATGGTATGAGAATCAGGCATGGATCAGAGGGGGATGATCTATACAATCCTTATGGGACTTACCCTTCCATGTAGAGATAGACGGCATAGTAAAACCAGACGGTCCTGTAGCGGGGATCCCAGAGCCTGAGAGAGACGACCGGGGAAGTCCGTGAGACCTGCTAGCACCACTAAGAGCAATCGAGAAGAGAGAGAGAAAAGAGATGAGTGGGAGAAGGAGGGAGGGAAGGACAAGAACATTAATAACCTGCTGATGAATCATTCCGGAACTAGAAGAGTAGCTCAAGAAAACAAAGGGGCCCCCTGGTCCCTTCCCACCCCCAGGTCGGTTTAGAGTCCCCAAACCTACCATAACCCCCATGGTTCCGGATTTTCCAAATGTAGAAAATCCGGACTAGGATCTAGGTACGCCAAGTGGGTTCCTGATCCAATCGAGGCGCATTGGGTCCACCACAGCCCCCCCACCTCAAATCTGTAACTATTGAGGGGCAAAAACATCCCCATCATCTAAAAGTGCCGGAGTCCCCTGTAGTGACTAATCCCCAGTCGATATTAAAGTTTCAACATGTGAAAATCATGGAGAGGGGTCTAACAATCGCCAAACTTCCAGGGGAAGTAATTGTATGGAGTTAAAAAAAAAAAAAAAAAAAAAAAAAAAAAAAACACGGGGGGGGGGCGGCTAGTAAGCCGAAGTCCCCCAGGCAGCAGGGACAAATAAGGTATTACACTGTATGTTCCCCTCCTAATGAGAGTAATTTGTGTTCCCTCTACCAGTAAGTCAGTATCCCAATATCATGAAAGGTAAAAAATAACTAATATCAACTTTAACATGAAAATAACAACATGCATAGATGCTCGATCAGTTAGTGCAGTGGGGGAAGGGGGACCCCCCCTTACCACCCTCTACAAGGAAGAGGGGGAAAAGAGAAAGCCCCAACCTGTCCTTCCCCCAGAACGTCACCCCAGAAGCAGGGGGGAAGTCCAGGTCAGAATCAAAAAAAAAAGGATTATAAGCAAATATGCTCAGGGTGGCATGGTTTCTTTGGATCTTTTGGGTCCCTGCTTCAGCCAGGATTGTTGCAGCGGGCTGGCAGGCGGGGGTCTTTTGGCGGAAGAAGGGGCCCCTCGGTTAGCTTGCGCAGGTGTAGGTTCCAGCTGTATCAGGCCGAGATGCGTAAGAAGTCGTTCACCTTCCTGGAAAGAGGAGAAGCAGAAATTCTTGTTTTTGAAGGAAAAGTTCAGACGAAGAGGGAATGACCACCGATATGCGATTTCCTTATCGAGCAGCACCTGCAGTAACGGTTTGAAAGAGCGCCTCTTCTGGACTGTATAAGGTGACAGGTCGGCGAATATTTGAATTTTGTGACCGAGTAAAGTGAGGTTATCTGAATATCTGGCTTTCCTCATGACTGCTTCTTTGACAGAATAGTGATGTGGTTTAACAATGACATCTCTGGGCAATCCGTCGGATCTGGGGGCCTGTAGTGCCCTGTGTGCTCTGTCAAGTTCCAGGTGGTTATCCGGAATGTCAGGGATAAGGTTTTTAATTAAAGATTTAACTGCTTTATGGACATCCTTCTCAGATTCAGGGAGTCCCCGGAGTCTAAAGTTATATCTTCTGGATCTGTTCTCGAGGTCATCGATTTTTGAAAAGGCAGATTCCAATTGGTCCTGTACTTCCTGTAATCTGGCAGAGTTTTGGTTAATCTGGGCCACTGCTTGATCAGCTTTTTGTTCTATGGTGTCCATCCTTATCCCTATTTGCTGCAGATCAGCATGTAAAGATGCAGTAATTTGGGCAGCATTCAGAGCCAATCCTTTATGCAGCATGTGTGAAAAGGCTGTCATCATGGACTGAAAGTCAGTGGGGACAGGGATGTCTGCCTGGGCCTCACTCCCTGTGAGTAACATGCCTGTGTGTGGATCCAGCAATGGGGATGTGGGATATCCTGGGCTCATCCTCCCCAAAAGGGATTCTGTGGAGGAGGGAGAGCTGACAGCCTGCAGAGGGGGGAAGTCAGTACCTGCAAAAGGGGGATCCGTCTGGTCCTGGTCTGCTATAGAGTCCTCCTGTTGGTCTGAGGCCTGTAAGCCTCGTGTAGCCGACGCCATCTTGGCATATGTGAGGGGGCCGTTCGCGGCCGTCATTTGGCCAGAGAGATCCCGTCGGACCTGGGGTTTTGACATATCCCGGTGCCCCGGGTGTTCCCCTATCAGGATGGCGCTGTGTGGGGCGGAAACGAGGGCTCCGTCGGCTCCGGTGGCTAGCGGTGGGCTGTGGTGGAGCGGAGCTCTAGTAGCCGGCGGCCATCTTAGAGCTGCCGCGCATGCGCACTCCAAACTTTAACTTTTTAATACTTGGTTGCAAATCCTTTGCAGTGAATTACAGCCTAAAGTCTGGAACACATAGACATCACCAGACGCTGGGTTTCATCCCTGGTGATGCTCTGCCAGGCCTCTACTGCAACTGTCTTCAGTTCCTGCTTGTTCTTGGTGCATTTTCCCTTCAGTTTTGTCTTGAAATGCATGCTCAATCGGATTCAGGTCAGGTGATTGACTTGGCTGTTGCATAACATTCCACTTCTTTCCCTTAAAAAACTCTTTGGTTGCTTTCGCAGTATGCTTCGGGTCATTGTCCATCTGCACTGTGAAGTGCCATCCAATGAGTTCTGAAGCATTTTGCTGAATATGAGCAGATAATATTGCCCAAAACACTTCAGAATTCATCCTGCTGCTTTTGTCAACAGTCACATCCTCAATACACTGTTCACCTGATGTAAATACCCTCAAATTAAAGCTGAAAGTCTGCAGTTAAAGCACATCTTGTTTGTTTCATTTCAAATCCATTGTGGTGGTGTATAAAGCCAAAAAGATTAGAATTGTGTCGATGTCCCAATATTTATGGACCTGACTGTATAGTATATATATATATGTGTGTGTGTGTATATAATATACTATATACTATACACTATATATATACCGTATATACTCTAAGTATAAGCCGACCCTAATATAAGCTAAGGCACCTAATTTTACCACAAAAAAATGGGAAAACGTATTGACTTGAATATAAGCCTAGGGTGAGAAATGCGCAGCTACTGTAAGTGGAAAAGAGGGTCAACAATGCCCATTTGCAGCCTCAATGTGCCCATTTGCAACCATAAGTCCCCTGAACTTCAAATGTGGGGTCTCTGGACCCAAAGGGCCCCGTAATGACATTGCTGCAGATGGACACAGTTGACCGACTTTGGGGCCCTGTATCTCGGGGCCAGTTGGTGCTTAAAACCCCATTTTTGGATATGTTGTAGCTAGTTCCACTGAGTTTGCACACCAAATTTGGGAGTTCCTAGCACTAAGTGGCCCCGAGATACCGGGCCCCAAAGTCGGTCAGAAAATGTCATTCTCTGCTGCAGAAAAGTGCTTGACTCGAGTATAAGCCAAAGGGGGGCATTTTCAGCACAAAAAAATGTGCTGAAAAACTCGGCTTATACTCAAGTATATACAGTGTGTATATATGTGTGTGTGTGTGTATATATATATATGTGTGTATATATATATATATACACATACTATATGTATGTAATATATCTATTATATACATACAGTAAACTGTATCTTGGATAAGTGTTATTTCAATTGTTCAATTGTTTCAATTTCAATTGTTTCTTTTAAATGCAATTAAAGTGAAAAAAAATAAAAATTTTTTAAAAAAAATAATGGAAAAAAATAAATTTTTTAGTCACCTCTAAATGCCTGTTAGTCTTGTGCCCAACAATGTTAAACTTTTTAAATGCGCAGAGATCAAATGTAAAATTCCTCCCCTCTCAGCCTGCAGCTGCTGACTTTAAAAAAAAAATTTGCCTTTAAATTGCAGACTTCATCCCAACTGCAAAATGAGAGGTAGTGTAATTTTAATAAGATGATTTATTTGCCCAAATAGTTTTTTGCAGCAAAACAAGCAGAGGCAAGACTAGCAGGCTTTTATATTAGATTGTTGGAAAAAGAATAAATAAATCAGCGTGATAAGGGGGAATTTAGGATGCTATATAAGTGTACATATTGCTGCAAGTTGCAGCCAGGAGAGTGGGTGCTAAATTATATTTCTTCCTTACAAATCAGAGGAGGGGAGATATCCCACCCATGTACAGTCTTAACTAAAAAGTAAACAAAATCTGCACTGGATCAGAGCAAAGATTATTTAAATAAACTGGTAAGGGGTCCATTAAAGCCTGTACAAATTCTCTATATGTCTGGTGGAATGTAAATATCTTCCTAGCAAAGTGGAGGAATTTGTTGGCGCAAACCTTATGAAATTTGCTTACAATTAGGTACGGATCTGCTTTGCTGTTCAGAGCTTAAATAGCTTGCAGTTATTGAAGGATCTATTGAAGGATCTATTTCAAGCTTACGTATTGTATCAGAAAAGTCTACTGTGCAAAATAAGGGCTTCTGTCCATTATCAAAAGTTATACATAAACTGAGCCATGAAATATGACAATTATCCAAAACACATTCCTAAATAAACAGCAGGTCATTTTGAAACAAAATAAATGCTGGCTTTTAGAATTCCTATTGTTAGATGCCTGAGCTCGAACCAAGATCATGTAAAGCATCAGAAAAATATACTGAACAGTTTTGTATACAACAATGTGCTATTTGATTCACAGGTCTGATCAATAGTTCGATTTTCATAGAAGTTTTAGCAAAGTCTCATAAGTAAGAAGATATAAAGCTGTCATAAATACATTTGCATTGTGTGAAGTGTTAAAGCCATTGCAATGTTTTAGAAAAGCTTCTGCTATCTTTATTATATGTATTTGTATAGCACTAACAATGTATGCAACCTTTCACACATAAGTCTCTTATCTCAAGAAGCTTACAATCTAAGTTCCATATCTCACATATACAAGTACCAATTTGGAAAGCAGCCACTCAACCTACAGCTTGTATTTGGATTGTCAGAGGAAACCCATGCAAGCACAGGGAGAACATGCTAACTTCATGTGGGTAATCCACAATAAATGCCTGCTCGGGCTCACAATGTCTGATGTGTCGACTAGTGAGGGTGCAGGCTAGGGAAAGGTACATCCACACCCAAAGCATGCTGTAGAAATTGAAAGATAGCCCTGCCGCCCCAAACCTCGAGTGGTTATCAGATAAAAGACTCAACTCCACTTATCCAGGCCAGACCCCCAACATGTTTCGCCCCTAGATAGTTAAGCCCCAGGGGTGGGGCAAAACATGTTGGGGCGTGGCCTGTGTGAATCATGTTGATGCTGCTTTTACTTGCTAAACACTTAGCCTGGCTGCTGCACACCTCATCCATGCCATCTCTTCTTATTTATTCATGTAGGTGATGACTAGGATTCAAATCAGGGTTCTTGCTGCATCAAAGAAGAAGTGCTAACCACCAAGCCATTTTGCTGGGTTTGTAACCTGGACAGGGGTATGGGTCATGCAGCCTAATCATTTGAAAATATTTCTGTCCTACTCACAGGAAATGTTCCTGTGGAATGTAAATGACAGTAGGAGGGGGGACTTTTTCATTCCTGAGCACTATTCATATGAGGAATCTGTTTTGTGATCAACAGTGGAGTTTTTGTGAATAGATAACATTTTCTGGTTCTGAAATCTCGATCCTGTTTTGTGATCCCTTGACAATGGTGGCAGCAGTGTGATTAAGTGGGGAATCAAGACCGCAGCTCAATGGAACACATGCTACAGTACATGATGCAAGGTAATGCATCACATGCTATCCAAAAAAAATGGCCATGCTGGAAGAACAGGTTAGGAAAGCCATTAGAAGGGCTCACAGAAAAGACAGTAACATTTTTAATAATGCGACTGATGATAACTTTTGGTCTTCTTCCATGATTTTAAGAACTAGCGCCATTTAATGGAATCTGCAAAATAGAAATGGATCTGCCTATAAGCTGAAATACTTGATGTAATATTTGCTAAGACCTTTCATACTATAAATCTTTGAGGTGAATGAAATAATGTTTTTAACATTATACAATAATCATGCTAGAGACTTACTGCATCCAATTTAAGGACATGCAATATGATGACAGCGGGTGATTTAAAATATATGCGCACAGGATGACCCTGGCCTGTCGCAGATGGCTGGAGAGAGAGTAGGCTTTTGCTTAAGATTGTTGAAGATATAAAACAGACCTTTCTAAGAAAAAAAAAAATGAGTACATTTTTAATGGGAACATTTTAGTAAAACCTTTGTCTGTTATGCTTCATTTAAAGAAAAAATAATTGCTCTCACAAAGTAAATGTCCTCTTTCCTCTTCATCTATCACTAGAAATTAAAGAATTGTTCAATCCCAAGATACACAGTGTAGTCCTCATATCAGAGAAAGGCCTCAAAAACTGCACATAACAAGCAATGCTATACATGTAGCCAAATTGATCATTCACTATAATATTCTCACTCTAGAAGTTATCAGAAGATTCAGGGTGTACAACAAAGCCCTATCCAGGATGCAGAGGCCTCGTTCACAGAAGGCAGACTTTCACCCACACTGCAGAGCCCAACTCAGCATCCATTCTGCCTGAGGTTTGTGGAGTTCATCCACTCATCAATGAACTAACTCAGCAGTGGTGTTTGGGTGGCCAAAACAAGTCAGATCTCAATGGAAAAAAAATTGCTGGCTAGCTATACTGATATAGACTGGGTAATGTGTTAGGTACGAAAGGATGCCACATCATTTGATGGAAATGAAAATTTTCAACCTACAGAGGGCTGAATTCAAAGACACCCTGAAAATCAAAGTAAAAAAAATATGCAGCAGACTAGTCCATTTTGCTGAAATTCCATTGCCGCAACTCAAAATGGTACTCAGTAGTTTATATGGCCCCCACGTGCTTGTATGCACGCCTGGCAACTTTGGGGAATGACGGATGGTGTCATGGGGTATTTCCTCCCAGATCTGGACCAGAGCATCACTGAGCTCCTGAACAGACTGAGGTGCAACCTGGTGGCGTCAGATGGACCGAAACATAATGTCTCAGAGGATTTAGGTCAGGCCAGCATGGGGCCATTCAATGGTATAAATTCCTTCATCCTCCAGAAACTGGCTGCATACTCTTGCCATATGAGCCTGGGCATTGTAGTATTGATATCAATCTCTTAAAAAATATTAAATCCTATTGTGATTTTATTAAAATGTTATATTGTCTTAAGTGACAAGGCCATACATATGAACCCTCACAGTTCTTTCACAATCGGCGCAAATGCCCTGTGATAAGGAAAAACTGGAATATAAGTGAGATCCATCGCAGGAATAATTAAATTCTAGATGGAACCTTTTTTACAGGTAACTCCAATTCCCTCTAAAGCCCCATACACACGGTAGGATTTTCGCATGGATTCTGTCCGATCGGACAATGTTGTTGAAAAATCCGACCGTGTGTATGCACCATCGGACAGTGTACGTCGGATTGTCCGACGGACAAAGTCCTATCTCCTGCTGGATAGATTTTCCTACAACACGGTCCGATCACACCAAATCCAATCGTGTGTATGGTAGTCCGACCGGACAAAGTGCTACGCATGCTCAGATCACATTACAAGACCAAAGCTATTGGCTACTAGCCTCTACGTAGTCCCGTCGTAGGCAACAAACGTCACCACGTTCAGAATGATCGGATTTTCCGACAACTTTGTCCGACCGTGTGTACGCAAAACCAACATCAGACAAAGTATGACGGACATGGTCTGACGGACCTGGTCCTCGGATAATCCGCGCGTGTGTATGGGGCTTAAGAAGGGCCAGACAGGAGGATCATACCAGATGTATGTCCCCTGGAAAATAGTTGAGAGGTTTACTTGCAAGGTGATGTTCTTAAATGTTTACATCCTTACAGTCTATAATGACTCTAATGAGCTTAGTAATTAGACTCAAGTCCTACTGGGATTGTATGGTAAGGTGTATTTTTCCCTAACAGGTTGGTCACCTGGGGAGTGTTAATAAGGTTCATATATTATGTCAGGAATATAATCACATTAGTAGAAAATGATTAAAATAATTGACCAATCCTAAAATAAATATTTAGGTATTCAAACCCCTCAGGCAAATTGTCTATGATCTGGATAATGACTCTAATAGTCATAATAAAATTGCTAAATGCATATTATCCATTTCTATGGAGGGAAAAGCAGCCAAAAAAATGTACTCCTGATAATTATTGACCCAAAATATCATGTGTACATTGGCAGTGATATATTACATCACTTTGCTGTACACATGGATCTGGTAAATTCCACATTGTGATCCAGATTAAAATAAAATCCATGTAGTTTTGTATATTAAAATGAGGCCCCTAAATAATCTTAGTTACTGTCATATGCAGTAAACATATTAGTACCACATGAGGTCGATAGTTATACAGGTACTAATACATATTTTTTTCATTTTTATTATTACCCGGCCAGGTATAAATAGGCCAAAAAATTTTAGAACCCTGCTGCATTAAAATGTTTCGCAGACAGGTTGTATATAGAAAGGATTTCAATAAAACACACCCATGGTAAATAAACATTTTCATGGAGTTCAAATATGTTTGCAAAAGGATTTCTGCAATGTGGTATTATCGACATACGCATTGCCAGGCCAGGAGTCTGATTCAAGTGTAAACGCACCCTGTGTTTTAAATCAAACATTGCTGTCTTTCCCTAGCTTGCTATGTTTCGCTAGTGGAAGTCATTAGGAATTTCAAGGAGAGGAGCATTGTAAGATCAGTGCATAGTTCTTATTATAATTCTATATTTGATATTCTTAAACCAAATGGTCAATGTGTTTATATGCTGATCTGAGACAGCTAAATAGACGAGTATATATGTACAGCTAGTTGTACCATACCAATGCTTGATATAAAAATACAAGGCGCTAAGTACTTCACTACATTGGATGATGCTCAATGATGGTGGAACATTCGGGTAAGTCCTGAATAGGGATGAGCCGAACACCCCCGGGTTCGGTTCGAACCAGAACCTTCGAACGGACCGAAAGTTCGCGCGAATTTTCGAACCCTATACGTTATAATGGACGCGAACGTTCGAAATCAAAAGTGCTAATTACAACGGCCAATATGCATGTTAATGTCATAAAACAGGTTTGGGGACCCGGGTCCTGCCCCAGGGGACATATATCAATGCAAAAAGAACTTTTAAAAACTAACGTTTTTTCGGGAGCAGTCATTTTAATGATGCATAAAGTGAAAAAAAAAAAGTGACATTTTCCTTTAAATATGGTACCTGGGGGGTGTCCAAAGTATGCCTGTGAAGTGGCATGTGTTTCCCGTGTTTAGAACTGTCCTTGCACAAAATGACATTTGTAAAGGAAAAAAAGAAGCCATTTAAAACCACTTGCGGCTTTAGGTTTGATCTTAAGTAGAATCTGAACAGGTACATTATGAAGTGTAGCTCCATCCCAAAAAAATCTATTTTTAAGCTTTTTGGAGAACATAGGGAGGGGTTATCACCCCTGTAACATTTGCTGTCTTTGCACATCTGTTCAGAACATGTCACCTCACTTTCCGTCCCAATGACAAATGTTTTTGGAAAAGTGGGGTTTTAATTGAAACAAGGATTGGTGATAAAGTATCAGTAGAGAGGAGATACCTTTTTCCCAAATTAAATCTAACAGGATAGAATTTCCCTTCCTAGGGGTAGATTTCCTCTCACTTCCTGTTTTCTCTTTCCATTTGCAAGTAGGAGTCGTTTGTAAGTTGGATGTTTGAAAGTAGGGGCCTGGCGTATATACTCTGCAGAAATTTGCCCTATTAGATGTTGGTGTAGCCACAAGACTGGTGGGCACAGGAATGGGCCCTGCTGTGAGTTAATAGATCAAGATTTGTAATTGCATGCACCTGTTGAACAGGGCAGAAAAATTGGGGGTGGTGGTGGTGGTGGTGGTGGACGGTTTTGCCACAAGACTGTAAGCTCTCACAGTTACTCTTGGTGGGCGCAGGAATGGGCCCTGCTGTGAGTTATTAGATCAAGATTTGTAATTGCAAGCACCTGATGAACAGGGCAGAAAAATTGGGCCTTTGGCGGTGGTGGTGGACGGTGTTGCCACAAGACTGTAGGCCCTCATAGTTACTCTTGGTGGGCGCAGGAATGGGCCCTGCTGTGAGTTATTAGATCAAGATTTGTAATTGCAAGCACCTGATGAACAGGGCAGAAAAATTGGGCCTTTGGCGGTGGTGGTGGACGGTGTTGCCACAAGACTGCAGGCCCTCATAGTTACTCTTGGTGGGCGCAGGAATGGGCCCTGCTGTGAACTATTAGATCAAGATTTGTAATTACCCGCCCCTGTTAAACAGGGGCTGAAAAATTGTGCCTTAGGCACTGGTGCTGGTGCCACAACACTGCAACCCCTCACAGAGACTGTACTTGGAGCACAGCAGTCACACGTGTTGCGAAGCATTTTTTTAAAAAATTGTAAGTACACGCCCCTGTTAAACAGGGGCTGAAAAATTGTGCCTTAGGCACTGGTGCTGGTGCCACAACACTGCAACCCGGCCCTCACAGATACTGTACTTGGAGCACAGCAGTCACACGTGTTGCGAAGCATTTTTTTAAAAAATTGTAAGTACACGCCCCTGTTAAACAGGGGCTGAAAAATTGTGCCTTAGGCACTGGTGCTGGTGCCACAACACTGCAACACGGCCCTCACAGAGACTGTACTTGGAGCACAGCAGTCACACGTGTTGCGAAGCATTTTTTTAAAAAAATTGTAAGTACACGCCCCTGTTAAACAGGGGCTGACAAATTGTGCCTTAGGCACTGGTGCTGGTGCCACAACACTGCAACACGGCCCTCACAGAGACTGTACTTGGAGCACAGCAGTCACACGTGTTGCGAAGCATTTTTTTTAAAAATTGTAAGTACACGCCCCTGTTAAACAGGGGCTGAAAAATTGTGCCTTAGGCACTGGTGCTGGTGCCACAACACTGCAACACGGCCCTCACAGAGACTGTACTTGGAGCACAGCAGTCACACGTGTTGCGAAGCATTTTTTAAAAAAAATTGTAAGTACACGCCCCTGTTAAACAGGGGCTGAAAAATTGTGCCTTAGGCACTGGTGCTGGTGCCACAACACTGCAACACGGCCCTCACAGAGACTGTACTTGGAGCACAGCAGTCACACGTGTTGCGAAGCATTTTTTTTAAAAATTGTAAGTACACGCCCCTGTTAAACAGGGGCTGAAAAATTGTGCCTTAGGCACTGGTGCTGTGGCATGGATCATTGAGGAGGAGGAAGAGGATAGTCAGTGAACATAAGAGGACAGTCACTCAGCATCAGCATAGGCAGTCTTGAAGGGATGTGACATTAAAAAATTATTCGGTTATATCCGCCTCAGGTGCCTGGTAGCTGGTGGTGATCCAAGACTGATTCATTTTGATGAATGTCAGTCGATCAACCGAGGCGGTGGACAGGCGCACCCTATGATCAGTCACAAATCCTCCAGCAGCACTGAATGTGCGTTCGGAAAGAACGCTGGAGGCAGGACAGGCCAGTAGCTCAATTGCATACTGTGCAAGCTCTGGCCAGTGATCCATCCTCAGGACCCAGTAAGCCAGAGGATTTTCGGTGGGAAAGGTGTCCAAGTCTGACCTTGCCCCAAGGTATTCCTGCACCATGTATATCAGACGCTGGCGATGGTTGCTGGAACCGATCATACCTTGGGGCTGCGGACTAAAAAATTGTCTGAACGCATCGGTCAGACGTCCACCTTCCCCACCGCTCCTTCTGCCACTGACCGAAGCCTCAGCAACTCGTCGCCCAGGACCAGGAGTTTGTAGCCTCCCAGTTTCTGGGAACGCGTTGCACAGACCTTTCTGCAAGGCCTCCCTGAGATGTCTCATCCTCTGCTCCCTCTGCGACGGCAAGATAAGGTCCGCAACCTTACCCTTGTACCGCGGATCAAGGAGAGTGGCCAGCCAGTAATGGTCCCTCTCCTTGATCCGAAGAACACGAGGATCCTTCCGCAGGCTTTGCAGGATCAGGGAGGCCATGCAGCGTAGGTTAGCTGAGGCATTCGGTCCGGAGTCTTCTGGGTCACTGAGGATGACATGATCGCCAGCCACCTCCTCCCAGCCACGTACAAGTCCACTGGCTTGTTGGGACTGTACATCATCCCTAAAAGACTGCTGCTGCTGATGCTGAGTGCCAGGCTCCACCTCCATGCTCACACAATCCTCCTCCTCCTCCTCCTCCTCCTCCTCCTCATCCTCTTCCTGTGTGATGGGTGGGACAGAAGGAACACTGTCCGGATAAAGGGGGCCTTGAGAGGCAAGGAAGTCCTCCTCTTCCTGCCTCTGTTCTGCCTCAAGTGCCCTGTCCATTATCCCACGCAGCGTATGCTCCAACAGGTGGACAAGAGGGACAGTGTCACTGATGCATGCACTGTCACTGCTCACCATCCTCGTGGCCTCCTCAAATGGTGAGAGGACAGTGCATGCATCCCTGATCATGCTCCACTGACGTGGGGAAAAAAAACCAAGCTCCCCTGACCCTGTCCTGGTGCCGTAGTCGCAAAAGGTACTCATTGATGGCCCTCTGCTGCGTGTGCAGTCGCTGCAGCATGGCCAACGTTGAGTTCCACCTGGTGGGCATGTCAGATATTAGGCGGTTCTTGGGCAGGTTCAGCTCCTTTTGCAGCTCAGTCAGCCGAGCACTGGCATTATAAGATCGGCGGAAATGCACACAGACTTTCCTGGCCTGCCTCAGGACATCCTGTAAGCCTGGGAACCTGCCCAAGAACCGCTGCACCACCAGGTTGAGGACGTGAGCCATGCAGGGCACATGGGTGAGCTGCCCCTGTCGCAGGGCGGAGAGGAGGTTGGTGCCATTGTCAGAAACGACCATTCCTGGCTTAAGCTGACGTGGCGTCAACCACCTCTCGGCCTGCCCCTGCAGAGCTGCCAGAACCTCTGGCCCAGTGTGGCTCCTGTCCCCCAAACACACCAGCGCAAGCACGGCATGGCATCTTTTTGCCTGCGTACTTGCGTAGCCCCTTGTACGCCTACGGAGCACCGCTGGTTCCAAGGACAGAGCACTGGAGGAAGAAGAAGAGGAGGGGGTGGAGGAGAGAGGTGTGTCACAACCAGTAGCAGTAGTCGCGTTTTGGAGGCGTGGTGGCGGAACAACCTCCAACACTACTGCACCTTGTCCTGCATCCCTCCCAGCTGCCAATAGAGTGACCCAATGGGCCGTGAAAGAAAGGTACCGTCCCTGTCCATGCCTGCTGGACCATGAGTCAGCGGTAATATGCACCTTACCGCTGACCGCCCTGTCCAGCGAGGCATGGACATTGCCCTCCACATGCCGGTAGAGAGACGGAATCGCCTTCCGCGAGAAAAAGTGGCGTTTGGGAACCTGCCACTGAGGAACCGCACATTGAACAAACTCACGGAAGGGGGCCGAGTCTACCAACTGAAAAGGCAGCAGTTGAAGTGCTAGCAATTTAGCAAGGCTAGCATTCAACCGCTGGGCATGTGGATGGCTGGGAGTGTACTTCTTTCTACGGTCCAGCAGCTGGGGCAGGGAAATTTGCCTGCTGCATTCGGACGTCGGTGTACTGCAAGTACTTGGTTGTGACACACCGAATTCTACACCTTCAGTCCTCTCAGAGCAGCTTTCAGAGAGGACTGAAGGTGTAGTGGGGATGGAGATCCCAGCTGAGGAGGAGCAAGGAGAGGTCCGCTTAGTTCTTTGGTGTGGGTCTTTTATGTGTGCCTGCCAACGAGCTGCATGGCAGGTCGCCATATGTCTGGTCATGCTTGTCGTGCCCAAGCGGCTGATGTTTTGGCCACGCGAGATACGCTTGAGACAAATATTGCAAATAGCAGTGGTGCGATCTGCTGCACTCGTCTCAAAAAAGGCCCACACCAAAGAACTTTTCTGATAACGTGCAGAGGCAGCGCCCTGCACAGGCGGAGCTCTGCGGTGTTGTACAGTTGCTGTGCTGGCCTCTACCTGGCCTCCAGGGGGCATCCTGCCTCGTTGGACATGTGACGCCGCATCCTCCTCCTCCTCGTCCTCCTCCTCATCCTCTCTCCCTTGAGGCACCCACGTGGAGTCAGTGACCTCATCATCCCCTCCCTCTTCACCACTAGAGCAAACCTGGCAGTAAGCTGCAGCTGGTGGAACTGTACTGCCAGATTCCTCAAGCTGGGTATCGTCATCCGAGCCTTCGAATCGTTGGGCATCCTCCTGGAGCATGTACCCAACACTGTGCTCAAAGAGTTCGGGGGACTCCTCAGGAGGACATGGTGGGTCTAGGGAAGGGGTGGCTGATGATGCTCTGTCAGTACCCTGAGCCTGGGTGAGAGAGGATGAGGAGGATGAGGAGGGCTTGGTCATCCATTCTACCAAGCCTTCAGCATGATGCGGCTCCACATGTCCAGCTGCCGAAAACAAAGACGCGCGTGTCCCATGGCCACGTGCTGATGACGATGCACGACCACGTCCACGTCCACGGCCACGTCCACTAGAAACAGAGCCTGCCTGCCCTGTGTTCTTGGCTCTGCACGCTCTGCCTCCCCTTGGCGGTCTTCCAGCCATTGTAGTCGGTAGTCCTGTGGGTGCTGCTGAGAAGAAAATATAGGAGCTCTGTGTGATGCCACTAACACACTAGAAGTCCTATGGGTGCTTCTGCAAAGAAAATAGAGGAGCTCTGTGTGATGCCACTAACACACTAGAAGTCCTATGGGTGCTTCTGCAAAGAAAATAGAGGAGCTCTGTGTGATGCCACTAACACACTAGAAGTCCTGTGGGTGCTGCTGAGAAGAATATATAGGAGCTCTGTGTGATGCCACTAACACACTAGAAGTCCTATGGGTGCTTCTGCAAAGAAAATAGAGGAGCTCTGTGTGATGCCACTAACACACTAGAAGTCCTGTGGGTGCTTCTGCAAAGAAAATAGAGGAGCTCTGTGTGATGCCACTAACACACTAGAAGTCCTGTGGGTGCTTATGCAAAGAAAATAGAGGAGCTCTGTGTGATGCCACTAACACACTAGAAGTCCTGTGGGTGCTTATGCAAAGAAAATAGAGGAGCTCTGTGTGATGCCACTAACACACTAGAAGTCCTGTGGGTGCTGCTGAGAAGAATATATAGGAGCTCTGTGTGATGCCACTAACACACTAGAAGTCCTATGGGTGCTTCTGCAAAGAAAATAGAGGAGCTCTGTGTGATGCCACTAACACACTAGAAGTCCTGTGGGTGCTTATGCAAAGAAAATAGAGGAGCTCTGTGTGATGCCACTAACACACTAGAAGTCCTGTGGGTGCTTATGCAAAGAAAATAGAGGAGCTCTGTGTGATGCCACTAACACACTAGAAGTCCTGTGGGTGCTGCTGAGAAGAATATATAGGAGCTCTGTGTGATGCCACTAACACACTAGAAGTCCTGTGGGTGCTTCTGCAAAGAAAATAGAGGAGCTCTGTGTGATGCCACTAACACACTAGAAGTCCTGTGGGTGCTTCTGCAAAGAAAATAGAGGAGCTCTGTGTGATGCCACTAACACACTAGAAGTCCTATGGGTGCTTCTGCAAAGAAAATAGAGGAGCTCTGTGTGATGCCACTAACACACTAGAAGTCCTGTGGGTGCTGCTGAGAAGAATATATAGGAGCTCTGTGTGATGCCACTAACACACTAGAAGTCCTGTGGGTGCTTATGCAAAGAAAATAGAGGAGCTCTGTGTGATGGGACTAACACACTTCAAGTCCTATAGGTGCTTCTGGGAAGAAAATATAGCTCTGTGTGTGTGATGGGACTAACACACTTCAAGTCCTATAGGTGCTTCTGGGAACAAAATATAGCTCTGTGTGTGTAATGGGACTAACACACTTCAAGTCCTATAGGTGCTTCTGGGAACAAAATATAGCTCTGTGTGTGTGATGGGACTAACACACTTCAAGTCCTATAGGTGCTTCTGGGAAGAAAATATAGCTCTGTGTGTGTAATGGGACTAACACACTTCAAGTCCTATAGGTGCTTCTGGGAAGAAAATATAGCTCTGTGTGTGTGATGGGACTAACACACTTCAAGTCCTATAGGTGCTTCTGGGAAGAAAATATAGCTCTGTGTGTGTAATGGGACTAACACACTTCAAGTCCTATAGGTGCTTCTGGGAACAAAAATATAGCTCTGTGTGTGTAATGGGACTAACACACTTCAAGTCCTATAGGTGCTTCTGGAAGAAAATATAGCTCTGTGTGTGTGATGGGACTAACACACTTCAAGTCCTATAGGTGCTTCTGGGAAGAAAATATAGCTCTGTGTGTGTAATGGGACTAACACACTTCAAGTCCTATAGGTGCTTCTGGGAACAAAATATAGCTCTGTGTGTGTAATGGGACTAACACACTTCAAGTCCTATAGGTGCTTCTGGGAAGAAAATATAGCTCTGTGTGTGTGATGGGACTAACACACTTCAAGTCCTATAGGTGCTTCTGGGAAGAAAATATAGCTCTGTGTGTGTAATGGGACTAACACACTTCAAGTCCTATAGGTGCTTCTGGGAACAAAATATAGCTCTGTGTGTGTAATGGGACTAACACACTTCAAGTCCTATAGGTGCTTCTGGGAACAAAATATAGCTCTGTGTGTGTGATGGGACTAACACACTTCAAGTCCTATAGGTGCTTCTGGGAAGAAAATATAGCTCTGTGTGTGTAATGGGACTAACACACTTCAAGTCCTATAGGTGCTTCTGGGAAGAAAATATAGCTCTGTGTGTGTAATGGGACTAACACACTTCAAGTCCTATAGGTGCTTCTGGGAAGAAAATATAGCTGTGTGTGTAATGGGACTAACACACTTCAAGTCCTATAGGTGCCTCTGGGAACAAAATATAGGAGCTCTGCCTGCCTGCCACGAACACACTACAAGTCCTATAGGTGCTTCTGGTAACAAAATATAGGAGCTCTGCCTGCCTGCCACTAACACACTACAAGTCCTATAGGTGCTTCTGGGAAGAAAATATAGCTCTGTGTGTGTAATGGGACTAACACACTTCAAGTCCTATAGGTGCTTCTGGGAACAAAGTATAGCTCTTTGTGTGTAATGGGACTAACACACTTCAAGTCCTATAGGTGCTTCTGGGAAGAAAATATAGCTCTGTGTGTGTAATGGGACTAACACACTTCAAGTCCTATAGGTGCTTCTGGGAACAAAATATAGCTCTGTGTGTGTAATGGGACTAACACACTTCAAGTCCTATAGGTGCTTCTGGGAACAAAATATAGCTCTGTGTGTGTGATGGGACTAACACACTTCAAGTCCTATAGGTGCTTCTGGGAAGAAAATATAGCTCTGTGTGTGTAATGGGACTAACACACTTCAAGTCCTATAGGTGCTTCTGGGAACAAAATATAGCTCTGTGTGTGTGATGGGACTAACACACTTCAAGTCCTATAGGTGCTTCTGGGAAGAAAATATAGCTCTGTGTGTGTAATGGGACTAACACACTTCAAGTCCTATAGGTGCTTCTGGGAAGAAAATATAGCTCTGTGTGTGTAATGGGACTAACACACTTCAAGTCCTATAGGTGCTTCTGGGAAGAAAATATAGCTCTGTGTGTGTAATGGGACTAACACACTTCAAGTCCTATAGGTGCCTCTGGGAACAAAATATAGGAGCTCTGCCTGCCTGCCTGCCACGAACACACTACAAGTCCTATAGGTGCTTCTGGTAACAAAATATAGGAGCTCTGCCTGCCTGCCACTAACACACTACAAGTCCTATAGGTGCTTCTGGTAACAAAATATAGGAGCTCTGCCTGCCTGCCACGAACACACTACAAGTCCTATAGGTGCTTCTGGTAACAAAATATAGGAGCTCTGCCTGCCTGCCACTAACACACTACAAGTCCTATAGGTGCTTCTGGTAACAAAATATAGGAGCTCTGCCTGCCTGCCACGAACACACTACAAGTCCTATAGGTGCTTCTGGTAACAAAATATAGGAGCTCTGCCTGCCTGCCACGAACACACTACAAGTTCTATAGGTGCTTCTGGTAACAAAATATAGGAGCTCTGCCTGCCTGCCACGAACACACTACAAGTCCTATAGGTGCTTCTGGTAACAAAATATAGGAGCTCTGCCTGCCTGCCACGAGCACACTACAAGCCCCTCTTTGTCAATCAATCTTTGTAACTGAATCTATCTAACTCAATCTCTGCAAGTGAATCTCTCTATCTATCTAAATGCAGCAGAGTGTCACAGAAACAGCCTGCTCAATCTGCGCCGGAACAGCATGTGACCGGCGCAGACGGCGTGGCGGCGTTTTATAGGGGGGGGCGTGTACTACAGCCCCTGAGCTGTAATTGGCTACAGGCGTCCTGCCTGTAGCCAATTATGGCTCTTCGAGTTTCCGGGGCTGTGATTGGCCAAGCATGCGGGGTCACAGTGCATGCTTGGCCAATCATCAGCCAGCAATGCACTGCGTCGGCCGCGCCGGCCGCAATGCATTGCGGGGCCGCTCGCATCACACGAACGTGATGCGAGCGGCCAAAATAGTTCTGGGCTCGCCGAGCGAGCGAACGCCCGATGCTCGATGCGAACGTGGGTTCGCATCGAGCACCGGGCCCATCCTTAGTCCTGAAGACCCATACAAGCTGGCATTTAAAGGTGGTAAGAAATAGTACAACTGGAACAGAATGTTAATTAGTTATTTAAATTTTGGTTTTGAATTTGATTTGATTTTGTTTGTTATTTTACATAAGGCCATTGCCTGATGTATTGTAAAGAGAAAGTTTCACATATATGAATGATATTTTGGTTGAATAGCATAATGTTTGAAAAGCATGTACCAGGGGGGCGTGGCCAGCAGCCGAGGAGATGGCAGCGTGAGGTGAGAGCTCCCGGTGTATCCAGCCCAATCCAGCTACACGAAGCGACGCCAGAAGGCCCAGTAAGCACCCATCAGCTGCCCGATAGACCGACTACCTGCTGCGGTCAATATGCAGAAAAGAAAGAAGGAGCGAGGCCCGCAAAAGCTGACAGATCTCTTCAGCCCAGGAGCAAGGAAGGCCCAAGATGGCGCCGAGGCCTACACACCACGCCGGAGCCGCGGACGCGGCGGCGGGGATTCGACCGCTCAACAAGAAGGTAGATACCAGGCCTCATCCTCGGGATACACCAACGGACTATCCCCAGGCTCGTCGCCGGTACAGAGCCCGCAAAAAGCGACGCTGAAGCGATCGGAGGAGCACAAATATCCAGGTGAGCAAGGGGGCCATGACATGTCACAGGACAGTACTAAAGATTTTATTGAACAAATGCATGACTTCCCTACCCTGGATCAGCCATTAACTGACACCCAAATGAAGGATATGCTTGTGTCTCTGAGAGGCTCTCTGCACAGAGACATTTTAGAATGCACAACGCAACTTAAAGCTGACGTGACGGCCATAGGGGAAAGAGTTTCCCACACGGAAGACAAAATGGGGGAATTTACAGTGGCACATAATGAGCTGGTAGATGCATATAATGGGGCAGACGATGAAATTCAGGCGATTAAAAGTAAAATGGCAGATTTGGAGGACCGATCCAGAAGAAACAATATAAAACTGAGGGGGGTGACAGAGGACGTACCACCAGCAGAGCTCAGGAACTATGTACAGGAATTCATCTCTGAATTGCTGCCAGAAATACCAGAGAGGGAGGTGATTGTAGATCGTGCACATAGGCTGCCCAAACCCAAACACCTACCCGAGAAAATACCGAGAGATGTTATAGCAAGAGTGCATTTCTTTCACGTGAAGGAAGATCTGATGAGATTCTCCAGGAAAAATTCCCCCCTACCAGACCCCTATGCTGAAATTTCCGTGTATTCAGACATCTCACAACATACCATGCAGGCACGCAGGAGCCTGGCACCTCTGACTAAGCTGCTGCAATCCCACAAAATCCCATACACATGGGGATTCCCAACAAAGATCCTGATCACAAGGGAAAGTAAAACCTACGCTATCAACAACTTAGATAACGGCCTGAAATTAGCCAGGAAATGGCAGCTTCTGCCTGAAGAAGAATTACCCCACGCCTCAGCACCTGCTCACAAACTACCCCAAGAATGGCAAAAAGTTAAATGACACCTTTAATAAAAGGTTATCTGCAAAGAAATTAATCTGCTTACTGGTCATTAATAACTGGATTGGGGGAGATGCTGGATAGAGGGAGCAAGGGACCCCCTGATGCACAGAAGCGGAAAGTTTCCGCACTTGTTACGTTGTCCTAAATGTTCAACCTGTTTTTTTGTTCACTTTCTTTTTTTAGTTTTTACTTCTCTTTTTGTACCACCAAGCAATGTAGTCCTTCGGATCACCAGTCAAGCAGGAATCAGTCATGTTACCAAGCATCCTTTCTTTGCCAGGAACCATCATCGCCACCTAAAGGTAAAAATCCATATTGCATCACCTTTAAAGCCAATTACCTACCCATACATCAATAACTGCATACACCTACAATGACCATCAAATTGGTTTCTATTAATGCCAATGGTCTCAACAGCCCATTCAAGAGGCGGGCTATGTGGCAAGAAGCTAAAAAACTAAAAGGGGACATCCTATGCGTCCAGGAAACCCATTTTTCAAGACACAACCAGCCCAAATGCACAGACAAGGCATTCCCCTACATTTTTCAAGCCTGCACCACGTCCAAAAAAAGAGGCACACTGATTGCAGTGCACAAAAATGTCGCTTTCACCCAGCATGAGGTTGTAACAGACCCCAAAGGAAGATATATCATTCTAATCTGCGAACTAAATAACCTTCTATATACAGTAGTTAACCTGTACGCACCCAATTCCGGACAGGCCTCCTTTCTGAAGTCCCTCCACCAAAAAATCCTGAAACATGGTAAAGGAGCCATACTTATGTGCGGGGACTTCAACTGTGTGCTGGACAGGAACATAGACTGTTCATCTAGCAGAGGAACCCACAGGTATGAAATCAAGTCACTCCTACAGGAACTCAATTTGTTTGATGCGTGGAGATGTTTAAATGCATCTGAAAGGGACTATACGCACTTCTCAGCCCCTCATAATTCCTACTCTAGGATTGACTTGATTGTAACTGATATGTCCCTCTTGCAGCGCTCGGTGGAAGCCAAAATCCATGATATTACATGGTCTGATCACGCCCCCGTCTCCATCATATTGGAAGAACAACACTCGCATACTCCGGCTTATTTGTGGAGGAACAACACACAATTACTGGCAAAAGAATCATTTAAGGAACATTTAAGGGCTAAACTTGTAGAATTTTTTCAACTTAACGATAATGCTGATACCAATGTAATGTCACTGTGGTGTGCCCATAAGGCATATAGTATAGGTTTGTTGATCCAAGCAGCAGCAAGGGAAAAGAGGCAAAAGGCTTCCAAATTAACTACTCTCATTGCTAAAATGAGAGGACTCGAAACACAAAATAAACAGACACCCTCCCCATCCATCACCCAGGAAATATCCAACTATAGATACCAAATAAGGCAAATTCTCCTAGAAGACCACATTACTTCATTGAAAAGATTTAAGGCTAACTACTACGCACATGGAAACAGGGCAGGGAAACTACTAGCCAACTACATCAGGAAACGCCAACAACATTCTAGCCTCTCACATATATTAGATCCACACACAAAAAAAACAGTATACCATCCCACCCATATAGCTAATGCTTTCAAAAAATACTATAGTGATCTATACAACCTAGCGAATGACCCATCAACACTACAACCATCTGCTGATATTATACAATCATTCCTAGACAAAGTGTCACTCCCACAAATATCAAAAGAAGACCTAACTTTTCTAAACTCCCCCATCTTAGAGAAAGAGATCTTGACCACAATACACAAACTCCCCGCGTCCAAATCCCCAGGTAGCGATGGGTTCTCAGCGGAGTACTACAAAGCCTTCGCTCCCACTCTCACACCCTACCTCCAAAAAGTTTTTGATTACGCTGCCAATAATGCCTCTTTTCCCGAAGAAATGCTGCAAGCTACTATTATTGCTCTGCCGAAACCAGGGAAGTGCCCAGATAGTCCACAAAACTTTAGGCCTATTTCATTGCTAAATACAGATTTAAAATTGTATGCAAAAATTATTGCAAACAGGCTGGCCTTAATCACACCTCATTTGATTGGTCTAGACCAGGTGGGCTTCGTGAAAGGGCGACAAGCACCAGACGGCACACGAAGACTGTTTAACCTACTGAAAGTGACCGAGTCCAGAGGAACCCCCACTGTAGTACTGACACTTGACGCCGAAAAGGCATTTGATAGAGTACATTGGGGGTTCCTAGAAGCGACTTTATTAAAATTTGGCATGTCAGGTACAATTCATACAGCTATCATGGCGCTATACACGAAGCCCACCGCAAGAGTCTTCACCTCAAACGTCTTGTCGGATGTCTTCCGCATAACTAATGGCACCCGCCAGGGATGCCCATTATCGCCTCTAATATTTACCCTAATTATGGAGCCCCTGGCGGAGGCCATTAGATCTTGCAACTCGATTTCAGGTATTAGAGTGGGTGGATACTCACATAAAATAGGACTCTTCGCCGATGACGTGGTTCTCACACTGACTGATCCGATCCCCTCCCTGACTAATCTCAAGAGAATCCTAGATGAATTTGGGGTGGCATCATATTACAAACTAAATTCCAACAAATCTTCTATCCTTCCAATTGGACTCTCGAAGTCCATGAAGATGGCTATTAAGAAATCCTTCCCGTTCCAATGGGCCACAAACACTCTAACTTACCTAGGTGTAAATCTAGCATACCCCACTGCTACCACTTATGACGCTAACTTTGCTAAACTAACCGAAGTGATAAAACAGGACCTCCAGCATATTTCTAATTTTGAACTATCCTGGATAGGTAAAATAGCGGCCATCAAGATGACTTTGCTACCCAAGATAATATACTACTTTAGAACGATCCCAATAACAATACCTGACAAATTCTTTACGGAAGTAGATAAACTGCTCAGAAAACACCTATGGGGGGGGGAAAACAAGTAAAATAGCATACCCCATGCTTTTAAAACACAAAAGAAATGGAGGAGTCAATCTACCAAACATAAAACACTACTATTACGCAGCACGTTTAGATCAAGCTATGGCATGGGCAGAAAAGGGCCCAAAGAAGCTGTGGGTGGAAATCGAGAAGAGCGTGGTGGGGAATAGTGGCCTCCCCGCTCTGCTCTTAGCGACCTTGACGGGGAAAGTGACACCCTGCCAGTACCTTCCTGCTATAGAGGCTACTCTCGTAGCATGGTCATACCTACATCACACAGTACCACTAGACACAATGGACAAGTGTACAGACTTGCCACTGGTAGTATATGCACATACCATACCGAACCTCAAAATCCACCAATGGACAAAGGAAGGCATACAAACTTATAAAGAACTAGCACTTAAATATCCACATCCGACATCATTCGCTCACATACAAATAAACCATTTCCAAAGGAATAACCCTGACCTATCTTACCCTCTGCATAGGGAATCTTGGTCACGCTTGCGGTCGGATCAGGACAGCACAAAAGGGCTGTCTTGGTTCTACGGGAAGCTACAATACAACAAAATATTTCAGAAGTCCACGAATATGCTCAACTGGGAAAAGGAACTGGGAATTACATTTACCCACCAAGAATGGCAACAAGCCTTACAATCATATTACAGATACTCCCATTGCGTAAACCACTGGGAATTAATGCTCAAAGTACTTTACAGGACGTATCTTACCCCCGTAAGACTGGCACAGATTTACCCGCAGTCCCCTCCTGACTGTTGGAGGGATTGCGGGGGGAGAGGCGGCATCCTCCACATTTTGTGGCATTGCAGCTGTCTCAAGGCTTTTTGGAAAGATGTGTCTTCTCTCTTGAGCAAGGTGATTGAGAAAACACTACTGCTCAAGCCCCAACTAGCGATTCTAAATATAGGGACAGGTTCCATCCAGAAACACCGCAGGGCGCTAGCCACTCATATTCTGATAGCAGCAAAACTCACTATAACATCTAAGTGGAAATCTAAGATCATTCCAACTATTGCTGAGGTTATACAGAGGGTTCAAACCCAGTACAGCTACGAAAGATATTTCGCTATAAAACATAATTCATTATACACATTTAACTCCAGCTGGGAATCATGGACCAGACATTACCCTGCTTGACTATAGCCCTTTGGTGGGCCGAAGGGACTTACATAAACAAGTGTCAAAGAAAAGGTACATTTCATTACAAGATGCAATTACCACTAACTGATCCATTTATATCTAAATTCTCTATACTTTCTTTTATGTTTTGAGTTAATTTATTTTATATTATATATCACAACACTACTTGAAGAGATTCAACTTCTGGTATACCCGACAAATCTCAAAGTCAAGGTCACAGGTGAGAAGTGAGCTCGGGGGGGCAAGCGTCGCGGGCACAGTGTGAGCCCAAAGGGGGGCCCGCGATGCGGCCTCGCCGCCTAGGTGACATGTGGAGATATCTAGCAAGTGACCCAGAGTCAATTTAAGATCTAGAATAAAACCAGAGATATGTGTGAATTGTTTGAAACCTGAACGGCACTAACCCTTACTCTTCTGTATAACAACAAAATGTTTAAGGTCAATGTTTACGACCTACTTGTTATCTGTTATCTGTTAAAACTTTAATAAAAAACATTTGAAAAGAAAAGCATGTACCAAAGATTAGACATGTTCTTAACCGGTTGAGAGAGGCAGGTATTTAAAGTTTCATTTCAGAAAGACTGATGGTGTTGCTCCCAAGTTCATCTCCTGAGACCTAAGGTTTGCAGCCTAAGTCTTGCACAAGAAGAAAATGGAGGCTGTGATGAAGTCAAGAGTATCTGCCAATATCAGTTGAATTGAAAACATGTTGGGGTATGGTATAAAGTATTCAATTATATGCTTGTCATCCTACGTTCCAACTAAGAATACTGGAAGGTAATGTATAAGAGGAGACTTGTAAGGATCAAGAGAATGTAAATGTAATAATATGACATTGTGATAATTCTCTCCTAACTTACAGATCTTCAAATCTTATACTTCAACATTAATGTTGATCCTGTCAATCATGGCAGAATACTATCGTCATTAGATCATTAATGATTTTAGTTAATTAAAATATAATTAACCAATCGCTATATCATATATATAGCATAGTTAGAAAATTTAAAAATTAATAAGAATATGTATTCATAATGTCTATTTACTTAAATAGAAAAAGAATGACAATCCAGATTGATCGTTGATTGGTGAAGTGAACTGCCAAATGACACAGCGATCGTATGGATGATGTTAATACTTGGCGTCCAGTCCTGGAGGGAACCTGTCACCAAACCACCATCCAGACCAGATCGTTGATTGGTAAAGACGATGATGACTACCAAAAGACACAGAGATCATTTAGCATGATGTTAATCCATGATGCCCAGTTCCAGATGGAACCTATCACCAAACCGAATCCTTCATCAGGAGTCATGAAGCAAGACGCTCCAGGATTCGTATTGCTGGAAAGAAAGATTTGTTGCAGACGTCCCTTGTGTGCTTGAATCCGAGAATATCCATTGAAAGGAGGGATAATATATCCCATTTTCAGTTTCTAGCAACACAAGAGTGGAGTTTCTTCAATTGCTGATTTACCAGCTTTGTTTTTATTACAATGGACATGGGGGGTACACCACCACTGCAACGGTTCATTTTGTTTCCATAAAGACTTGAATCCATGAAGGAAGATCCAAGTCATACCAGAACATTCCTTTATCATATGGATGAAGAGAGAACCATTCTTCAAAATAAAGAAATAAAGAAAAATAATAATATGGCCATATCTTTTAAACAACTATGATATTTCTGTAGACACGATTTCTTAGGATGTCCAAGGCTGTTTTCCGGAATTCTAAGAAACGTGGGGGGGTTTGTCAGAACATTTGGGGTTAAAAGAATATACATATAAAGTCGCCTATTGTATAATTTTTCATATTTTTCATATTCATATATATTGGACATGAGTGGAGCCATTTTGGTTCTACAGTTGAAATACAGTTCATAACTAATGAATAGGAATTGTTTTTTTCTGTTTTACTATAAGTCTTGTCTGTACCACCTTCCCCTTCCCAGAGGTTTGGACACTTATAGATAAGGGGAGATTCTACAGATGAAATCTGAACTCACAATAGTATCCCAGAATTAAGCAACAGAAACCAGAGGGCTTATTCACAATTCCTATCGTATTGTATTTTAAATGATGTTTTCTTTCATAATATAATTTGGTTATATATCTGTATGAGTTAACCATATATATAAACCTGTTTACTATACATATATATTATTATTATAAGGTTGCAAATATGGTGTCTCATTAATGAAATAATTTATGAAACTATTACGCTTATCGTTAGAATAATGACTTCACTTTCATGACATTTACTACCACAGTTAATTGTGTGGGGTGCATTTTCTTATACCCATATATTTAAAGAGGAGACGAGATGGCTAGAGGAAATTGACACATGTTTGACAGTTTTAGACAAAAAATGGTGTTTTGTTAAGCCAAGGTCAGAAGGTCAGTCATCAAAATAACATTAGAAGTAATTTCTGATACAACACTGCCCCTAAGAGGCTGAAATTGGTAATTATTCAAAATGGCGTTGATCAGGGTTGCCATGGTAACGTTGAAACTCCATTCTCATTTGACACAATCAAATGCATGGAAATAGATACACACCCACTTTTGGGGTGAGATGAAAGGTGTTACTCATAACATAGAGAGATCTGAGGTCTGATGGGTAGAAAGAAAGGAGGCTGAAGAAATGTAGGGAGATTGGAAGGAGTTTCCTTGGGACTTGCCTAACTGAAGCTTCTCAAGATGACAGGCTTCTTAAAGCTCTGGTAACGTATTAGTTAATTTATTATACCTTTTTGGTAATTGAATTGTTTTTACATATACATTACTAAGACCATTTTAATATATATGGCAGAGCAAATTGGAGTTGTATTATTTTTAACTGCAGTATGGAATAATTAATTCCAAATATTAAGAGACATTCATAGTTTTATTTGTCTTTAAAAAGCTAAAAGCCAACATCTGTATAATGGTTTTATCAAGATATATGTAAAATAAATTCACTCTAAATTTAACAGAAGCTTTGCTCAAATTATCAAGCTGTGCACAATATAACAAAATTTTGTTTGTGCATTTAAGAGTGTAAGGAGATCTGTTTGTTTGAGAATGATCAAATAGTTTAAGGTAAACATAATTGTTTACATAAGTCCGTAGTCACGGAAGATATTTCACAAGTTACCAGGTCTTAAATATATAAGTATCATTTAAGTATTGAAATGTGGTATTTTGTTATAAGAACTTGAATAATAGAAATGTAAGCAATATTATCTGTACCATCATTTATCTGATATGTAGAAGTATATTCATTTAATTGTTTTATCACAAAATATACCTGATATTAATTTGCACTGTATTTTTAGTTAATAAATATATATTTTTAAGCTATTTCATTTGTATCACTTGTCTTCAAAATAGCACGGATAAACAAACTTGAATTTCTTGTTGGTATCGGTAGAAAATTGTAAATCTCCCAAATCAAAGATTTGCATATTTTCATAATTACAATACTGTTTTATTATTTCAGTATAAATACTCTGACAATATATATATATATATATATATATATATATATATATATATATATATATATATATATATATATATATATAAAGACCAGATCTTGACTCCCATGCAATTGTTCAGCAGCAGATTACTAATAGTGATCCAATTGCATGGGAGTGAAGATCTGGTCTTTATATATATATATATATATATATATATATATATATATATATATATATATATATATATATATATATATATATTTATATATATTGCCAGAATATTTATACTGAAATACAATGACTCCAATCTGCCAGCATTATATAATTATAGCAATGACATATTGCTGCAGGAAGACACTGACCAGAGCTGTAACAGCTCTGTCCCAGCCTCTGCACTGACAGGAAGTGCTCTGACATCACTATACTCCCAGTGTAAACACAACATGGAAGGTCATAAGACTAATAGGACAGGGGGTGCCACCATCTAAGTATAGATTTTTATTAAAATATAAAGATAAAACCAATATGTACTCACTTGGATAAAGTAAGAAACATGCACATTAATCAATCCTGCAGGGCATCTAAAGAATTTGTCAGTGAAGATGTAGGGTAGAGCAGAGTCACACCTACTGTTGAAGTTTCTGTGGTATATGTTCACCAGAGAAGAGTTGCCAAGCAATGTAGAATCTGTTGCAGGAAGCGGCTGTATGTTTGGATGACAATAGACCAGTGTAGAATGCCGTGCCAGGCTGACATTAAACGAGCAATGATGTCAGACATATAGGCATGGTGACTGGATGATGTCAAATGTAACGTGTGTGGCTATGCATTTTAGGTCTTAGGAACGTCCCTTTTCTCAAGCCTAAGGACATGGAAGATTCATGGACATTTTTTAGTGGAGGGACATGAACATTCATAAGAGCACAGCATATTGGAAATGGTAATATGCATTGGCTAAAAAAGGAACATATAGTACATACAGATACATTCTGGTGGTGCACAAGGAACAAAACGGAATGGATAATGAATCCTCAAATAAAATTAAAATAAAAAAAGTCATCATCTGGGATGGCCCAATATCCAGTGCGGTCAAATGTTTCCATCAGTGTAACCATAACTGTTATGGATTATCCTTCACTTATGTGGCAGATCCCCAATCTCTGTTTTTATTTCCCAATTTCGTACTCAGCTCCTCTGGGTATAAGATAAAATCCAAAAACAGACTGCAGGCAGCTCTTACATGGACTCTAGACGTTTCCATCACCCCAGATGGAAATACAACATTCCTAAAAGCCAATTCCATGGACACCATAAGAATTGTACACTGCATTCTGATTACATATATCAAGGAAAAATGCTCCAACAAAAATCCCATGAAAAAGCTACTCATTACAGTATATTGGTGAAGACTTCACCACATATTTAAATCCTCCACCTGTTAGGAGTGTGTAAATGCTTTGGTTCTTTGACAGCTGCTGGTCTCATTCCAGCATCCTGGTTTTGGCTATGATGCATTCCTGTCTGTCTGTCCACCTGCAAAGTAATTGATGTGGCCAATCTCTCTGTGTAGACCAAACCTGATTTATGCCAGCCAAGCTTGCAGTCTCATGCTTGTGATAGCGCTGGTTACATGTGCTCAAGCCTCCTCTTTGTCTGCCCTGCACTGCTGTTTTTATTCCCTTGTTGACGACCTTGGATCGGATCTCAGACTAATCTCTAAACTCTGCCTGCCCTTTGACTACAGATTGACCCTGACTATTCTGAACCTTGCCTGCCTTGTACCTGAACTGTCATTGAACCACTCTGCCTGTCTGCCAACCGCAAGTACCTGTTTGCGCCTGTCCCACCATGGTGTCCAGGTACTAAAACATTGTGTGCAAGTCCTGGGGGCAACTGAGTACAGGTATGCCTGCTTACTTCTATGGTAAACCATCAGATTTATCACCCAGTTTCACAACAATTATAAAAAGATGAAAAAGATTGTCACCAAACACTGGGGTGTTTTGTTACAAGATCCACAGTTGGGACCAAATTATCCCCCAGATCCAAGTTTAAGTCAAACACGTAATATAATAGATTAAATAGCTCCTAGAAAGCTCAAAAAATCCTACAAAACTCACCCAGCACCTGGTAACATCTTTGGGAATTTAATAGCCATGTACAAATGCTGAAAAATAAAATGTCTTGTCGCTTTGTCCTACATGGTTTAAAGACTTTTCATACAAATTATAAAACCTACCACATCCCTCCTTTTTATAATTGTCCTAATGAATTTGTTACATTTTCCTTGACATGCCCATGTGGTTTATTGTACAATGGCAGGACTATTGGAACATTAGGAGTAATGCCTGGTACACACAGGAGCTCGTACTATGCAATGTTAGTACAGTGATATCCTCACTGAGCTATTGTGTTCTGACAGGGGAACTGTCCCCCCCCCCCCCCCACGACTTCCCTGCCAGAACACACTGGTCAGCGCTCACTGGCTTTCTAGCATGTCCATTCGAACAGAAGCTAGATGCTTGGCCAGATTCTGCTGGACAGGCTGCTGTACACACTGGTTGAATGTCGACCAGTTTCTGTTAAACCGGCTGATACCGGACGATATTTGGCCAGTGTGTACCAGCCTTTAGATTCAGGGAACATAGATGTGCCATTGACCAAGGAAGTACCGAATACAGCATACCAAGAAACTTCAAAGAAGTACATGCACAATCCCTAAGAGGGTTACGGTGTAGATTGTTGATCACAATCCCAATAACTGTTCCAAAGCAGAAAGGTTTAAATAGTCCTGTAAACAGGAGACTTTTTGGATTTTCACTTTAACCACTTCAATACCGGGCCTATTCTGGCCTATTCTACTTCATGTAAACATCATAATTTTGTTGCTAGAAAATAACTCAGAACCCCCAAACATTATATACGTTTTTTTTTTAGCAGACACCCTAGGGAATAAAATGGCGGTCATTGCAACTTTTTATCTCACACGGTATTTGCGCAATAATTTTTCAAACGCCTTTTTTTGGGAAAAAAACGGTTTCATGAATGAAAAAATAACAAAACAGTAAAGTTAGCCCAATTTTTTTATATACTATGAAAGATGATGTTATGCCGAGTAAATAGATACTGAACATGTCACGCTTTAAAATTGCGCACAATCATGGAATGGCGCCAAACTTCGGTTCTTAATAATCTCCATAGGCAACGCTTTAAATGTTTTTACAGGTTACCAGTTTAGAGTTACAGAGGAGGTCTAGTGCTAGAATTGTTGCATGCGCTCTAATGCACGCAGCGATACCTCACATGTGTGGTTTGAGCGGCGTTTACATATGTGGGCGGGACTTACGTGTGCGTTCGCTTCTGAGCGCGAGCTACCAGGGACAGGGGTTTTAAAAAAAAAAATGTTTATATTTTTTTTAATTTTACTTATTTTTTTTTATTTTTACACTTTTAAAAAAAATAAATAAATTTGGATCACTTTTATTTCTATTACAAGGAATGTAAACATCCCTTGTAATAGGAATGTATGTGACAGGTCCTCTTTATGGAGAGATGCGGGGTCAATAAGACCCCACATCTCTCCTCCAGGCTGGAAAGCATGAGATTGGTAAAAAAACGTCATAATGTCGCGCCCGGGCCTCCGACGGTCATAGAGATGACTGGTGACCATCTGGTCACCGGAAATCTCTATGCTCGTCATCCGGCGGCGAGCGATTCATTCTCCGGGCCCCCGATGGCACGGGAGAGCCCGGAGAATCACCGGATGTCGGCGGGAGGGGGGATGTCCCCTCCCGTTGCCCTATAAGAATGATCAAGCGGTGGAACTGCCACTATGATTGTTCTTATCGTGCACAGAATCACTGGCCAGAAATATTGGAATCTGAATGGTGCCTGTAGCTGCACGCATCATTCAGATATCCCCACTCAATGTCAAGGACGTCATATGACGTCCTTGGTAATGAAGTGGTTAAACACCCTAGCTCCAACAGGGCTTAATTAAAAAATTGGGACCAGCACTGTGATTTATATTTAACCTCCTCTATTATTATTTATAAAAAAAATACCTAGTTTATCCAGTTTTACCTTTTGAATTGATTCAGTTATGACATTACACTCCAGTAGATAGCCCATTTATTATTATCACCACTTACTTCCTCTCATTTCCTCTTTTTTTGTATTATGTCTCAATTCATTTATCCCCTGTAACACTACCTCTTGGCAAAGTATACCTGATATTTATAATTTCATTCTATAATTCCCCTTTTTATTTAAAATTTTATTGGGGATGTCACTATCACTGTCACTATCACTGTCACCAGCATGCATTTGTATATATATATATATATATATATATAAGAATGTATAAAGTTGCGCTGAGATGAACAAAACTAAGATGAATTGATCGTACTACTGTTATAGTAGACAGTGCTATCTGAGATAAATAGTGGATACAGAAAAAATTATGCTCTGAGTGCACAAATTGTGCCAAAATATCCCCAAATAAGTAAAAATAGAAAATAATGTCTTATACAGTCCGGGAAAGAACCTGTAAAAAAAGAACGTTCAACCAAGGAAAATTTTGAAGGTTTCCATCTATCAGAGAGATAGTTCTACTTGTTGTGAAACAAGTGACATCGTAAAGGGGGTCAGAGTGAATACTATGCATTGGAGTTCCTAGCCCAGCAGCTGACGATTTCTTCATACAGCAGACGCTACGAGCCGAGAGGAAAAGGCCCTGGCTGGGCAATAGCCACACGTCTTCACAAATCTGGTAGCTGGTAAGCGAGCATTCCTGGTGGTGGTGGAATCACTTGAATATTACAGTCACTTCATTTGTCTGCCTGTCACCAATTTATATGGACTGTACCCGTTTACATACAGGACTTTCTTTGGAAACCTTCAAAATTTTCCTTGGTTGAACGTTCTTTTTTTACAGGTTCTTTCCTGGACTGTATAAGACATTATTTTCTATTTTTACTTATTTGGGGATATTTTGGCACAATTTGTGCACTCAGAGCATAATTTTTTCTGTATCCACTATTTATCTCAGATAGTACTGTCTACTATAACAGTAGTACGATCAATTCATCTTAGTTTTGTTCATCTCAGCGCAACTTTATACATCCTTACATTATTTTTGTGTTATATCGCACTTGGTGTTGCTGCTAATTTTATTTTTTACTTAATTTAATTTTTTGTTTAGTGTCCAGCGCAATTTTCTCTTGTACGTATATATATATTTCTATATGTTCCCTTTTGTTTTGCCAAATTATATTAACATATACAATATGCCACGCTCTTATGAATATTCATTAAGACACCCACCCATGTTCCTCCACAATAAATTTCCATGACTCCCCCTTGTCCTTAGGCTTGAAAAAGGGACATTCCTAAGCCCTGAAACAAGTAGCCATGCCCTTTACATTTGCCATCATTCCATCATCAAACCTATACGTCTGACGTCAATGCACTTTTGGTTCCAGCCTGGCGGTGCATTCCCCGCTGGTCTATTGGTGTCCATACACCCAGTTTCTTCCTGCAACAGACTATGCATTGCCTGACGATGCTTCCCTTGTGAATTCTGTATATACTACAGCAACTTCCAGGCACTACTCTGCTATACCCAGCAGCTTCTCTGACAAACCCTGCAGATGCCCGCAGGATTGATTGAAGTGCCTGTTTCTTACTTTATCCAAGTGAGTGGATATTAGTCTTATCTTTATATTTTAATAAAAAATCTACACTTAGATGGTGGTGCCCCCTGTCCTATTATTCATTTGCAGTACATAAGCAGAAAAAATGATTTATCCAATACTCTGATCCAGAGGAGCTGCAGCCCTTAATAGGGGTGATTATGTTAAATTTGACTATTTACCTATGACTAGTGAACATTTTGGACTACTACTAAGGATTTCTTTCCCCAGCTCTCCCTCCCTATTTTTTTTACTCCATTCTTCTAACCATTGTATTTATCCCTTAAACCTAATTCTGTAGTAGCGACGTTGGACCAGATCTACTAAAGCTTATGGATATACTCTGGTGGATCAATTGTGCCTGGAAAACCAAAAAATATCTTCCTAGTATTTACCATGTGCCTGGGATGTGCATACATGCCTGAACACAGGCTATAGAATACATAGCGTGAATTTACTATGTAGCACCCTCCTAGCATTGTATGCTAGGCAAAGTTATTTATTCAAAGGAGTGTTGATTGTCTTTGCTAGTCTGTTCAAGGTTTCACAGGCTGGGAGTTTGATTGCTTCCCTCTATCTCTGAATGAAGCTTACATAATTTAGGGAAGGACATTCAAATATATTTATTGTGCTCCAGCCAATCCCCTGGAGAGGAGTGTCCAGCGGGTGGAAGGGATGGGGGTAATAAGTAGCCGGAAACCCTAAATAGATTGTTCCTTCTCCCCAGCAGGGTTCCAACACCTGAGGTGCTGCTGCCCTTAGACAGTCTATGGACTGTGTACATGTTCTTGAGGCCTCAGCTGTGTCAGGGCTGAAGGCTTGGGTGGATTTCTTGAGAAACTGGCTGTAGGACTTCACCACAGAAGATTGGGTCTGGAGAAGGATTGTCTTCCTCACTGGACCATTTCAGGAGGAAGCTGGACGGTGGCAGCTGTCCTGTGTGATTAATGTCCCTGACTTGATTCCTGCTGACATGCAAGTGGGAATATTGCAAGATCATTGGACTACTGACAAAAGGAACTAGGGTGAACTATTATAGCGACGCCTAGGTAAAAAAAAAAAAAACTGCTGAGTAAGGAGTTTATACATCCTTTATGCTTCTTAAGGTTTAAAGCCCAAATAGAGTTACTGAACTAAATATTAAGCCAGAACAAATGTTTGCTCACAACCTCCATTTTCTTTGTGATACTTGATAAATGATTGCGCAAACCAACAACCACCAGAGTTAGAATAACAGCATTCATTAATCAGCACTTAGTAACATATGTGGTCTGATCACTCTCTTCCTCTACTATAAAAGATCATTTGTCTACGCTTGTGTTGAGGGGAGTAGCCATTACTCAGCTCTGTTAGAACAAAACACTGGAGTGTGGGAGGCATGAATTAGCATTTTCTTCCTGGGTGGGTTACCTCTGGGTACTCTGGTTTCCTCCCACACACCAAAGACAAGCTGATAGATTAATTGGCTCCTGTCTAAATTGGCCCTAGTTTGTGTATTTATGAATGTGCATTAAGGACCTAAGCCCCCGTACACACGGTCGGAAATTCCGATGGAAAATGTCAGATCGGACCATGTTGTCAGAAAATCCGCCCGTGTGTCCATTGGACTTTTTCCATCGGAATTTCCGACAGAAAAAATTTGAGATCCTGCTCTCAAATTTTCCGACAACAAAATCCAATCGGACTTTTTCTGATCGTGTGTAGAGAATTCTGATGGACAAAGTGCCACGCATGCTCAGATCAAATTATGAGACCAAAGCTATTGGCTACTAGCCTCTATGTAGTTCCATCGTACGCAACGAACGTCACCACGTTCAGAATGATCGGATTTTATGACAACTTTGTCCGACCGTGTGTATGCAACCCCAGTGTCAGACAAAATCCGTTGGAAAAAATCAGACGGATTTTGTGGTCGGAATTTCCGACCATGTGTAAGGGGGCTTAGAGTGTAAGGTTCTTGAGGGCAGGGCTTAATGTGAATGTACAATATACTGTATATGTAAAGCACTGCATGAATTGAAAGCATTATACAAGTACCTGTAATAAATAAATAAATACATTTTCACTGAGGCATTTCCAAGCAAATATCTGTCACAAATCATAACATACAGACATATAGGACCATAAAGAGCTACACACTATAATAAAGGAATGATTTTTAAATTCTTGGCTGGAACATACTTTTAAAATAAGGTATCATTTTATATTAAAAAGCAGCAAAATGAATTTCAAGATTTCACCATGTCCTTTTTATAAATGTGTTTCTGAGATTTATTTTAACCTCAATTTTTTAAATGAGGGGAAATTACTTTCAATCATTTTTTTTACAGCTGTCCAGGATTAATTTTCAAGGAAGAAATATCAGTCTCATTCACTATATTGAAAAAAAAAAAAAAAAAGAAATCTACAGCATTGAGGTAAGAACGTTTTGATGTCTCAAGTGTTCAATGTTCTACTTGTATAAAAATTGATGCCTTTGCAGTCTTCCTGCTGGTTTCCAAATAATGGGTTCCCTAATAACTGCAGCCACCACTGTAGTGCTGTGTTTTCTGTAATCGATCTCGAGTTGTTTAAGCTACACTTTCTTATATGTATTCAGGAAAACCTTGGCAGATATCCATCGCCTCCTGTAGTTTTCTAAACCAGTCCAATGATATATGTACTGTACTGTCTGATACATTCTGTATTGTTTGATATTTCAGCATTAATCCAATCATGTTCAGTCTTGTCAGTAGGTATTATATTCACCACAATACAACATCTTATATAATATTCCCATAATTATGTTCTATCCTAAGCTATTGCTTTTATCCATTGTTTATTGTGGTTTCTTATTGTACAGCAATTATCTGTCATGTGAAATGGATAAAATGTGCTTTTTTTATATTCAGATGAAAAACAGCCTATCATGCAGCAACATTTAAATATTGTCTTGGATCAGTTTCATCCTAAAGGGATTTTCTACTTTACCTTGATATACGTCAAATCTCTCTTTGAGCCTTTTGTTCTCTGAAAGATAACAGTGCTGTTTCCTTCAGGATTCAGGTTTTCGTGTAATCAGTCTTTTATATACAACGTAATTTTTTATTTTTTTTTACCCTACTCAGAATGGTTTGTACTACACATCTTGTGGGTGCGTAGATATTGGCATGGTGCCGGAAGCATCTCTCAGAACGGACCCTGTGGACTTCTTCAGAATGTCTCCTGTCCTTTAACATATTTCAAAGTACAATTTCTTTGCCTTCAAAATGCCTCTTGCTGACTCTTTTAACTTCCCAAGCAGTGATTTTTTTTCAGGGCTGCTTGTTCAGGGTCTAGAGAAGAAGGTCACTGGAGAACATCAAGTCACACAACGCATGTGTTCAGGGCTAAAAAAAATATGCAGGGTTAATATTTTTATGGAAATGTGTTTTATCTGTCTTGCCATGATGGTATAAATGGATTTTTAATGACAGGAAAAACTTTATTCCCAACAGTTTACTAACACTTCATTAAATGTATTTTTTTGAAAATAGTCAAAGTGGACAGCTCAGCAGAGCATGAGATGGTTTGCACACCACTTATGTATTCCTTTTTCTTTGAGAAAATGCAGATACTCTCTGACAGCAAAAAAATACACTTAGCCATTCTGATTTCTTTTGGTATACTGTGTGTGTGTGTGTGTGTGTGTGTGTATGTGTGTATATATATATATATATATATTTTTTTTTTTTTCTATACAGTATATAGTCTAAATATAGGTTTTGACCCAGGATCCCCAACTGGGCACGTTGAGGAGCTCCAGGGGGGTTTGCATAATGCAAAGGGAACTGGATTTTTATACACTGAGGCAAGTGCACTGTTTGCAGTGCAGTCAGTGGGGGGCACGCTGTCTCCAAGTGCCCTTTGTCCAGCCTCCAGTACAAAGTGTCATGGCAAGACAAAGGTCTGCAACAATTTTTGGGAAGCCTGATTTGAAAAGTAGGAATGAGCAAAAGGCTTACCAGAAGTTCGAGAGGGGTGTGGTTGCCTGTAGCAATGCCTATGATGTCAGGTCTGTGAACCGCAAGACAAAGATATTGCCTACAGAGGTTTGTGGCTAGTTTAAAGCAACACAGCTTCATGGAGAGAGAAGTCTAAATGTTTGGGAGAGCCAGCAGATTGCAGCTGGGATAATGCCATCTCCCTTAGCAATTAGAGAAAGAGTGACAACTGGAAGGAGGAGCAACTGGGGAGATGTAGCTGCATCCCAATAAAGATGGATGTGGAAACGTACCATGCCTGGAATGTGGTCATTTGGGGCATGGTGTCTTTACCTGCCCCAGATTCTGGAATACCGGTGGAGATAGTGCCACTGGGCAAGAATGTTTATCCGCAAGCCCAGTTTCTTGTTTAAAGGTGTTTGCAGGCAACAGTGAGTTAATTCCTGTTGTGCCTGCAGGGGGTGCAAGATGCCTGTTGTAACTTCATCCTATGGCCACCTAGTTGAGTTGGCCAGTAAAAGTGCAGCAGAAGAAAGTCAAGTACTCAAGTGAAGATGGCAACACATGTTATACTGATAGGTAAAACTGTTGCTGGTAAAGTTGTAATAAAGACTGACTGTGTGACTGCTGCTGTGAGAGTGACCCCAACTGGATGACCTGGTGTCTGTGTGGAAAAGGACTTGGCACAGTGAAGTGGCCCTGTGTAGTGAAAAGGCAAGGATTCAAATTGAATCTGAAAATATGATGCTTATTAATGAGTATGAAACTGCTGCTGTGTAAACACCTCTGTCGATTGAACAAGGTTCTGAGTTGAATGAGGTAGTGTTGACCGTTAAGCAGGGTATGATATCTCCCCTAGAAACAATATTTAAGGCCACAGAGGTGTTCCTAGAAACCTCCAGTGAGCTCTGTGTGTTGGAGCCAGAGGTTGCCCGGGAAAACTATGGTGCCTTTCTGATGGGCAAGAGAGTACTTGAACCTGGTGGTGAGAATGTGCTAAATGCTAAAACTGAAATGTGTGAAAATACTCATGGTAATAATGGATTAATGCAGCCTGTCAATGCTGACAATGAATAGTATGACAGTGTTCATAAATTTAATGAAGGGCTACCAGAGCAAGGTGGTGAAGTTATGGTATTGCAGCCTGCTAAGGTTAAAAAAAGTATTGACACAGTTTATTCTGAACAAAAGTGACAAATGTAATAGTTCTGATGCAGAGCCACTCTGTTCCTCTTTGTCTCCTTAGGCATTTAGAGCAGTATTGTGTAGTACCTCTAATGGGAGCACAGAGAAAGTAGATTGGCAAATGGGCAACACCTTTGTTGGCTTTAATGAAAGAGACCTCTGTTTGTAAAAGTGAAGTGGACACAATTTCTGCTGTGCTAAATGGAGGGACTGCAGAGTAGCTTATAGACAAGGGCTCATTTGCTGCTGTTGCAGGTGGTATCCCTCACAGGATAGAAGAGCCAAGTGAGAGGTTGTGCCCACAACCCACAAAGGATCTAATAATGTGGTGATGAAAATTGTGATGCCAAACAACCTGGTGTTGGCGCAAGCCTCAGACAGCACTTAAATTAAGTGATTGGGGTCACCAACCCAAATGTGGAATTATGTAACGAAGGACAGGTGTCAGGACAGTTGTTGGGAGAGGGTCTTGTGCCAGGGGAGTTGGTGCATAGTGACATTGCCATGGGAGACAACCACTCCACTGTGTGCAATTCCTCTCTAGACTCTGCAATGTCGAATACCGAAAGGAGTTCTGACACGTGTTGATATTTCTGACAATGAGGAAAAATGCAAGGTACTGGTAAATGTTGATAATTCTGACAATGAGGAAAAGTACAAGGCATTGGTCAATGTTGATTTTGTTATCATGTGTGACAACAAAAATAATGGTGGACCTGAAGGTCAAGTTGACATGGTTGCTTCTAATCTTAAAAAATGTAATGAGGCACGTAATGACACAGCAGACACAACAGAGGTAAACCGGGCAGTAGAAGTAGGCCCCCTACAGGTTCAGGAGCGTAATCTGAGTAAAGTTATTTCACAATTTACGAAGCACCAGAACTCGTACTTGAATAAAGAGGTGGAATCTCTAAAGTTGTCAAGTACAGAGTGGTAAGACAGATGGTCTGTATTTCAGATAGAGAAGCTAAGTTTGGACAGTAAGAAGGTGCCCATACGTAGAGTGCAGAGAGGGACCAATGTAAGCCCAAAAAAAGAGCCCACACTTAGTATGTTTAAAAGTGTTACCCCTTCAAAGTTAAAGAGGGATTGCACCTGAAATTTTTTTTTTTTTTAAAAGCCAGCAGCTACAAATACTGCAGCTGCTGACTTTTAATAAATGGACACTTACCTTTCCTGGAGTCCAGCGATGTCGGCAGCAGAGGTCGATCAATCGCTCGGCTCTCTGCTTCTGCTGGCGCCATTCTCGGTGAGGGAATCAGGAAGTGAAGCGTTGCGGCTTCACATCCCAGTTTCCTACTGCGTATGCGCGAGTCACGCAGCGCAATGAGAATCGTCCGCGCTGTCTCTGGGACCCGTGTGTGTCCCAGCAGACAGCGCGGCGGGACAGGAAGAGGCATAGACTCCCGTGGGAGTCTATGCCCGGAAGTGGGTGTAAATACCTGTCTTAGACAGGTATCTGTACCCCCCTGAAAGGTGCCAAATGTGACACGGGGGGGGGGGGGGGGGGGTTACGATGAGCGGAAGTTCCACTTTAGGGTGGAATACTGCTTTAAAGAAAATAGGGTTGTAGAAAACTGAACAGGTGCTTTGTAACTTGAATTGTACCTGACACTTAAGGTTCAAGTGTCAACCGCATTCTCAAAAAGGTAACAAGATTTATAAATTCCCTAATGGTAAGATGGCTAGTGTAGTCTCAAGGAAAATGTGCTTTTGGAAGCGCACACGTCAAAAGGCATGGGGCTGTCTTTTTAGAGTCCAAGTCAGTGTAGCAAGGGGACACAGGGAAAGTCACCTGATATTAAAGGAATTAAAGTTTTCCTTGGATACAAGTGATGTAAGACAGTGTTTGGCCCATGTGGGTGATAGCTGGCACAGAGGTGCCAAGTTGCAGAGTTTAGGCTCCTCCTGGGTCAAAACAAGGGGAGGGGGGGTATGCGGCAGTGCGGTGCCCTGCCAGGGTCTAAATAGAGATTGTAACAGGCAGATCGAGGGGTTTCAAGGGGTTTGCTTAAGGCAGAGGAAACTGACTTTTCATTTTCCTCATTGTTTTGTAAAATCCATTTTGGGACCAGGAGCCTGGAAATTCTTAGAGATCTGGGTGGGATAAAATCTCCAATCCTGGGTCCAGGTTTTGTGGCATTAAATTGTCCAAAATGTGGCAACAAAGCAGGGAAACTATTAGCATCTCGCACACATTCTGCGCCCTCATACTCAATCCAAACTATATCACCCCCAGGCCATAGCAGATGCATTCAGTGCATATTATGGCTCTTTATATAATTTGAAAGATGACACTAGCACAACACAACCTTTGCCTCATAAAATAGCAGAATTTCTGAATAAGGTAAACATCCCTCACCTCACTGAAGAGCAAATTGAAGTACTAAACTTACCATTTACAACACAGGAAGTCTCCCAAGCAATCAAAACCCTCCCAAACAATAAATCCCCTGGGCCTGACGGTTTTACAGGAGAATATTTTAAGACATTTATAGACATTCTAGCTCCCAAACTGGTTGGTATATTTAACTGTGCTGCTGCCTCCTCACACTTTCCATCTGAAATGCTGAAAGCTATGATTGTCGCACTACCAAAGCCAGGGAAGGTACCTGATACCCCGCAAAACTTCCGTCCGATTTCTTTACTCAACAACGACCTAAAAATTTATGCCAAATTGAAAGCCAATAGACTGGTGGAACTACTGCCATCACTAATCCATCCCGAACCAGTCTGGATTTACAAAGGGCCGCCAAACAGCAGACTCCACCAGACGTTTAATAAATATCATTCACCTCACTAACAAAACCAAAACGCCTTCTCTGCTCCTAGCGTTGGATGCAGAGAAGGCGTTTGACCGCATACATTGGGACTATCTCAAGCAGGTTCTATGCAAGTTTGGCTTTCAAGGCCATATACTACAGGCCATCATGGCACTGTACACAAACCCAACTGCCCAGGTTTATGTGTCAGGAATGTTATCTACCCCCTTCAACATCACAAACGGCCCACGACAGGGCTGCCCCCTGTCACCTCTAATTTTTAACCTACTAATGGAACCCATGGCAGCATACATTCGCCAACACCCTGAAATTAGAGGGGTGGTGGTAGGTGGCAAAATGCACTCTATCAGCCTTTTCGCAGATGACATCATCCTGATGCTCACTAATGTCCCTACTTCCCTGGCTTTGGTACATCAAGCTCTCCAAATGTTTAATGAACTATCTTACTACAAAGTCAATGAATCCAAGTCATATCTAATAGGATTAGGAATATCTCGAGCAACAAAACAACACATCTCAAAGAATTTCCCTTACTCCTGGAAAGACAAGGGCATAGCATACTTGGGGATTACCCTTACTCCTCACATTTCAGACCTGGTTCAGATGAACTATATCCCTTTTCTCTCTAATCTAAATAATAAATTGTCATCCCTACAAAAATTTGAGCTTTCATGGACAGGGCGATTAGCTGCATTTAAAATGCAAATCCTACCACAGTTCCTATATTTGTTTAGAACGTTGCCAATACCAATCCCCGAATTCTTTTTCCAGCAAGCACAAAGGGAACTGAACAGATACTTATGGGCAGGAAAAAGAGCACGCTGTGCATTCCACAAGCTTATCAAGTTAAAATCATCCGGGGGCATAGGCTATACCTCAATAAAGGACTATTATACAGCCGCAGTACTGACTCAAGTTAAAGCTTGGTTCCCTGACAATGTTAAAAACCTATAGACAGAACTAGAAAGCCACCAAGTCAAAGGGGGAAACTTATACAACTACCTGATAGCCAGTCCCTTCCACTCCAAGTCTGTTCAGACTGCCAACATATCACCCACCATTTAGGCGTCTACTGACGCCTGGCAAGAACTTATAAAAACAGCTAAATTAGAAGGACCTACCGTCCCACTCAAACTCCCTATAACAGCCATGTCTTTCATGATACCAGACATCTCTTTGCATAAATGGAAGACCAGTTCCGCACAAGATATACAATTCAATGACCTGTTTGTAGGCCCTGCACTTAAAATGTTTAGAGCACTGCAGATTGAATTTCTCATCCCGTCCTCGGACGAGTATCAATATTTCCAGCTAGCACACCTACTTAGGGAAAAGGGAGAGGAGGTCATTACCCGACTACCCTGGCGTGTGGCGATGTTCTTTTCCAATAGCAACACAAAATTAAAAGGGACATCCCTGATATACAAACATCTGCAAGATAAACAGTCATTCTCCAAGTCAGCCCACATACTTTCCTGGGAAAAGGACTTTGGGAAGAGCTACACTATTTCTCAATGGGAAAACGCCTTAAAAACAACATACGCATTCACAAGGAGTGCCAACCTCTGGGAACCGTTTCATAAACTACTACTGAGATGGTACCTAACCCCATATCGCATAGCTAAGTTTGCCCAAAATGCATCCTCACAATGTTGGAGGAACTGCGGAATGACTGGCACCCTGATACACATAATGTGGTCATGCCCACATATCAAAAGATATTGGGCACTTGTTTTCCAGATTATCACAAGTATCACAAACATCACAGTAGCAGATTCTCCAGGCATGGCACTCCTCTCACTAGGCATAGACAAATTCTCTAATCCAATGAGAAAGTTAGTATCCAACATACTCATCGCAGCTAGACTTACTATAGTACGACACTGGAGAGACACAAATCCGCCCTCCATAGCGGAGTCGCTAAGGATAACACATACGCACTGCGCTTATGAAACCCCTATTTGCTCATAGTATTCGAAACTTTCCATCAATCCATTCCATATGGGAACCCTGGCACGAATGGTACTCACTAAATACAGGTCTTAAATTCTTTAAAGCAAACAACTAGGTGGAAACACTAGAACCTGAGCTCATAGGTTGGAAAACACCCACCCTCATTCAGGCTAGTTACGGTGAAATATGTTATTGTTCTCTATCTTTCTATCTTTTGCACTATGCTCTTACCCTTTTCTTCTTTCCCTCAATTTCTCTCTAAGTCTTTCTAAGATGCTGTTAATCGAAGGTTATGGAAAAGGAAAATGATTAAAATGTATCTGTATATATGAATGCCAAGGAGGGGGGGGGGGGCCTTGCCGCCCTGGGCACAGATTGTTCCCAATAGGGGTGCTAGGGGAGGCGGGTGCTCTCGCATGACTCTCTGCTGTTAACGAATATGGGAAGTACAGTATTCTCAAATTATCTCCAACTACGTTTATATGCACATTTGAGCAATTATGAAACAAGTCTTCGTTTACTTAATCAATAACAAGATACTAATTGTATTCACTACTGTACCCACATCTCAGTGTGTTATTGTCAAGGTTTGATGACAGATCTTTACTTTTGTTAATGTTACTGCTGTTGTTTATAACTGAAAATTTCTCAATAAAAACTATTGAAATTAAATTGTCCAAAATGTCTTGGTATGCTGACGCCTTAAGAGTTCCCTTCACTGGAACTAAAGGACCAAGGCCAACCCTTGAAAAACAACCCTGCACCATAATCTCCCCTCCACCAAATGATTTGGACCAGTGCACAAAGCAAGGTCCATAAAGACATGAATGAGTGAGTTTGGGGTTTGGAGGAACTTGACTGACCTGCACAGAGCCCTGATCTCAACCCGATAGAACACCTTTGTGAAGAATTTGAGCGGAGACTGCAAGCCTGGCCTTCTCATCCAACATCAGTGCCTGACTTCGCAAATACGCTTCTGAAAGAATGGTCAAACATTCCCAAAGACTCACTCCTAAACCTTGTGGACAGCCTTTCCAGAAGATTTGAAGCTGTTATAGCTGCAAAGGGTGGGCCAACTCAATATTGAACCTTACAGACCAATGCCATGTACACACGATAGGATTTTCCGACAACAAAATCCATGTTTTTTTTCTGACGGATGTTGGCTAAAACTTGTCTTGCATACACACGGTCACACAAATCTTGTCGGAAATTCCGAACGTCAAGAACGTGGTGATGTACAACACGTACAACGAGCCGAGGAAAATTAAGTTCAATAGCCAGTGTGGCTCTTCTGCTTGATTCCGAGCATGCGTGAAACTTTGTGCGTCGGAATTGTGTACACACGATCGGAATTTACGGATTTTGTTGTCGGAAAATTTGAGATCCAGATCTCTAATTTTGTGTGACGGAAATTCCTATTGAAAATGTCCGATGGAGCCTACACACGGTCGGAATTTCCGACAACAAGCTCCCATTTGAACATCGTGTGTACAGGGCATTCGACTGTGATGCCATTAAAGTTCATGTGCGTTTAATGGCAGGAGTCCCAATACTTTTGACAATATAGTGTATTTTTAAGGGCCTGGTAGCGCACTTTTATTAAAACAGCAGAATGCAAAAGGACAGTTCAACATAAAGTTTTCTTTCTTCTCCAGGTTCAGCAGAATATACACACTGGAAATTGCAGAGCCACCTGGCTCATAAGCTCACTCAGCTTCAACTGCAGTACCGCGCGACACCTCTTACCAGGCTCTCTGGATACTTGGCTCTGTAGCATTTGAAAAATTATATAGATTCCCGCGCTATGGTGTACAAATAGTATAATAAAACTATCCTACATAAATGTGACAGGGCTGCTGCTGACGTATAAGGTAAAAAAGTGATGATATAAATTATTATACTCAGCGCTGCTCCAATATTCTTAATAATCAATAAATCATACAATATAATGCAAAAAAACATAATGCAAAAAATATATACATAAAGTGCAAATGTGCGTAAAAGTGCAAAACTGTATCAAATCCTTTCAATACAAAATGCACGTGTAGATTCTTGTTGTGAAGATCCAAGTGCCACTCTGTGCTCCCCTCCTGGGTCCCCACATACCAGAGATAAGTTATAAACACACAAGATCTTTCCAACAAGGATCAGGATGTCTCCTTACACCATCGATTGTAAAAGATTCCACAATGAACCAAGACGTATCCTCATTATTCCATTATTGGATCTCTTCCGCACTTGTGGTAATTTAACATCACATAAAACACTTCAAATTCCCCCAGTTCACAGTATATGGCTGACAGCGATCTCCTGCAACACCTCCTCTTAGTCACAGCGCCCCAGTGTATGGCCCACCTCTGGCCTATGGATCTCCTGACACCTCGATAGGAGCTGGCCTGAGTCCTGAAACTGAGACCCTTTGTCTCTTGGCTTCTGGCTGGGACCTCTGACCCCTCAAAGAGACCTTCTGTCTCCTCCACTGGGAGTAGTCTTCAAACGGGGAGCTCTGATCTACCCTCAGACCTGGTATATAATGACCTTTGTACTCAGCCAGGTTGCAGGTGTCTACCGAAACCCGTACGCAGGATTGTCTGCTCCAATCCAGAACTATGAGATCTGGAGAAAGCCAAATACACAGCTAACTCTGCCGAGAAACACTAGTCTGGAACATTGTATTTACCCTAAATGCGAATCTTGTGCGAATACTCTTCTAAAGGTCGACCATGGTGAGACTGTTTTGAGTGGAACCTATCCTGTTAAACCATTGTATGGTCTTGGCCACCGTGCTGCAGCTCAGTTTTAGGGTCTTGGTGATCATCTTATAGCCTATGCCATCTTTATGTACAGCAACAATTCTTTTTTTCAGATCCTCAGAGAGTTCTTTGCAATGTGGTGCCATGTTGAACTTCCAGTGATCAGTATGAGAGAGTGAGAACGATAGCAAGAAATGTACACACCTGCTCCCAATTCACACCTGAGACCTTGTAACACTAATGAGTCACATGACACCTGGGAGGAAAAATGGCCAATTAAATATTGACACTTTGGGCCCAATTTGGACATTTTCCCTTAGGGGTGTACTGACTCTTGTTGCCAGGGGTTTAGACATTTCTGGCTGTGTGTTGAGTTATTTTGAGGGGACAGCAAATGTACACTGTTATACAAGCTGTACACTCACTACATTACATTGTAGCAAAGTGTCATTTCTTTAGTGTTGTCACATGAAAAGATATAATAAACTATTTACAAAAATGTGAGGGGTGTACTTTTGTGAGATACTGTATATCTGCTGTCTTCAGTTGTATATATCCTGTAGAAAGTACACACCGTGTAACAGATTTTCTCTTCTTGTTCAGCACTGAGAGTGGATTATTGGCATACAGCCAAGACAGCTGATTGAAGGAACGGCACCCCCCCCCTCCACATTGGCAAAGGAAGGAAGTAATGTGCAGAGCTCTGCTGTGAAAAGTCAAGCTCTGTGCTAATCTATTTATAGCACTCTCCCACAACACAAACTTCAGGCTGCTTTTATCTCCCATCTTGGAGAACTTGTCAGAAGTTATCAGGCTGATAACAGAGCTACTGAACAGAAGAAACATATGGGACGTAGGGCTTTGGAGAGAGATAAGGAAATACTATAGATATGTGGGCAGCTCAAATTTCATGAATCAGGTTTACATCCACTTTAAGTTATCCACTATCTGCAGCATGTCTGGCCACCAAAGGTGGGGTTACAATGCACTCAAAAAGTAAAGATCATCAAAAAATGGTAATTGTGCCTAAGCAATACCATGAAAAGTGTACATTCCTCTGGAAAAATAGGCAGTACAATTTTTTCACATGTGACTGGGCATTCATATGCCTTAAGCCTCATAGCAGTATATCTTCACATGCAAGGTACTGGTAAAATAGTGATGATTTCATCAGTCGTATAAATTCCGGCATCTATTCAATAATAAGTTATTGAATGTCTTTTTGTAAATGCACACAATAAAAGTACCTGAATCTGACTTGTTATCAGCCTCTTGCAGTCCATGTGCAGCATAACTGAGACTGATAGATGTCAGGCAGGTATGCTGCAGTGCTCATATGCTAACATGGAGCATGTAGATAGCATGTAGACAGAGACAGCAGAGTGACAGATACATGAGCTTATCAATCTGCTGCATCTGCTTTCACTGTCAAGTCACAGACTGGAGTAGGAACAACACCTATGTTACTATTGTGGCAATGCTCTGTGCTGTACAATAACACATAGAGCTTTATTCGAAGACCAACAATAGGTGGTATTTTAAGTTTCCTGGCTCTGTTAAATTGCTTTGATAAGGAGGTTAGATTATGGATTATGGGGGCAAAGTAAAAAATCCTTCTTCTGGTACAAGTTGTGACCAACAGTGGCTGTCAGTCTACATTATAGTAATTACAGGACAAAGCACAACTACGTTGTAAAATGTGTCATCTTGTTCTTCCTACCCGGCAACTCTGAATTCGTTAATCAGCACTTACAACATTATGGGATTGATTTACTAAAGGCAAATAGGCTGTTCACTTTCCAAGGGGATTTTCACTTTGCAAGGGAATTTTTCCTTAATTTAGTGCATGTGATGAAAATGTGTAAACTATACCCATTCATTTGTAAGGAAGATAAAAGAAGCAGTATTTTTGTTTTCACGTGATTGAATGGTGGAAGTCACCAGAGATTTATCTCATTCACTTGAAAAATGTAAATTTCCTTACAAAGTGAAGAGCCTATTTGCATTTAGTAAATCAATCACTTTGACCTATGACTTACAAATACTCTGGAGGGCATGATACATATTTAGGATAACAAAGATCACAAACCTGTATGAATGTTTTACTGCTATGATTTTTTTAAATGAAGTTAATAAATACACATGTTCAACAAGGTCATTTCATTTTGTAAAATAAATTAACATTTAAACAATCTAGAGTATAGTACATTATTGGGAGAAAAAAAAAATATATATATATATAAATGTAACTTCAAAAATTGCGGTATTATATTGTGCTATGTGAAGTTAGAAAAATTAAGACTATTATCTTGTGGTCAGAGAACCTCTTGATTTATATTTTATTTAATTCAAAAAGGCTATTTAACATTCTATCAACATAATGTAATTTATCGGTATCATCAGTGAGTCCCTAGAAGGAGAGTAATGTTGCTTCTAGATGACTGAGATACAGCACTTTGCTGTCGTCAATATATGAGTAATTAGTTTGGCTCTGCTTGGGATATGCTCCAGAGGTTTAGCTAGCAATAGGGATGGGGGATTAAGATCAAGCTTAATGTCAATCACCTGTTCAATTATACTGACAACAGCCAGTAAGAAACAATAGTAGGGAAGGAAAAAAATATGAAATTGGATCCGCTGTTGGTTGCAATTTCTTCAACTTCGAAGAGGAACAGATCCAGAAGCATCTATTTTGTGACAGTGCAAATTGAGGTCTTAGCCTCTTTCTCCCATAAATCAAGCCATTCATCACTGGAACCAATCTCCCGCACTTTGGTTTAGATGGAGAGTGAAATTCTCCTACAAAGCTATATAACATAGACATTAAAATTGACAGTCTCAATTTAAATTTATTGATGTATGCAAATGTAGAGGACAAGAACCAGGAAGGATCTGGTGTAAATTCATTTAGAAATAGGAATTATTTTTTTTTAAAGTCTAAAAGTATATAAATTAATATTTTAAAACATGTAAAAAAAAATGTTAACAAAAAACTGCATTGCACAAATTAATGAAAATTTTATAATAAATAGTAAGTTTTCTGCTAAAATCTATGGTTGGTCATTGTGATGGGATAAGAATCTTTAGAAATCATAAGCATATTAAAGTCGATCCTCGCCCTCCGATATAAGTTCCTTCCTCTCCACCCCTCCACCTCTGCTCTACACATAGAGCTCACTTTTGTTTTGTTTACTTTTTTATGTAATGCAAAAGTTCTGTCCCACCCCTAATGCACATCACTTGCCTAGGCAAATGCGGTGCATTTCTAGGTACCTCCTGGAATATGCATGTCACATAATCCAGGAGGCAAAGCCCTTGATTGAGAAAGGAGAAGGGTGTGGGGCCTGGTGGCACATCATCATGTGGCCCAGGGGCTGAGCCGGTGGGCCTCCTGATGACATTATACAAGAAGAAGGTGGCATGACACTAAGCAGGGGCAGAATTCTGAGAGGATTCTTCAGGACGACACTGGATCCACTGGGTAGGTGTGTATCTGAAATTTTCAGAACCTGAAAAAAGGTTATGAAGGCAGAGAAAAAAAAATGAGTGTGGAGATCCGCTTTAATATACCGTATATACTCGAGTATAAGCCGAGATTTTCAGCCCTTTTTTAGGGCTGAAAGTCCCCTCCTCGGCTTATACTCGAGTCAGTGCCGTCTGCCTACATGAACAGCTTGTCATGCAGACAGACGGCAGTGTTCAAAAGCCGCGCCGCCTCCTCCTGCCCGTCCGTGATAGGCGGACACTAATTTTCCCAGCAGTACAGTGTTCCGCCTATCACGGACGTCCTGTCATTCTCATCTCATGGACGAGGATGAGAGGATGTCCGTGATAGGCGGAACACTGCACACTGACTGCTGGGAAAACCGAGTGTTCCTCCTATCACGGACGAGGAGGAGGAGGAGGCGCAGCTTTTAAACGTGTAATGGCGCCTTACACGCTGATCGCCAGGATCAGCAATGGGGGGGACAGCGGACACCGGACAGCGGACAGCGGACACTGGACACCGGACAGCGGACAGCGGACATCCAGCGATCTGACACAGGTGGCAGATCGGTGGGAGACAGATTGATAGGCACAGGTAGGCTGCACTGGGGACACGGGGTTTGTATAGGACACAGGGGACATGCAGCTGCAGATGGGCATTTGCTGACCCTCTTTTCCACTTACAGTAGCTGCTCCATTTCCCCCCCTCGGCTTATACACGGGTCAATAACTTTTCCCAGTTTTTTTGTGGTAAATCAGGGGCCTCGGCTTATATTCGGGACGGGCTATACTCGAGTATATATGGTACTTGACCTGAGTACCTCTCTGAAATCTTCTTTGTCTAAATATTTGACCAAAAAACGTCCCTTTCCGTTGAACTAAAAATTCTAGCTGCCCCTGGCCTCAAAAACTCTTCGAGTGACTGTCCTGGGGCAAGAATACAGTTAGTAAAGTCATCTGAAAAACAGGGCTGATCTGTCTACTTGCTCAAATCATTGATTCAGGAGCGTTTGAATCTAGTTTCCTGTTGAAATGGGATAACAGACAGGAAACTAGCATTTCATAAATAGTTCAGCAATAGCTGCAGTTTCACAGTCATGTGTAAGATAAACATTTCTAAAAAAATTATATTTTTTACTTTAAATATTTTTGTGTAAAAACTTGTAGTTGAGATTTTGCATTCTAATATTAGAAAATAAAATATGAAAAATGATATATTATTTCATTCTTTATTTGGACTAGAAAAATTAAACCCAAAAACAAAAATGTAATACTCTATATTGCAGCTTACCAATCCTTGTGGTGAATGCATTTGTTTTCTTTTGTAGGCTTTTTTTTCCCTTTATATTCAACTGACCAGTGATCTAGCCAGTAACTTCACGTCTTATGCCGCGTACACGCGATCGGACTCTCTGGCGGGATTGTCCGCCAGACAATCCGACCGTGTGTGGGGCTCTGGCGGACTTTTTATTCCCAAAATGATGTCACAGTCCCAGCATCCTTCAGGAGCAGGAATACCTCAATCGTTCCAGGATCGTACAAGGGTATATCAAACCAGATAGTAGTTCTCCCAAAAGCCACCTATCACCTCACCGCCGAGCCTAGCAACGTCTCCAGCTCTCCCCCAACGTCGGACGGTATTCCTGCTAAGGACATAGACGCTCAGATTTGCTGTACCAGAGTGAGACAGAGGAAAAGGCCCTGGCTGGGTTTGAGCCGCAGGCGACTTCTTTACCTATAGCTGGTAAGCCTTCATTTCACTTGGTGGTGGGATCACAGTGGAATAAGTCACACAATCACGGATGTTAATATGGAAAAGTCACTTATCACACTGATGTCAATTTGATCGGACTTCCAGTCATCTATGGACGTCTATGTGGACTGCTTAACATCAGCTTTTCACTTGCTTATTACAACATTTATGTTTGCTTTATTAATATATTTTTATTAACATATTTTTCTGAAGCCATATATGGACGAGAGGGTAATCAATTTTATCCCGTGGTGTCACATTTTTCATACTTTGTTTTGACACAATTTTCAATAGCTGATAACTATTGTCATATATTATTCACGATACTTTGTTACTGGTACTTTGTTAACATTTCATACAGCGCAACCTTTTTTTCTATCCTTGTCCTCTTTAACATGGGGACAAGGTGCTTTGGGGTGGGGGGGCCGCAGGGCCCCCCTTTCCCAGGGCACCCCACATGTTGAGGGCACGCAGCCTGGTACGGCTCAGGAGGTGGCGGGGCGCTCGCTCGTCCCCACCCCTTTCCTGACCGGCCGGGCAGCGTGCTCGGATAAGGGTCTGATATGGATTTGGGGGGGACCCCCACGCCATTTTTTCGGCATAGGGATTCCCTTTAAATCCATACCAGGTGACGGGGCTAGCGGCGGCATTGACCTCCTTTGCTAGTCCCGTCTACCTGGAGTCACGTTCTAAATAAACGGACATTACTCCATGTGTGGGGCAAGTCCGTTCATTTCAAAAGTCCCGCGGACTTTGGTCAAAACTCTGGCAGATTGTCCGCCGGAAAAGTCTGGGCGTGTGTGGGCAAGTCCACACATTCGGAAAGTCCGGCGGACCTCCGCTGGAAAGTCCGACGGACTTAGTCCGCCGGACAATCCGGCTGAAAAGTCCGATCGTGTGTACGTGGCTTTAGGGTAGCTCTACAGTATTGAGGATCAACACAGCCACCCTTGGACAGCATCATTGGGGAGAGTGTAGTGTTAGATGCGCTGGCAGATTTAGATAGACTTCACTAACAAATAAAAGCTTAACTCCACCTACCGCTTTTTAGACAGTTACAGCAACAGTTTATTTTCCTTTTGTGATAAAGATTTTGTTCAAATGAATAAAATATGACCATTTTAAGCACCCTGTTCAGTGTTAAATTGTTTGTCTCAACCATCTAACTGCCATTGTTGCTGGACAGCTTGGTCTGTTAAAGGAAGTGGAAAAAATAACAGACTTACTGGCTTAGTCACTTGAAAAAATGAAAAACTGAAATTAATGCAGCCACCACATCTAAGAACTGGTAAGCTACAATATGTTACATTTTTGTTTTTCGGTACATTTACTGTGAGTGGGCGGCAGCTACATGTATAGTGACATACTGGTATGTCATGGTGCGCAGATCAAGGCACTTGGTACCAGTCATAGTAAACAAATTATTACAATGTAAACAAAACATGACTTCCATTCATGGTTGCTTGCTTACTATTGTGAAGGACCACAGCTATCACATGCTACCTGGCATCCTAGACTATGTGATTTACTGTAGCCAATCACAGATCAAAATAGTAAGTAAGCTGTTAATGAATGAAAGCCATTCATGATAGTGAAAACTATTGCTTGTAACAGTGATTATTACTGTAATAAGCAATAACATTGTAAAAAAAAAAACTGATCACCCTCAGAGTAGTAGTGTAAAAATTACATAAAACATCCTCTGTACTATGTAACAACAATTAGTCCATGGATAAACACACTGACAATCTATGGTATAACAACAATTATAGCAATAGTAGAAGAATCGTAGAGGGGTGAATGAAGAATGGATGGATGATGGATGAATAAAGGGTGGATGGAATCTAGTCTCTTGAAATGTGTTATGCCCACTCCTCTCAACATCACCTAGGGATTTTGACAGCTGTCATCTTCACAGTGTGGCTAGAGACACTTTCTCTCCAGGGCTGGTGCAAGGATTTTTGACACCCTAGGCGAAACCTAATTTTGCCGCCCCCCATTGGCCCCACCCCTGACTCCACCCCCTTTGCCCTGCCAGTGTGACAGAAGGAGCCATTATACAGGAAGCATTGGCTCTGCTGCCTCTAGCGCTGGCTCCAGTGCTGTGCTGCACCTCTAAGTACACTAGCGGTCTGGCTGAGGTAGTTACATGCTGCAGCCTGCAGAGCATGCAAACGCAGAGGGAAGCCAGTGGCTGGGCACCCCTAGGCAGCAGTGCACCCTAGGCGGCTGCCTTGTTTGCCTAGTGGTAGCACCGTCCCCGTTTCTCTCCATATTACTGGCACTTTGGAGCCCCTGCTTCTGCATGCCTGGCAGCCATCCATTGCCTCTGTGTACCTTCGGTTAATCGGTTCTTGTGTCTCAACTGCCTGTGTTACTATCCACTGGCGGATTGGTGATTTTTTACATTTAAGTTTACTGTTTTCAATAAATTTATTTTTTGCTTGGTATAAAACCTCAGTACTCTGCTTTTTGCTATTTCCAGTGTTACTATGGTGACACTGAACTACTCTAAAAAAAGAAAACAAAGTTTAAAAATTAAATACAAAATTATGTATTTTTTTTTTTACATATTGTCACCAGTCACTATGCTTGATCACTGCTACACCAGTCATGTGATTATGCTGTACTGAACTGGTGACAGTATCTAAAACAATTGTGAAAAAAGCTGTCATGTTGCTAGGCAGAACAGGGAAATGCCTAGTTTACATCTCAACGTTCAGCCTCTCCTCACCGCAATCGCAGGCCGCTGGTGAACATTTAGTTTGCAGGACCCACGTGCACGCTCCTGCGGTGCTTGACGATCGCGCGCCCGCTAGGCAGCAAAATCAAAGGGACATACAGGTACTCCCTTTTGCCTGCCCATGCCATTCTTCTGGCGTAAATCACTGTGCGGAGGTCGGCAAGTGGTTAAGGGAAAAAAGTTGTTCAAACTTGCCTGGCCATTTGTGAAAAAGTAATTGCCCCCTCCTATGCTGAATTATGAATGAACTGTGATTAACCAAATTTTTTTTGGAATGCTGAGTTAAATTTAAATTTAAAAGAGCATGACAACGACTCATTCAGAAAGTCATAAAAAAAAAAACAACAAACAACAGCTAAATAACTTCAGGCCTCACTTACCTCAGGTAAGATCAGTCTTCATGATTCAACAATAAGAAAGAGACTGGCATCAATGGGAGAGTTCCACGGCCATAGCCACTGCTGTCCAAAAAGAACACAAAGGCTCATCTCACATTTACCAAAAAACATCTTGATTATCCCCAAGACTTTTAGGCCAATATTCAATCTTTTTGGAAGGTGTGCGTCCCGTTACATCTGGCATAAAACTAATACAGGATTTCATAACAAGGACATCATACCAACAGTCAGACATGGTGATGGTAGCATGATGGGGCTGCTTTGCAGCTTCAGGACCTGGAGCTAAAGGAGAATGTCCGGCCATCAGTTTTCGACCTCAAGCTAAAGTGCACTTGGGTTATACAGCAGGACAATGATCCAAAACACAACAGCAAGTCCACCTCCAAATGGTTCAAACAAAGCAAAATTTAGGTTTAGGAGTGGCCTAGTCAAAGCCCCGACTTAAATCCAATTGAGATGCTGTATCATGGACTTACACAGGCCGTTCATTCTGGAAAACCCTCCAATGTGGCTGAATTAAAACAATTCTGCAAAGAAGAGTGGGCCAAAATTGTGGCTCCACAGCAATGTGAAAGACTCATTGCCAGTTATCGCAAATGCTTGATTACAGTTGTTGCCACCAAGGGTGGCACAAGCAGTTATTACAATTACTTTTTCACATAAAGCCAGGCAGGTTTGGACAGCTTTGTTTCCTTAATAAATGAAACCATCATTTAAAAAACTGCATTCTGTATTTACTCAGGTTATCTTTGTGTAATAATAAAATTATTTTGATGATCTGAGTCATTTAAAGCGGAAGTAAACCCATCGATTTAACAGTTTAAAAAAAAAAAGGCATGCCGGAAATGCTAACTGCACATTGGCTGTGCTCTCAACCAAACAGTCAAACCATCCAATGGCTGGTGTCCTAACGGATCACATGTGCAGCACCGTGGCAGTTGAAGATTAAACAGAGGCAAAGATGGCAGCTTCCTTGGCTGAAAATGATAGGGGGGTTTACTTCCACTTTAAGTGTGACAAATATGCAAAAATAAATAAAAATCTGAAAGGGGGCAAATACTTTTTCACAGCATTGTATATACCATATTTTTTGGACTCTATAGCTTATTTTTTACTAAAGCAATGTAGCAGACTACATTTTGGCTTACATTTATAAAGAAAGATTATTTGTTTGCACAACTTTATAACAGAAACTAAGAAAAACCTGTTTTCAGTTAACCACTTGCTGCCCACCCACCATCAAATGACGGAGGTACAGTCAACGCCAACCGAATTTAAAAACGAAGACCCCGTGGACACCACCAACCATCCATGGACAGACCATCCTTCCAGGCACCAAAGCCAAAAGCCAGTCATCTTTGATTCAGAGATGACCATGGAAGCACAAATAGGATCAGTAATCAGCGGATCCCATCACCTTCTTCGCCTGCTTCGCAGACTTATCCCATTCATCCCGGAAAAGGAGAAAGCAGTTGCTGTGGGAACTATCATCAATTTGCGACTCGACTACGCAAATTCCCTCTACATAGGACTACCGGATTACCAGATTGCACGCCTACAAGTTGTCCAAAACACAGCAGCAAGACTAGTCACCTGAAAGAAACCCTGGGAATCCATCTCCCCATCCCTGAGGACCCTCCATTGTCTCACGGTAAAAGATAGGATCACATTCAAGACCCTCTGCCTCACCCACAAATGTACACAAGGAAACGCTCCTCAATACCTATGTGAGAAAATAAAAAAATACATACCAAAGCGCAACCTTCGATCAACAAACCAAACCCGCCTTCTCATCCCCAAAGCCCGCTACAAATCTAAGGGAGAATGAAGATTTGCAGTACAGGGACCTCGGCTATGGAACGCTCTACCAAACAACATTCACTTGGAAGAAAACCATCGGGCGTTCAGGAAAAAACTCAAGACCCACCTATTCTAATAAAGCAGAACAACAAGGACAGACAAAGCGCCTTGAGGCGGTTCAGTTCGCATTTGCAGCGCTATACAAATCATTCATTCATTCATTCTGGGTTGACTTCATATGACGGCACACCCGAACACCCGTGCGGGCGTGCTGCATGGTGATCATGCCGTGTTGCTAGGACACTCTCTGTAAAGAGCCGCTGATGCTCCCAAATTGTCTACTGTCATTTTTAAGATTTTGACACTTTTTTGGTGAATGTGTAGGGGTATAATGTACCCGACACCCATTCACATGGGAGGGGCAGGATCTGGGGGTCCCCTTGTTAAAGGGGGCTTCCAGATTCTGATAAGCCCCCCGCCCGCAGACCCCTACAACCACCGGGCTAGGGTTGTGGGGATGAGTCCCTTGTGCCCATCAAGATGGGGACAAGGTGTTTTGGGGGAACCCCAAAACATCCTCCCCATGTTGAGGTCATGTGGCCTGGTACGGTTCAGTTGGGGGGCGCTCTCTCACCCTCCCTTTGCCTGTGGCCTGCCAGGTTGCGTACTCGGATAAGGGTCTGGTATGGATTTTGGGGGGCTCGAGATTTCCATTAAAATCCATACCAGACCTGAAGGGCCTGGTATGGATTTTGGGGGGACCCCTACGCCGATTTTTTTTTAATTTTGGCACAGGATTCCCCTTAATATTCATGCCAGACCCAAAGGGCCTGGTAATGGACTGGGGGGGGGGGGGGGGGGGCATGCCGTTTTTTTTTCAATGATTTTTATCTATATTGATGGGACCTGACAATACATTACAGCCGCAAGTAATTTTGAATGACATTTTTTTCTTTAGAAATTTCATTTTGCTGTGATATTGTTGAAAAATGCGCTAATTTACAGGCATACTAAAGACACCCCCCAGGAACAATATTTAAAGGAATATTTTATTTTTATTGTTTCACTTTAAGCATTATTAAAATCACTGCTCCCGAACAAACAAGACGTTTTTAGAAAAAAAAATTGCATTGATACATGTTTCCTGGGGCAGAACTCAGGTCTCCAAACACTTTTTATGGCAATAACTTGCATATAAGCCTTTAAAATTAGCACTTCTGATTTTTCATGTTAGTGAACGCTGCATATTGTTTGCTGTTCTTTTGGTGGTATTTTATCACCGATGTTTTATTTTTTATTTTTTGCTAAATAAACAAAGAAACTGCAAAATGTAAAAAAAAAACAAAAACAAATTTTTGTTATAAAATTTTGCAAATAATTAAAAACTTTCTTTCTTTGCAACATGTATTCTGATACAAATCAGTGTTAATTATTTAGTCTCTAGGAAGTTTAATAGAGTCTAAAAACGATGGTATATATAGTATATCTGAAAATCAATCAATCCTGATGTACTGACGGCCTATTTAATTTCTTGAGACCCAAAAATGCCAAGGCAGTACAAATACCCCCCAAATTACCTTTTTGGAAAGTAGGAAGTCTGAGGTATTTTGTAAGAGGCATGGCACATTTTAAGTTTTTGAAAAAAGAGTAAACCAATTAGTTTTTTTCACATTTTATTTTTTTTATTTTTTACATACTGTCCTGTTGCCAGTGCAGTATATTGTCATCAAATAACTGGTGTGGTGGTGACTAGGGACACATTTTTTTTTAAATATTTTTGTTCTTTTTTTTATTAATTTTTTTACATCTATTTACCATAGTAACACAGTACCACTCAGGGGAGTTCAGGATTTTTTTTTTTTTTACATACTATGATTGATTATAGCAGTGAATTTCAGATAATTACATGGTACCAATGGACTGTGATTGGCCCTGTCTGTACCGTGTGATCACTGTGACCAATCATAGCTAGCAACACAAATGTATACAGTGAATGGCATGAAAGGAAGCCATTCAGTGTTTACAACTGTTATGTGCTCTGCTGTGATTGGTCACAGTGATCAGATGTTACCAGCAGCAGGCCGGTACACTGATTAGTCATCCGCTGTGTGTTCGGACACACCAGGTGGCAGATCGTGCCAGAGCTTGGCCTATTCTCAGGAAGACGTCATATGACATCCTCCCAGAACAATAGGGTTCCCGCCCGTCTTTCATTTTACAATGACTCAGGCAGGAAGCAGTTAAAGTAGCACAGTACTAAATATCAAAAAATTCCCTGGCACCTTCCAGAGGTCAAGTGGTTAATATATACCCCCTGAAGGGACTAGCCTCAGGTGATACACAGAGATGAAAGAAATCATCCTACATAAGTTGGACCTGTTTATCTGCTGGTCTGTTCAATGTATGCAGATCAAAGGCTATTTCTCAGCAGCAGGGGGCAGGGATCTGATATCACACATTGCAAATACAGCTGAGTGTATTCTGAGAGCTGAGTGGAAGTATAGGGACACACCCCCTGTACACAGGCTTATAGAGAATCATACACAGCTGAGGCTCTCTGTCATCTATTGTGTGCTGCAGGGGCGGGGCCATCACCCAGAATTCTGTTATGTCAGTTTAAGTATATGTAAACCCTCACTTTGTAAAATTACCCATTAAACTAGAAATGAAAGGCAAAACATTTGTGTATACATATAATAAACATTATAAATACCTTTTTGCCCCCGTTTTTTTTATAAATGATTACATCACCGTTGCATAAGGCTCTTAGAGAGCTGGGGGATGAATGGTTGTGCGAGGGGGGGATGTCAGCACCAGTTGATCATTGGAGGAGAGCAGGCTAAGTTCTTGGCACAGCTGGAAAACTGACCACGCTGTGCTCTACTGCCTGTGTGTGCTCAGTTTTTAGTAGGAGAGAGTAACTGGCAAGAACACCAGGTATTTCACACAAAGGAAGCAATACAAAAGTAACAGGATACATTTTCATATAATTACATGGTACAGCAGGCACAAATGAGAACTATGAAAGTCTGGATTGATATATTCTTTATTCTATTAGGAGTAACTCACACAGATAACAGAAAGAAATGTCACAGAGGCAAGTATACACTATGTAGGGATATACTTTGTTAATTTCCCATGTCAGACATGTCTACAATCACTTTAAGTAGCATGCAATTATTACCTCTTTCTGTTCTGAAATGTTGTGTATATATTGTCTAGATAATAAATTCACAACAGAGTTGGTCACCAAAAATTTACAGAAGAGCATTATCCTTGCTATGTTACTTAGCATGTCTCCAATATATTCCTAAGATAATTTGATAGTTATGTGGATTGACTTGAAAATCTTTGTTTAACCACTTCAGCCCCGGAAGGATTTGTCCCCTTAATGACCAGAGCATGTTTTGTGATACAGCACTGTGCCGCTTTATCTAAAAATTGCGCGGTAGTGCGAAGTTGTACCCAAACAAAATGTATGTCCTTTTTTTCCCCACAAATAGAGCTTTCTTGTGGTGGTATTTGATCACCTTTGTGTTTTTTTGTGTTTTTTTTGCGCTATAAACAAAAAAAGACTGACAATTTTGAAAAAAAAAATTTTTTTACTTTCTGTTATAATACACATCCAAAAAATTATATTAAAAAACAAATGTATTCATCAGTTTAGGCTGATATATATTCTTCAACATTTTTTTTGGTAAAAAAAATCGCATTAGGCATATATTGATTGGTTTGTGCACAAGTTATCACGTCTACAAACTACAGGGTAGAATTAGGGACTTTTATTTATTTTTTATTGTTTATACTGGTAATGGCGGCGATCTGTGATTTTTGGCGGGACTGCAACATTGCTTATATTGATTATATATGGGAGGAGCCCAGGGAGTGTCGAGTGTTACTTATAGCCCCACTGGGAGTCTTGTTCACACTTTGGCTTCTCTCCTCACACATGCACATCATGTCTCAGATCTGTGTCATGTCTCTATGCAATGTCACCAGGTAACTATCCCTGTGATTTCCTCTATCACCAAGACTGCACACCTTTGTTTTTCCTCACCCTTCCCCTTTGGTGTATTGCATGAGTTTCACATGATTTTTCACTTTTTCCTTTCTTTTCTCTTTATGCAATATATTATTCCCTTCACTTTGTATTTACTATGCTTTTCAATTCTTCATGCAACAATGGGTGTTGGTCTTTAGTTCATGAATACTCTATGTATATACTGGTACCATTCCCAAATTGGTCCAATATCATTTACTCTACATATGAATTGTTTCATCCTTGCCTATTGCGTTTGGAGGGTGCTCCTGGGGTGTGTTGGTGCGCTTGCTTCTTCTTTGGGTTCACCCCCTCAGCTCCCAGGACAGACTTGCCTCGCAGATCCTGACTTGCAACACTGCTTATTTGGAACAATTTAAAAGGAAGTATTCCAGGGAAATATACATTTTGTTTCCCCTTGCCCCTACTTTCTTTTTTACTATCCGGGCAAAATATTAGATCCTATTTGGTACCTTTTTTCATTTTTTTCAGATATGCTTTGCTTTTGCTCCTGATGAGTGTCACCTGGCCACCCAACCCATCGAGCCCATCAATGTCATCATGTTCCCAACACATAGCTTGACCTCAACTGTGATTCATTTGTATCTTATAACCCATTTGTATCCATTACTCAATAAGCATTTGGGCTTTTACAAGAAATACTTCCATGGGATACTATGCAATTTCAGATGCGTGCATGTGTATATACGTATATGCTAGATTCTAAGCTCTAACGAGCAGGGCCCTCTGATCCCTCCTGTATTGATTTGTATTGTAAGTGTACTGTATGCCATCATGTTATAAAGTGCTGCGCAAACTGTTGGTGCTATATAAATCCTGTTTATTAATAATAATAATAATAATAATATATATGAATCCTTTTTTTCTGTATGCCATTGTCTTGTATATAGATAAACATACTCATGTTCAACCATGTATCATATGTTTATGTGGTAAGCTTTGTTCATATGTAAATTAAACTATTTAATAATTTCTCCTACCAAGTGTCTTGTGCCTCACTCAAAGTCCCAAAAACCCCTTTCTTATTTTTGAATTAGGGATGGAGGTGCATTGTATCATACACCTCATTTAATGTCCCAAAACCCACTTTGGCTTTGCAACATTGCGGCAGACAAATCTGACCCCAAATGACACTTTTTGGGGACCAGTGACATTATTACATTGATCGGTGCTATAAAAATGCACTGATCAATGTAAAAATGACACTGGCAGGGAAGGGTTAACACTAGGGGGCGATAAAGGGGTTAAGTGGGTTTTCTCAGCGTGTTCTAACTGTAGGGGGTATGGGCTTACTGAAACATGACAGAAATCACTGGGAGCAGAAGATCCCTGTCATGTCACTAGGCAGAATGGGGAAATGTCTTGTTTACAGTTTACAGTTCCCCGTTCTGCCTCTCATTACAGGTGATATAATTTGCTGCTCGGTGATTGAAGTATTCTAGTCTGCATCTCCCCAAGGTAATACATAAAACCTGGCCTTTTAGTGGGCCCTGAGGACATAGTTGATGACCACTGTTCTAGAGGATGAGATAAATATTCTTCCAACAGTCAGTATCAGGTGAAGACTAATTCCTAGGACCTTCTAACTTCTGGAAAACCCCTCTGGAAGACAATGGAGCTTCTCTCTTAAGGTCTATGGGCCACAGTGCCACTAATGGGTGTTTTTAGCTCCAGCCTCCTAACATCATCTGTGCTGCTGGATCAATATGGAGGGCATTCCAGTGATCATCATAATTCCCAATTACCCCAGGTAAATGTGATACTTCGACCTGATCAGACTCCTGGCAGACTCTCCATTGGCTCTTCCAGATCATCTGTATATAATGTCACAAGGGCCAGTTTACTTGTCTTTTTCATGTTCACTAGCTTTAATGGCATGGCTGCTGAAGCCCGGGTCTTGAGGGACAGGGGCATTTCTGAATCAGTTATTCCTACGATGCTAAAAACTAGTAAATTGATTTACCTAAAGATCTACCATTTCACATGGAAGACATATAGTACTTCACCTGGTGTGAGGAAAGAAGCTTTCATCCCAGAAAATACTCTGTGGGACAGATCATGACCCTTTTGCAATTAGGCCTGGATCAACAATCAACTTTGGCCCTGAGTATTATCAAGCGGCATATTTTGGTGCTTGCATTCTGCTTCCAAAGACCACTAGCTTCTCATTCTTTGACTAAGATCTTTGTACATGTCCCTCATGTGGCAACCCCCATGTGTTCACTCATCTTTCTGTAGGATTGGAACTTGGCTCTCTTGGTACTTCAAAAATCTTCTTTTAAACATATCAAGGATATATGAAATGTTCCATTATTACAAGGCTGTGTTCATTGTTACCATCACTGCGAGGAATGTGTCTGGACTGACAGCTTTGTCCTGTAAACCTTTTCAGGTCTTACATAGGTCAAGGTACTGTTAAGGCCAAAAGCCTTCTTCTTTCCTAAGGTGGTTTTGGCCTTTCATCTCAACTAGTCTATTGAACTTCTGTCCCCCACTCTGGCCCCTTACATCAGAAGGATATTTCTCTTCAATGCTCAGGTGTTCTGGGAATGGGAGGGGTTTTATCTGGTGGGTCACTTGGGTTGATTTACTAAAATCAGAGCGTGCAAAATCAGGAGTAGCTGTGCATGGTAGCCAATCAGCTTCTAATTTCAGCTTGTTCAATTAAGCTTTGACAAAAAAAAGCTGATGCAGGTTTCTATGCAGAGTTGCAACAGATTTTGCAATCAACAGTTTTAGTAAATCGACCCCACTGTTTCTTATTGTGTCCTCCTATAGATGACAGTATAAACCAATTGTGTCTGAATTCTGTGTCTCTCAATGATCAAGAAAGATGTCCATTTACTCTAAGGCCCCATTCACATCTGAGTGTAGCATTTTCAGGCAGAAAGTCGTGCAATTTTGCAGAGATTTTTACATAGTTTTTGCAGCATTTTTTACTGCATTTCTGCAGCGTTTTTTACAGCGTTTTGCCGTGATTTTGTGCAGGTCAAAAGGTCACCAATGTAAAAAGCAGAAAAATTGCCCAAATGTGCCTAAAAAAAAAGTTCCAGAACTTGTTTGAGCTTCAGGCTTTTTGGAGCTTCTTTCTTCAGGCGTTTTGGAGTGGAGATGTGAACCATCTCCATAGAGAATAATAGATTTTTTCCCCTCCAGCATTTTGTAGGGGCCTAATGGGGAAAGAAAAAATCCAAGTTTACTATGCTATGAACTTCGCATATAAAGATGCTTTGTTCTTCACACAGAAAAATGTAAGTCCGGTTATAAATTACAGCTGTTATTTGTTTGTGGGTTACCTTCACTAAGGTGTACAAATTTGAAAAATATTAAGGATAGTGTCAGGGACTCACTGGCCATAGCAGAGCAGATGTACAGAGACAGAGGCCATTGCACATGCGTGGGCTCAATTCCAATGATGTGCCTCCTGACAGGCATGTCCGCGGGCTCAGGCTAATGCATATGCGCATGCGTGAGTGTGCACACGTGCACTCGTGTACGTGCGCCTATTAGCATTGGCGTCTATTGTAGTATATAAGGATGGCAGATGTACTAGGTCCTTTGCTGTCTGATCTGCAGTTTTCCCCTGTATCCTGTTTCCAGTGCCTATCCTTGATCTGATCGTTACCTGGCTTCCTGACTCTGAGTCTCTCCATTCCTGACCTCAGCTTGCTTGACCTTTCTTCAGTCTTAACTCCAGATTTCTCTGTCGCCAAACCCCTGCCTGAACTTTACCATTCTTAAGTGTTATCTCTGATGTACCTTGATTCATCTGTATCTGACCTGGCTTGTCTCACTCTGCACCTGGCATCAGCCTCCACGTACCCGCATCTGCAGTACCCGGCACCAGAAACCTACCTGCATCTGCAGCATCCCTGCATCCACAGCCACCAACCGCAGCTTCACTACTGCTACTGGCTGCAACAAGTGTCCCCCTGCTACGGAAAACACCACAGGCACTCTTACCCCCACCGTGCTCTCGTGGCCACTGTTGCAAACTCAGTAACTGGAGCTGTAGGAGGGGCCTTGCGCTGCTCGTCAGGCTCTACCTTAAGGTATGTGACAGATAGACTATTACACAAGAACCTTTTATTGGAATTTATGACTGGATTAATCAGCCAGTCAAATCCATAAACAACATGGTAACATCCAGTGACTGTACGCTGTTGTGCTTGAGCTATGAAAATTTATGTAGTATAACAAGCTCTAATGTTAAAATGTCATTACACAATTACAGTTTACAGACGAGGACTCACCCTTACATTGGAGGATCATTTTAATTTAGGACAGTGCTAGATAAAAAAAAAAATTTGAAAAAAGTCCTATATACATTTTCCTACAGGGACATTCCCTCTAGTATATTACTTTGCTTATAGAGCAATTAATAAATCTTTTAATCCCAAAAGTTTTTAGTCCATCCAAAACTGTGAATGTCTGAGTCTTTTCCACGAAGGGACAGATCTGGCAATAGCCACAGGGATCCCAGTTAGTTTGGGCAAATCAGTGAGCCAATTCGCTGGGTGTGTCCCTTCTATACTCAGAGTGAACCATAAGGTAATTTAGGTTAGGTGCTCTGCATGCCACTATTGGAGGTCTGGGGCCCACAATTTGAGAAATAGAAGGATTGGGTGTAAGAATATGCCAATGTCTTTGCAAGATCGATTGAATATTTTCCCATTGTCGTCCGTACCTAGCTATAAATCTGGTATTGCCAGCAAGGTTTTTATTCTTAGATTTATTTCCCTTGTTTACAAAAGTTTTATTTGGAAGATTCATAAAAAATGTTACAAAACTTTCAGGATATTGTACAGTAGAAGATATAAAGTAATACTACAGATATATACAACTGGTATAGGGCTGAGTATCATACACATATGAAAGCAACAATACTATAAAAAAATAGAAATTGGGTACCTAGGGAGGCTGTTACATATTTAGATAAAGGGTATCACAATAAAGTATAGTATTCTCAACAAGGTAGGCATCAGAAAGAATGTTTCTGAGAAGGGATATGTATATAAATTAATAATCTGACCAAAATATCCATTTTGAGTTAAATATGTGCATACTATCAGATAAAGTATGATGGATCCTTTTGGAGAGCTTAAGGTTTCTCATTCTGGATATAACCGGAGGCCAGGGTAAATTGTTAGATTTCCAGTTACAGGCTATCATCCATTGGATGGAGCTTACAAGTGAATGGATCAGTCTAACACAGGGAGGGGGTATGTCTGGGATATTTGCATATAATATACATATTTGCGGGGATAGGATAATTCTTTTTTGGACCATAGATTCTATTATTCTTTCAGCTTGATGCCAAACTGCTTCTAGGTGTCTACAGCTCCAAAAAATGTGAATGTATGAGCCAGTTTCTGTACAACCTCTAAAACAACATGGAGAGGTTGTAGGATAGAAGGAGTGAGTTTTCAGGGGTCAGATATAGTCTAGAGAACAGTTTCATAGGGGATTCTCTGTATACAGGTGCTATGTTACATTTCCGGAGATTGTCTGTCATAATATCCCATGTTTTAATGGGGATGGTACAATCTAGTTCAGATTCCCAGTGAAGCATCTGGGAGGATTTTTCTGGCATCAAGGAGCTGTTGAGGTCTTTATAAAAAAGGGAGATTAAGCCCTTATCTCTCGAGGAGTTTATGCAAACATGTTCAAAAATCGTTGTAGGGGGACAAGTGCTTAGGGAGTAATGTTCATTGAAAAAGTTAATTTGTAAACTCCGATGATGGGAGATTGTGTTTGGCTTGGAGTGCGGGGAAAGTGAGGAATGTATTGTTAGAGGACAATGACTTAAGGGAGGATAAGTTATTGTTCCGCCACAAAGGAAATGAGTTAAAGTTATTCAAGTTTTGTGAGAGCCTAGGGTCCCCTAGGAAGGATGCGAGAGGGGGTATGTCAGAGGCTAGTTTGAGGGATTTACTAAGAAAAAGCCATATTCGTAGAAGATGGGCTACTATAAGGTTTAGCCTGAGAAGTGTTTTCTGATTAATACAGTTGGGCCAAATAAGGCCTTGTATATGGTATGGAGCGATGGAAAGAGACTCAAATTTGAGCCATGGGAGTGGAAGGGAGGGGGCATGCCATTGAGCTATTTGTGAAAGTTTAGTGGCAATAAAATAGTGCCAGATATTAGGGAGGCCTAGGCCACCTTTGTTCTGAGGTCTAAACATGAGAGGGTAGCCACATCTTGGCATTTTTGAAGACCAGATACATTTATTTATCTCTCTTTGAAGGGCTTTGATTCTTGTTTTGGAAACAGTTATAGGTAGTGCTCTAAAAAAATATAATAGTTTCGGGAGGAGGGTCTTTTTAAAGGCGCATATCCTTCCAAGAAGGGAGATATGGTATGTGGACCATATTTTAAGTAGGGAGCCGATCTTTCGAAAAAGGGGTGTGTAGTTGGGTGTATATAGTGATTTAAATGGGATGTGATAAGGACTCCAAGATATCTAAATGACTTAGAGCACCAGATAAAGTTGAAGTCTTTTTGAAGAGTGGAGGTTAAGTTGGGGGGAGATTAATAGGTAAGGCTGAACATTTGTTTACATTAATGCCCAGACCAGATAGATTGTGAAATATTTTGAGTTCAGAGATAAGGTTTGGCAATGATGTTAAAGGGTTAGGTAGGAACACTAGGGCATCATCTGCATATTGGCTAAGTTTAAATTTGTTCGGGCCTTTGCTATAGCCCTTGATGTTTGGGTTGTGTCTGATGGCCTGTGATAGAGGTTCAATGGCTAGGGCAAATAAAAGAGGGCAGAGGGGGCAGCCCTGTCTAGTACCTATACTAAGAGGAAAGAAGTCTGAATTATAACCTGGAATTTTGATTCTGGTTTGGGGGAGGTGGTAAAGGGCATTGAAGCCTTGAATGAATTTATCGGGGATGCCAAATTTGGGGAGGAGATGATTAAGATAGGACCAATTTGCACTATAAAATGCCTTGTGAATGTCAAGACTAAGAAGGCAAAGTGGGTGGGAAGAAAGATTTGCATCTTGAATAATGTTGGTGAGCAGTCTAATATTATCTGTGATCTGACGGTCAGGAATGAAACCAGATTGGTCAATGTGGACTAGGGAGGTAATCACAGATGCCAATCTGTCTGCCAGGAGTCAGCCAAAGATCTTCAGATCATTATTGAGAACTGAAATTGGGCAGAAATTTTGGGGTAGGGAATGGTCTTTAAGAGGTTTAGGGATAAGAGACAGATTTGCAAGGAGCATGTCTTCGGGGAAGTGGCCACCTGAGAGGATATGGTTAAACAGTTTAGTTAATCTAGGAACTAAAAGGGGAGCAAATTTTTTGTAGTATAATGTGGAGAAGTCATCAGGGCCTGGGGCAGTAGAGGACTTGAGGGATTTGATGATATTTGTAATCTCTAGCTCTGTGCAAGGGTCATTAAGAATGGAAGTTTGTTGGTCATTAAGGGAGGGAAGGCCCACGTTGTCAAGCCAACGGAGTGAGGAGGAAGAAGGGTGAGTCTGAGGTCCTGATAGGAGATCTTTATAGAAGGAAGAAAAGATGTCCAATACCTCGCGGGGTGAGTGACCAAGTTGCCCCTATGGTTTTGCAGTTTGTATGTGTGAGGGGATTATGTTCCTGATTGAGTTTTTTTGCAAACATTTTAAAAGTGGTGTTGCCATGTAACAAAGATTTGGCTTTGGAGAATCTAAGGGATTTCTCAGTGTCGGCTGAGAGGATCGTGTCCAGGGAGTGGCGTTTAGACTGAATTTGTTTAGTAATGTCCGAGGATGGAGATTGGGCTAATTTGTTGTATAATAGGTCTAAGTCTCTAGTGAGAGTCTTGATTTCTGTAAGTTTGGCTCTTTTTTTAGCTGTAGTGATGCTAATCAGGTGTTCCCTCAGGACCGCTTTGTGAGCAGACCAAAGTGAGGTCGGAGCAATATCATCAGTAGAGTTATTAGCAAAATAGAATGGAAAATAGATAAAGCTGCACCAACAAATAACAAAAATTGCAAAAATTAATTAATGTAGGTTAATGGACAGAAACATAATGTGACACATCAAAGTGGCCATGGAGGAGCACACAGATTGATTTGAATATTAACCACTTCGCATCCGGCCGTAGCCGAATGACGGCCACAGCGCGGATGCCAAATCCCGGGAGGCCGTCATATGACGGCCTCCCCTTTCCTCGTTCCCTGTGCGCGCTCACGAGTGTGCAGCAGGGAAATTCTGTGTTGGCCGTGTCCCTCGGACACGGCCAATCACAGATCGCTGTAAACGGCCAATAACAGCGGCCGTTTACAGCGCGATCGCCCTGGCCAATGAGAGATGATCTCATATGTAAACATATGAGATCATCTCTCAGCGCCGCTCCTCCTCCTCACACAGAGACAGCGTGTGAGGAGGGGGAGATGAACGGCTGCAGCGCCGTAAGTTTGAAATAAAAAAAAATAAAAATAAAATTCCATCTGTGCCCACTGCCACCACTGCAACCTGTCCCCAATGCCATCTGTGCCCAATGACATCCCCAGTGCCATCTGCCAGTGCCATCTGCCAGTGCCATCTGCCAGTGCCATCCCCAGTGCCATCTGCCAGTGCCATCTGTAGTCAGTGCCATCTGTCATCAGTGCCACATAGTGCCATCTGTCATCAGTGCCACATATTAGTGCCATCTGTCATCAGTGCCACCTGTCAGTGCCACGTGCCATCTGTTATCAGTGTCACCTTTCATCAATGCCACGTATCAGTGCCATCTGTCATCAGTGTCATGTGTCATCAGTGCCACGTATTAGTGCCGTCTGTCATCAGTGCCACGTATTAGTGCCATCTCTCATCAGTGCCACATATTAGTGCCACGTGATATCAGTGCCATGTATGAGTGCCATCTCTCATCAGTGCCACATATTAGTGCCATCTGTCATCAGTATCACGTGTCATCAGTGCCCCGTATTAGTACCATCTGTCATCAGTGTCACGTGTCATCAGTGCCACGTCAGTGTCACGTGTCATCAGTGCCACGTCAGTGTCACGTGTCATCAGTGCCACTTCAGTGTCACGTGTCATTGTCCTGGTGCTCCAGGGCCTTCAAAAGTGTAATAGGTAGTCAACAATTTAGATGTGTAATTTATGCTCCTAGAACACGTGATGGTGCTCCCTGCATGTTGGGCCTCTCTATGTGGTCAGGCTGTGGAAAAGTCCCACATATGTGGTATCGTAATAATCAGGAGGAGTAGCAAAATTTATTTTGGGGTGTCATTTGTGGTATACACATGCCATGTGAGAGAAATAACCTATTACATTGACAACATAATAAAAATAAAAAAATAATTCATTTTGCAAAGAATTGTGGGAAAAAATGACAACATCAAAAAGCTCACCATGCCTCTTACTAAATACCTTGGAATGTCTACTTTCAAAAAAGGGGTCATTTAGGGGGTATTTGTACTTTCCTGGCTTGTTCGGGTCACAAGAAATGAGATAGGCCACCAGTACATCAGATGTGATCAATTTTGTATGATTCGCACCACAGATTGTAGAGTCTGTAACTTTCACAAAGGCCAAATAATATCCGCTAATTTGGGTTATTTTTACCAAAGATATGTGGCAGTATAAATTGTGGCCAAAATTTATGAAGAAAAATTAATAATTTCCTAAATTGTATCACAGAAACAAAGAAAAATGCATTTTTTTCTAAATTTTCAGTCTTTTTTCAATTATAGCGCAAAAAATAAAAAACCCAGAGGTGATCAAATACCACCAAAAGAAAGCTCTATTTGTGGGAAAAAAAGGACAAAAAAATCATTTGGGTACAGTGTTGCATGACTGAGTAATTGTCAGTCAAAGCGTGAGAGCACCGAAAGCTGAAAATTGGTCTGGATGGGAGGGGGGTGTTGGTGCCTGGTAGGCAAGTGGTTAAAGTCCAATGATAACTGTAATAGTCCAGTTTTAAAATCTTCTTAACAGAATAAAATCTGGTTACGTGTAGCCAGCAGGTTTGCAATGTTCAAAGAAAAGCACCTCAGTGACTGTTCTATAATTTCACACTGTGACATGCAGAAAGATAGTTCGATCCCGACCACCTGTTAAATTGAAGGCTTACCAGATGGCTATATACATAGGGCACTGTAAATAAAGCCTGTAGTTATCCCAATAGGCGATGGCTGATAGGACTAATCCACCCGGGGGAGATCACTCAAAGGGGAAGAGGGGAATCACCACACCATCCGCTCCAACCAGAAATTTCCAGCCAGTTCCAGCTAATTTCCTCCGAAGAAGAAAAGGGGGCCACCCATAGCGTAATACTAATAACAAACTATTTATTCAGCGTAAAGAAATAAAAACACTTACATGAATAGGATAAAAAACGAGCGAAATGTAAACAACACTGCCGGCCGGTCAGTGTGAACCCGTCCCCAGTTCAAGATCTACGTGGTCTGCGTGGTGGCGTAGCTGCGTGGGTACGCTATGGGTGGCCTCCTTTTCTTCTTTATAATCAGAGGAAATTAGCTGGAACTGGCTGGAAATCTCTGGTTGGAGCGGATGGTGTGGTGATTCCCCTCTTCCCCTTTGAGTGATCTCCCCTGGGTGGATTAGTCCTATCAGCCACCGCCTATTGGGATAACTACAGGCTTTATTTACAGTGCCCTATGTATAAAGCCATCTGGTAAGCCTTCAATTTAACAGGTGGTCGGGATCAAACTATCTTTCTGCATGTCACAGTGTGAAATTATAGAACAGTCACTGAGGTGCTTTTCTTTGAACATTGCAAACCTGCTGGCTACACGTAACCAGATTTTATTCTGTTAAGAAGATTTTAAAACTGGACTATTACAGTTATCATTGGACTTTAATATTCAAATCAATCTGTGTGCTCCTCCATGGCCACTTTGATGTGTCACATTATGTTTCTGTCCATTAACCTACATTAATTAATTTTTGCAATTTTTGTTATTTGTTGGCGCAGCTTTATCTATTTTCCATTGTCTTAGGTGTGAGTATCCCACTTTTCAGCAGCAGCCTTCTTGGGTTAGGTCCCCCTTCCCTTCCCCCTTTCCCCTTTTTTAGCGCGGTTTATTTATTTTCATTTTATTAGCAAAATAGTCTACAATGTGAGAGATTATGTCTTGTAATACATGAGGGTCAGATAAGAGGGAGTCATTAAGACACCAGTTAAATGCAGTGGGGGCAAGCCCTAAATGTGACGTGTTAAATTCAACCATGTCATGGTCAGACCAAGGACAAGGATGAATTTGAGCTCTAGAAGAGTTTGCTAGGAGGATGGGGGTACAAAAAATGTAATCTAGTCTGGCATAGCAGTCATGGGGGTGGGAGTAGTGGGTATAGGCCTTAATGCCAATATTATGGGATCTCCACGAATCAATTAGTTGAAATTTATTAAGAGTGCGGCTCATTGATCTGGAGAAAGCCTAGAGAGGGGTGTGCAGCTAAGTTAAAGTCACCTCCTATTACAATATGGGGAGAGCTATATCGATCGAGAGTGTCAAAAAAGGTTTTGAAAAAGATGATTGTGCTTCATTGGGTGCTGACGACATGCCTGACGAAGGGGTCCTGCGCGGCTCCAAAACGTTGCACCTTATATTTTTGTGATGTAATTTTTTTCATTAAAAACCTTTTTTGGACGAAGATTTATCGATCCAAGGTGTGCTGGCGAATATGTACGTTTGCCCCTGATTCTGGACAAAATCATGCACCGCAATGTTTCCCAGGGGTGATGGAGGAATATCTGGCAATTTTGAGCGGTGGGAAGCCCTGGGAGACGAGCCTAGCAGAGCCGGTCGGATGGAGCTCACAGCAGACACGTCCGCTCCGCATCGCGCCGAGCATGCGCCCCCTTATTTCTATTTCCCAGTAGTGCTCCCTGATCAGTATCCAATGCTCTCTGTTTGGCTCTTCTTAGAGCTTTTTGTGCGTAGCCTCTCTTTCTCTAGAGCATTTATACATTTCTGCGGTTTCTCTTTTGGCATTGTTTGATGTCGGTACAGTTTATTCAAATTCAGAGATACTGGCCTATCAGGGTGCCATTTTTAGGGGTCTCAGATGGTGGCTTTCTGCATGTAGCAGAGTATTAGCGGCTGTATCTTTCCTAAAAGTTTGCGTAGATAGATGTGTAGCGCACTAGTCCCTTGGGAGCTGCTGGGTGTGTTCATACCTGAAAAAGCACGGAGCACACTGATTGCATGGATCAGCACTGAATATTGGAACACAGATCTATTTTTAACTGTTCACGCACATATAAGAAGAACTATTCCAAGCACGCACTGTGTGTTTATTCTCACACATTTCACCTATCAGTTTCTTTATTTTTATGAAATTTCTTTGCGATTTATTTTTTCAATTTGTATGAAATGTTTTCGATTTTAATTTTTATTTATTTTTTGGCATAATAATTTTTTTCACGCAATTTGCATTGCACGGATACCGTTACGTATTTATTTAGGTGCTCTGACACCTGGAATTTCTTTACACACTTTGTGAGTTCTTGCACTTGGAATTCTATTATTTTTGCACTTTGCACTGTGCACTTTCATTATTTATTTGCAGATTTTACTTGAAAGGTTGAAATTTTTTTTATTTAGTGAGGTTGTGCGCACTAGTTACCCCCCTTATTTTATTGTGTTCATACCTTACTGTTAACAGGCCTCTGTTCTTCCACCCCTGCCCGAATCACATCAGCAGTCAGTCAATAACGTTGAAAAGAGCTTTATTTCCTAAAGTTAAGTGGGGTGTTGCAAGCTTAATCATCGGAATATGAGCTGCCTCTTTCTCTTTCTGGTTCCTCAGTGTAAATTTAAAGTCCTTTCCCTTAACGAACTGACCAATGCCCCTCTGAAAGACATTGTGGTATGTGGATGTTAGAAGCCACAGACCTCACCTGCCTATCTTGACTCCGGCGATCCTCCCGCGTCAGTTCAGGAAAGTCCTGGATGATAGGACACCACTGGGTTGCACTCCCATTGCACTCTCCCACTGACAGTCCATGATTGCCATAGAAAGCCAATCTACCGCATCCTTTTTGCAGCTACTTCCCGCTCTGCATGGTCAGAAACATCCCAAGCTGGGATGCACGGTCCACTTCTCTCAGGGTTACTTGGTGACTTGGTTGTTGAACCATCCAGCACTGAGGTCTCTGAACCTTCAGGCCTTCGGGTTTTGTTCCTGCTATCCAGTGCTGGGGTCTCTGAAACCCCAGGCCTTCAAGCCTGCTCCTTAAGGTTACATATTTGCTGTTTCTCTGGATTCAGTTCCTCCCATCTCCCCCAGGAAGCACGTGACCCCAGTTTATATGCGAGTCCTGCCCCTGCCAATACAAATTAATGATTGTACCAGGGCTCTCCATACAAACTGCCTGCACCCCAGTCCCCAGCCCGCCTTCTTTCCAGAACATTTCCTATGGAAAGTAAGGGAGATCAGAGTACAGGTGGCCACACCCCCTCTATGCTATCACTCCTCCCAAACCAAACAACCAGGCCTAAACAAAAGGTAAGGCACTGGCAATTTACCTAACACTTACCTAACTAGCCTAAAAGTGGTGGGCACTACAGATGGTTTCCTACAATACAGATATTTAGATCCAATGAGGGGATCTCTTTTTTGAGTCAAAGTAAAATTTTAATCTGATGTTTCTCTCATTAATGTTGAGACCTTCAATGAACTCTCTTAGTTAATTTTCTGTTCCGTTCCAAAGTATTAGAATATCGTCAATATACCTCAGCCACTATAAGACATGGCCGAGGTACATAGGCGATCGATAAACATCCTCCTCCTCCCATAGTCCCAAATGCAAACATGTATAATCTGGGGCCCATGGAGATCCCATAGAAGTTCCACAAATTTTTTGGTAGCTAATTCCCATAAATCGTTATTATTTAGTATAAATTCCAACAGTTCGTGGATAAATTAATTTTGAGTGCCCTTCTCTGGGTAGTGGTGCTCCAGAAAATGGGCCACTGCTAATAAACCCCAATTGTTCAGGATGGTCGTGTACATCGACTCCAAATCCACTGCTACCAAATCTTCCTGTAGGTGGCAGTATAAACCAATCAAAAACAAACTTTTTTGGAAAAATGTGAAATAAAATATGAGAATTTTGAAATAGTTTGAGAGACCGCAGCTGCTGTTACAAAGGTACTAGAACCTTGAAGGATGAAATATATAGATAATAACAGCGCTAGCGGAATAAAGTGCTAACATATACACAATGTAACACACTAAACAATGTGAGAAAATAGTCATAAAGTGCTAAGTGCTTCCAATATGTGAATATAATATCAGCGGTAGCAAAATAAAGTGCTACTATACGACACAACTTAACACACTAAACAATGTCAAAAAATATTCAAAAAAAGCTGGGTGCTTCCAATAGTAATCAATATTACTGCATAAGTGCTTCAAATTAGATGATCTCCCCTCTTGTGACCCCACTCACTGGAGTTAATGGACCCTCAGCTTTGCAGTCCAGGGGTCAAGCAGGCTTAGAGGTTTGGGGAGGTGTAGCGTAAATATCCAAATTTCCAAAGGTGATAGATCTCCTCAGAGGAATGCAGGGTATTGATATATAACAAGGTAAAAAAGAGAAGAGAAACATATATGTGAAGTACTGCAGGTACAAAATACACTGCGCTGCTATCATATGTCACTCACGAGACAATGGGCAAAAACAGGCATGAACGTGTTTCGGGGTTCGCACCATCGGCGTGCGTTCCATGGAAAAAGGTGGGATGTTGCCCCCAATGATGGTTTGATTGATAAGGAGCTTGCGGATGAGTGGTTCTCCTTTTTCAATCATACAGAGAAAAAAATTAATGGAAATATTAATAATTAGAAAAGAAAGAAAACTCAAATTGTTGGAGGCCAATGTTAATGCCTTAAAATCTAAGTTAGGACCATCTAGCACTACATGTGAATATAAAGAAAAAATGAAACAGCTACAGGACTTAGTAAAAAAATTGGATAAAGAAGTACAAAAGAAAAAAATTAAAAAATATATTAGAGATACTAATGACTATAAGCTAACAAAGTCTACAGGTGGCAGGAGCTTAACAATCCAGTACATCCAGGGATTCTACGGACGAAATGGACGCTGGGTCTGTTCATCCTCAGACTCCGGTTAAATATGAAGGCCACATATTCACATATTGGAAGCACTTAGCACTTTATGAATATTTTCTCACATTGTTTAGTGTGTTACATTGTGTATATGTTAGCACTTTATTCCACTAGCTCTGTTATTATGTATATATTTCAGTGTAAACCAATTGTCTCTGAATTCTTTGTCCCTCAATGATAAAGAAAGATGTCCATTTACTCTAACATGGAGTGCAAAAATACAAATTTACTATGCCATGAACTTAGCAGAAAAAGATGCTTTGTTCTTCACACAGTAAAATTTAAGTCCAGTTATAAATTCCAGCTGTTATTTGTTTGTGGGTTACTTTTACTGAGGTGTACAAATATGAGAAATGGTAAGGATAGGCTAATACACAAGTACCTTTTATTGGGATTTATGACTGGATCAATCAGCCAGTCAAATCCATAAACAACATGGTATCATCCAGTGACTGTACGCTGTTGTCCTTGAGCTAGGCAAATTGATGTACCATAACAAGCTCTAATGCTAAAATGTCATTGCACAGTTACAGTTTACAAACACTACTCACACATTTAGTTTTGGTTCTGCTGAAGTACTTTTACACAGGGTAAAACAGTACAAGGACTCAACCTTACATTGGAGGATTGTTTTAATTTAAGACAGCGCTAGATAATTCTTAAAAAGAAAAAAGTCCAATAGTAACGGAAATTAATAATTTTCCAAGCAGAATATGACTGATTTCAATGCCGTGGTGTTTGTGTGGATTTTTAATATTGCTGTGGAGTCCATAATTTTTTTTCCTTTTCCTAACAACTGATAGCCTTTATATATCTGTTACTCTGTATATTAGCCCCTTTCTCACCTATATCTGGTTTAATTAATCCCTAGGGTTCTACAAGGAATATTTCCTACCTCAGTGATTTTTGGTGAATTGGGTGAACAGCCTTCCCCGCAGCCCCTGTTTATGTGTGTTCTGTAATCTTAGGTTGTTATTCTGGCTACCTCCTTGGGCCCTGGCCCCTGTTGTTGTACTGTTTGGTTTCTTCCCTCAATTTTCTGTTCTCTGTTTCTGCCAATGTAAAGACTTTGCCGGAAACCTGCGTTAATCTTCCTTCTTTGGTAAATTTCTACCCAGTCCTTACTGTATTATGCTATTGACCACTGTAGTGAATGGGGTAAACTCAGAAGTTAAAACCTTTCATTTTTTAAGCAGAAAGCCAAACTGTTTGGGCTGTGCCTCTTGTAAAGACCAATCAAATTAGGAAAAATCCAAAATAGCAGATTAAATTTGCCACATAAGCTTTTTTTAATTGGGCCCAGTACAAATGGTGTTTCAAGGCCAATCAAGGACACCTTTCTCCAGGTGACAAGATACCTTGTAACTTGAAGCTCAAAAAAAAGACTTTGCCTTGACCCTAGTATTTGAGGATTTCTTTTTCACATTGTGAAAAACAATATGAAGATTGAGTGGAATTTAAAGGATTGCATAACTTGTGGTATTGTTAAAATTCACATTAGGGTGCAATGCTAACACAAATGAGTTGCTACTAAAGCAAAAAGGCTGTGCAAGGAAAGTTACACTTTGCAAGGGAATTTGCCCCAAAGCTTAATTAATGAGGTGAAGCTCTACTGACTTTCATCATCAATTCACATGCAAGCAAAATGCAGTTTTTTTTCCTTGTGCGCATGATTGGGTTTTCTTTGCAAAGTGAAACTTTGCCACATTCAGTAAGCTCTGGGGCACATTTCTTTGCAAAATGCAACTTCACTTCACAAAGGACCAGCTTATTTGTCTTTAGAAGATAAACCTACATATCTTCTGCTAGAATCTAGGCATCTTCTATCCAACTTGGATGTGCTACTATGGAATCAGATTTCTAACATGCTGTTTGGGAGATCATTCATCAGCTTTGGTCTGATATGACATCCAACCTCACAAATCTGTCACAATCTTCTTTCTATTTTAACTTTTAGACAATGAGCTGCGGTTGCATCACCAAATAACATTAATTAAGGGATCTTTATTTTACGTGGGTTAGAGAATAAACCTTTAAAGTGGACCTGTCACAAACCTAGACAATCAAAACTGAAGATTTCATGAAAAAAGTAAAGGTTAGGCTCGATTCACATCTATACATGTTGCTTTTGAGTGTTTCTGCAGTGCTTTTTGTGGTGCTTGTCGCGTTTTTGGACACAGATTTTTACCAAGATTTTACTGCGATTTTGCCGCGATGTGCGTTTTTTTTTTTTTAAACGGTGTGGGGTCCTCCCCACAGGTCTGTACCAGGCCCTTGGGTCTAGTATGGATTTGGAGGTAACCCATATGCCAAAAAAAAAAAAAAAAAATGGCACGGAGCTCCTCCCAAAATCCACGGCAGGTCAGGAAAGGGAGGGGAAGAGCAAGCTTCCCTTCATGAACCATACCAGGTCGCATGCCCTCAACATGGGGGGATGGGTGCTTTGGTGCAGGGGGGCTCTGTGCCCCCCCCACCCCAAAGCACCTTGCCCCCATGTTGATGGGGACAAGGGCCTCTTCCCGACAACCCTTGCCTGGTGGTTGTCAGGGTCTGCAGGTGGAGAGCTTATCGGAATCCCACCCCCCTATTTGAATGAGTATGGGGTACATTGTCCCCCTACCCATTCACTAAAAAAAGTAGTGTAGTGTTAAAAAATTCAGTAGATAGTTTTTGACAAGTCTTTTATAAAAAATCTTCTTCTTCTCAGCTTCTTCCTCCGGTCTTCCTCCATCTTCTCCCGTATCTTCATCCTCCGGTCCTCTCCTTCTCCCCCTGCTTCTTCTTCCGCTCTTTTTCCCTCTTCTTCTTCGTCTGCCGCCGGTCCCGCCTACGACACTCCTCCGATGCTGCATCCCGCTGATCTGTCGGCGCCAATGTCTTGCATTTCTTAAATAACGATGGGGGCGTGGCAATCGGATTGCACCATCCGGAGGCCACACTCCCTTGTGACGTCACAGTCCCAGGCATGATGGAACTGTGATGTCATAAGGGGCGGGGTCACCGGATGACATCATCCGGTGACCCCGCCCCATGCCTATATAAGTTGTTGCGCACCACGCACATGGAATTACAACGGGAGAGAGCATCGAGTCAACATCAGAAAAAGAGAAGAGGGCTGAAGACAATGGAGAAGACTGGGCAACCGCTAGCAAAAGAGCGGGCAAAAGAGCGGGAAAAAGAGCAGAACATAGCGCAGGAGCTCGGCAGAAGACACCGGAGAGCATGGAGAAAAGGCCAGAGAGAGCGGAGAAGTCAGAAGGGACCCCCGAAGCTGCCTAATAAATTACTTTAAAAACCTGTGTAGTCTTTGAGCTCCTAACTTTTCACCTGTTGCCATCCTTTAGGCCACCACTGTTTTCTCCTAGTTATCCGTTCATTTTAGGTCCATTTGGACTTTAACCTTTCACCTCACTGGACAGTGACACAAGGCCTGGACCTCAGATTGACATTTCCCTAATACAGATGCACAACCAAGATCGGTCCGGACCTCACGAGAACACCGACTATGCCCTCCCTATAAGCTCTTCTGGCATCCTCCTGGGTCCTCCCCCCGCAGAACCGAGCTCCAAATTTCTGATCGCTTTCAGTGCTACTAGACGGGAACCTGTCAAGGGCTCCAGCCACGAAGATTCCACCTCCATCTACAGTTTGCCTGCACCCCGGAGAGTTCCCACCCAACCCCCCCCCCCAGGTTTGGGGGAGGGGTTGGGCGGTCGAAGTATGCCTACGCTAGAATCCCCCTTCGGGGGCGGGCATTCGGGTTCTAGGGAACTTTCACTGTTGAATGGCGGTCTGGTTATGCTTCTTTTAAGTAGACTTTATGCTGTTTAAGTTCTATTCTACTACATTTAGTTTATCAGTAAGGGCCAGGGGTGACACCCTTGCGCCTCCACTCATCCCACAGACAAGGTTTTTCCCCCTCTGTGGTATGGGTCTTTGGCCCTCTTATAGAGGCTGCCGAAGCCAAACTGTTGGTGTTTGGCGGGACTTAGCCCCGTCAGACATCGTTTGTCCTCCTAGAGGATGTCGCACTATGTTTCGTTCTGTCTCTATTCCCCCCTCCCCCCTAACTCTTCCCCTTTTTCGAGACGTCTGACAGGTATTCCGGAGTTCCAGACAAAGCCCCGTACTCAACGGTTTCCAAGTCCGAGGCCAATGAGGAGAAACCTTCCGATGGTAAGTGGCGATAGCCTTGGCAGAATTACACCCCTCTGACCTAATGTCTGCGTTAGACACGACTGGAAACGATCTTAAAGTGGCCACACATAATGCTCAGGGCTTGAACTCCCCTAGAAAACGCTGAATAGCTTTTGAACACTACCGATCCCTGAAAATAGACATTGTTTTAGTGCACACACTTCCCGATCTGATACAATCCCAAATTCCTTCATTCACACTTTCCAACATTCTATCTTGCAAATGCTGCAAATAAAACCAAAGGCGTAGCGATACTGTTCTCAAAGAGTCGTAAATTCTCACATATCTCTGACTACAGAGACCCTGAGGGTAGATTTATCCTAGTCAAAGGGTCCATAGAAGGCAACATCTACTCCATACTACTATGCCCCCAAAAAAGGGCAAACTAAATTTTTCCAAACCCTTCTTCAAACCCTTTTACCTCTAGTAGAAGGCAAGGTCATCTTTAGAGGGGATTCGAACGTTGCGTTTGACCAAGGTCTCGACAAATCGCGACCCCAAGGCCCAATTGATGCGCCCTACCAAAGCTAGTTTGACCATAGCGAAAATCCTTCACTCACACGGGCTTGTCGACATATGGAGGGAACACAATTCCTCAAAAAGGGATTATACCCATTTCTCGGCTCCTCATCAGTCATATGCTAGAATAGATCACATCCTAATACCCCCATCCTTCATCTCATCGACACGCAAATCGACCATTATCGACACTGCTTGGTCGGACCACTCACTAGTCCTTCTTCACATGAAAAACTCTCTCACTAGACCGACAGGCTCGCACTGGCGACTAAACAAATCCATCCTTAGTGACCCTATTAAAACCGCTGAAATAGATAAGTCTCTGAAGGAATATTTCCTTCTCAATAATGTAGACAACATCTCCCCCGAGACTCTCTGGGCTGCCCACAAAGCCACCATCAGGGGCAAACTCATTAGCATCGCAACTCAAATTAAGAAAGAAAGGTTGACGGACATTATAAAACTGTAAAAAAGTTTGCTTCCCCTAAACTCTGACACAAGAAAAACCCTTCTCAAGCCCTAATAGACCAACTAGACTCAACCAGACTGGAACTGAACTTAGCCCTCACGGTAAAAGCGGAGAAGCACATTCGCTGGAGTGGGGCTAAATTCTACCACCAAAAAAGGAGTTATATAACCAAGGAGGTTATGGAGGCGAGCATCTCTGTTGAGGAGATAGGAGAGGTAATTAAAAACCTCAAATCAGGATCAGCACCTGGTCCGGATGGTCTCTCCGTGCCCTACTATAAGGCCTTTGTTGACACGCTAGCTCCTAATATGGCTAGGTTCTTTAATATGTTGACGCAGGGAACCCCCTTAGACCCTCAGATAAATACCGCCTACATAACGGTAATTCCCAAACCTAATAAAAACCCTGAAGAGGTCGAAAATTATAGACCGATCTCCCTTATAAATAACGACCTCAAGATCTTGACGAAGATCATGGCCAACCGCTTATTTTCTTTCATTAACCGTTACGTCCATAAAGACCAAGTAGGGTTCATTCCAGGCAGGCAGGGGCCGGACTAAATCAGAAGGACCATCGATCTAGTCTCCCTCCTTCAAACCGGGTGGGACGGGGGACCCAAACAGGAGGGGATGTTACTTTCCGTAGACCTCCATAAGGCATTCGACACAGTCGAATAGCCTTATCTTTTCACTCTAATGGAGAGGTGGGGTTTTGGTGATCGCTTCTTGGGAACTCTACAATCCCTTTACTCTAAACCTTCAGCTCTAATCCGCCTCAATGGGCATCACTCTACACTCTTCCACATAGAGTGTGGCACCAGACAGGGTTGCCCCCTATCACCTTTAATTTTTGCCATCGCCATTGAGACATTAGCTATAGCGATTCGGTCCAACCCCAACATCCAAGGTATTTCTTGTGGCCCCCAAACACACAAATGTGGTCTCTTTGCAGACGGCATGCTATTATTCGTTACTTCACTCATCACATCTCTCCCTAACCTCTGTAAACTCCTGAATGACTTCGCCAGGGTCTCGGTCTCAAGGTTAATTACGACAAATCTCACGCCCTCAACATATCCCTTACTCCCTCCATGGTGGAAACTCTGAAAAGCTCTTTCAAATTTAGATGGAACGCCTCGTCCATAGACTATCTAGGGATTCACCTAACCTCTAAAATTGACCAAATGTACCCAGCAAACTTCCCACCCACATACAAGAGACTTGAGTCGGACCTGAAGACATGGGCTAGTAAAGACCTCTCCTGGATCGGCAAGATCCACTTAATAAAAATGACCCTCCTCCCCAGACTGATTTATTTATTTTGGGCCATCCCGATGAACCTAAGAAGGGACCATCTGCAATCCCTCCAAGCGAAAATCGACGAGTTTATTTGGGGCAGAAAATGACATAGATTACCAAAAAATACTTTATACAGACAGCGCACGCAGGGTGGCTTAGGGTTACCAAGAATACTTTGGTACTTCCAGGCGGCAAGACTAGACCAACTATCAGCAGTTTATGTCAGAACGGAAAAGCCAGACTGGATTAATATAGAAAGACAGGCGGCCCCCCAACTATACTCTAGATTACTTGCTATGGCTCCCCCCCCAAGAACAGGCCTCCTACAATCTCTCCGATCCTCTCACAATCCCTATCCCTATGTGATAAATTGCTTACTTGACCTCCGACTGTCGTCCACTAGCCCACGTCTTCAATAACCCCGATTTCCCACCAGGCCAAGATATAAAATCCTTCAAGTGGTGGTTAGACAAGGGGTTGTATCGGATCGGGCATTTCTTTATGGCTACAGGCCCAATAACCTTAAAATTCTGTAAGTAAACAACTGGACATCCTGAGTGGGGAACTCTTCAGGTTTTTCCAAATACAACACTTTCTCCACAAACTGTGGATAGGGAAACCCATCCGACCTAGATTCTCTCCATATGAGCTATGGTCCGGACAACTCAAAGGTCAGAGGGGTGGAATTTCAGTTATCTATCAATCTCTTGCCCATCAGGTAGGCAAAATCCCTTATATGACCGCATGGGAGAATAACCTCCAAATCCATTGGGATCTTAAACTATGGCAGACATCCTTTTCCAGAGCCTTTACAGGAATTAAGAACATTTCCCTAATAGAATCAAACCTCAAAGTAATGACAAGATGGTATCTCACGCCCTCTAAATTGGCCCTCATGTTTCCAACCGCTAACCCCCAGTGCTTCAGGGTATGTGCTCTACAGGGCTCCATGGCCCACATATGGTGGGAATGTCCCAAAATCAGATCATCCTGGAAAAGGCTGTTTACCCTAATTCACACAGTAACTGGGCTTCAACTACCCAGAACCCCTGAAGTAGCACTATTGAACGCCAATATCTCAGGGGCTTCTAAATGGAGCAGCAAATGAACCCATTTCATTCTCCTGGGTGCTAAGTTGACAATTGCCAAGTCCTGGAAAAAACCTGGGGTATCCCTCAAAGCCGCCAAGCACAAAATCTCATGGATTATGTCCCAAGAGAAATTGACCAGTGTTCTCCTGGACTCCAAAGCACAATTTGAGTCCACCTGGGAACCCTGGGCAAACCACGTGGGTATCTCCCTCATCCCTGGTATAACAACTTAACCAGGGTGCGTCAACAATTTCCCTACAACCTACTACCTGTCAGACGGCTCCGCCTCCTTTTCTCTCTACTTCCCTCCTTTTCCTCACCCTCTTCTCCTTTTATTCTTTCTGGTTCTATTTTTTTGCATTTCCTGTATTAAGGTATGCCTTGCATGGGCTTGTGGCCATTTAGTGAGTGCAGTTTTCACAGCGGTGCAGAGGCCCCTGGATTTGGGGATTATACTCCCCCTGGGGACACCTGTACCGAGTGCATTTTCCAAAGTAGCTTAAGCAGTCCTGTGAGCCTCCATTCGGAATTGAACATGCCCCGGAGGACTCGGGGGGCTGCCCCGACACAGTTTGATCCCCTTAGGGCTGTCGGGGGGACCTCCCGGAGCAAGAGTTTTATGAAGCGGGGGGACGTGGGTGCCACAGGGTAACTCCTGGGGGGCCTTGGTCTCGACGTTCGCAGCACTCCTAGGGAGGCCTTTCTAGTAAGTTACAGAATACATCAACACTAGAGGTTCTTAGTTTCATGTATATTCTTGATGATATGCAACTCGCCTCTATGCACTGACTGTATGTATTATTGTGTTTTCTTATTGTACTTGTTTTTTTTTTTTCAATAATAAAAATTTTTGAAAGTAAAAACCTGTGTAGTGTTTTTTTTTATTGACACTTTTTTCCCCAGGTAAGTGGGTAGGGGTACGATGTACCCCATACTCATTCACATAGGTGGGGGGCCAGGATCTGGGGGCCCCCTTATTAAAGGTGGCTCACAGATTCCAATAAGGATTTTGGGGGGACCCCATGCCATTTTTTTTAAAAAATTGGCGTGGGGCGACCCCACGCTATTGTTTTCACAATTTTTTTTTTAAGCCGCCATTTTTTTTTACATTGAGCAGGAAGTCAGCTGATAGCTAATGACTCACCTCGGTTGTTAAGGACGCAGATGCCGGCTTACCGGCCCCCTCCTTAGCAACCAGCAATATACAGTGTAAAAAAAAGAAATAAAAAAATGCATATTGCAAATCGCAGCAAAATTGCGGTAAAAACGAGGTACTTACGTTTTGGATGCCGGTCCATTGAATTCTATTACATGCAAAATGCTGCATTTTGCAGGAAAAAAAGTCCCCGACCATTTCCAAAAACGCAGAGGCACAAAAATGCATTGATGTGAACATCTTCCCTAGGAACCCATGTTAAAAAATTTCCCTGCATTTCTGTAAAATGCATAGAAAAAAGCATTAGTGTGAATCGAGCCTTACTGTCAATGGAAGGTGCTTTTGAAAATGATCATTAGATACAAAGAAGAAAAAATAACTTTTTTTCAAATGTTAGAGTAGGAAAGTATTAAATCACGGTCATGTTTTTAATGTTGTCTGTATCTCCCAGCTAAAATTCATGCCCTCTTTTGTTTTTTGTTTTTCCTGTTGACCATTGTGTCTGACACAGAAGGTGATGGTAAATTCAATATTTTAAATTCTAACAGGAGCAAAGGGTGAGATGAAATCTTCCAATTGAAATGCCTATTCTGATGACAACTGTCTAATGCCACGTACACACAAGCGGAATATATGCAAGCCAAGCTTGAGCAGAATTCCGTCGGAAAACCCGTCCAAGATTTTTGCGACAGAATTCCGCTCAAGCTTGGCTTGCATGCACACGGTCTGTAGCTGAACTTTCGACCATCAAGAACGCGGTGACGTACAACACTACGATGAGCCAAGAAAATTAAGTTTACTTCTTCCAAGCATGCGTCACATTGTTTCCGAGCATGCGTAGGAATTTCGCGTGTTGGAATTGGTACAGACGATCGGAATTTCCGATCGGAACTTTTTCCGACCGAAAAATTGAGAACATGCTCTCAATCTTTTTGCTGGCTGTAATTTCGCCAGCAAAAGTCCGATGGAGCATACACACAGTTGCATTTTCGGACTAAAAGCTCTCATCTGACTTTTGCTGGCGGAATTTACGCTCGTGTGTACGGGGCATAAGAGTGGATTTCATTTCAGTTTGGAAATATTTCTTTCCTGTTACGAACAAGAAGTAAAGGTAGATCATCCCAAAGTGACACAAAAAAACCTACTCTAGCTAAAGATTGAAAAAGAGTTTTAGCTTTACATATACTTTAAATGAGGCTAAGGAGGAGGGGGAAGGTGGTGCCAGTTTAATCTCAAGCTGCTTATTTTTGTAGAATCCATTAATTCATAAAGTATATGTCCAGCCAAAACTTTTTTTCCTTAATTTTAGATCCAAGAAGCAGTAATGCTAAACCAGGAAGTAATATAATGATGTTCTTGATTAGAAGGGATATGTGCATTACAAAAATGGTTGGGCAAATCTTTAGATGGTAAACTTACACATACCATATATGTTACACATGTTCATCTGTTCCACTAAACTTACAAGCATATTCCAAAGAGTATTAAATTAGTTTGGGGTGGAATGACCCTGTAAGTGTTCTTCCACATGGAGGGGAATCTGCTCCAATCATCTGGGGATCTGTTAGCAGATGTGTGTAAAGTGTAAGGCCCCTTTCACACTGGGGCGGTTTGCAGGCGCTATTGCACTAATAATAGCGCCTGCAAACCGACCCGAAACAGCTGTTGCTGTGTCTTCAGTGTGAAAGCCCGAGGGCTTTCACACTGAAGCGGTGCGATTGCAGGACGCTGGAAAATGTCATGCAAGCCGCATCTTTGGCTCGCTATAGGAGCGGTATATTTACCGCTCCTATAGCGTCCGTTCCCATTGGAAACAATGGGGCAGCGCACCGAACCCGCCCGCAAAACGCTGCTGCAGCGGCAGTTTGCGGGCGGTATTGACCCTTTTTCGTCCGCTCGCAAAGTAATGACAAGATGGTATCTCACGCCCTCTAAATTGGCCCTCATGTTTCCAACCGCTAACCCCCAGTGCTTCAGGGTATGTGCTCTACAGGGCTCCATGGCCCACATATGGTGGGAATGTCCCAAAATCAGATCATCCTGGAAAAGGCTGTTTACCCTAATTCACACAGTAACTGGGCTTCAACTACCCAGAACCCCTGAAGTAGCACTATTGAACGCCAATATCTCAGGGGCTTCTAAATGGAGCAGCAAATGAACCCATTTCATTCTCCTGGGTGCTAAGTTGACAATTGCCAAGTCCTGGAAAAAACCTGGGGTATCCCTCAAAGCCGCCAAGCACAAAATCTCATGGATTATGTCCCAAGAGAAATTGACCAGTGTTCTCCTGGACTCCAAAGCACAATTTGAGTCCACCTGGGAACCCTGGGCAAACCACGTGGGTATCTCCCTCATCCCTGGTATAACAACTTAACCAGGGTGCGTCAACAATTTCCCTACAACCTACTACCTGTCAGACGGCTCCGCCTCCTTTTCTCTCTACTTCCCTCCTTTTCCTCACCCTCTTCTCCTTTTATTCTTTCTGGTTCTATTTTTTTGCATTTCCTGTATTAAGGTATGCCTTGCATGGGCTTGTGGCCATTTAGTGAGTGCAGTTTTCACAGCGGTGCAGAGGCCCCTGGATTTGGGGATTATACTCCCCCTGGGGACACCTGTACCGAGTGCATTTTCCAAAGTAGCTTAAGCAGTCCTGTGAGCCTCCATTCGGAATTGAACATGCCCCGGAGGACTCGGGGGGCTGCCCCGACACAGTTTGATCCCCTTAGGGCTGTCGGGGGGACCTCCCGGAGCAAGAGTTTTATGAAGCGGGGGGACGTGGGTGCCACAGGGTAACTCCTGGGGGGCCTTGGTCTCGACGTTCGCAGCACTCCTAGGGAGGCCTTTCTAGTAAGTTACAGAATACATCAACACTAGAGGTTCTTAGTTTCATGTATATTCTTGATGATATGCAACTCGCCTCTATGCACTGACTGTATGTATTATTGTGTTTTCTTATTGTACTTGTTTTTTTTTTTTTTCAATAATAAAAATTTTTGAAAGTAAAAACCTGTGTAGTGTTTTTTTTTATTGACACTTTTTTCCCCAGGTAAGTGGGTAGGGGTATGATGTACCCCATACTCATTCACATAGGTGGGGGGCCAGGATCTGGGGGCCCCCTTATTAAAGGTGGCTCACAGATTCCAATAAGGATTTTGGGGGGACCCCATGCCATTTTTTTTTAAAAAATTGGCGTGGGGCGACCCCACGCTATTGTTTTCACAATTTTTTTTTTAAGCCGCCATTTTTTTTTACATTGAGCAGGAAGTCAGCTGATAGCTAATGACTCACCTCGGTTGTTAAGGACGCAGATGCCGGCTTACCGGCCCCCTCCTTAGCAACCAGCAATATACAGTGTAAAAAAAAGAAATAAAAAAATGCATATTGCAAATCGCAGCAAAATTGCGGTAAAAACGAGGTACTTACGTTTTGGATGCCGGTCCATTGAATTCTATTACATGCAAAATGCTGCATTTTGCAGGAAAAAAAGTCCCCGACCATTTCCAAAAACGCAGAGGCACAAAAATGCATTGATGTGAACATCTTCCCTAGGAACCCATGTTAAAAAATTTCCCTGCATTTCTGTAAAATGCATAGAAAAAAGCATTAGTGTGAATCGAGCCTTACTGTCAATGGAAGGTGCTTTTGAAAATGATCATTAGATACAAAGAAGAAAAAATAACTTTTTTTCAAATGTTAGAGTAGGAAAGTATTAAATCACGGTCATGTTTTTAATGTTGTCTGTATCTCCCAGCTAAAATTCATGCCCTCTTTTGTTTTTTGTTTTTCCTGTTGACCATTGTGTCTGACACAGAAGGTGATGGTAAATTCAATATTTTAAATTCTAACAGGAGCAAAGGGTGAGATGAAATCTTCCAATTGAAATGCCTATTCTGATGACAACTGTCTAATGCCACGTACACACAAGCGGAATATATGCAAGCCAAGCTTGAGCAGAATTCCGTCGGAAAACCCGTCCAAGATTTTTGCGACAGAATTCCGCTCAAGCTTGGCTTGCATGCACACGGTCTGTTGCTGAACTTTCGACCATCAAGAACGCGGTGACGTACAACACTACGATGAGCCAAGAAAATTAAGTTTACTTCTTCCAAGCATGCGTCACATTGTTTCCGAGCATGCGTAGGAATTTTGCGTGTTGGAATTGGTACAGACGATCGGAATTTCCGATCGGAACTTTTTCCGACCGAAAAATTGAGAACATGCTCTCAATCTTTTTGCTGGCTGTAATTTCGCCAGCAAAAGTCCGATGGAGCATACACACAGTTGCATTTTCGGACTAAAAGCTCTCATCTGACTTTTGCTGGCGGAATTTACGCTCGTGTGTACGGGGCATAAGAGTGGATTTCATTTCAGTTTGGAAATATTTCTTTCCTGTTACGAACAAGAAGTAAAGGTAGATCATCCCAAAGTGACACAAAAAAACCTACTCTAGCTAAAGATTGAAAAAGAGTTTTAGCTTTACATATACTTTAAATGAGGCTAAGGAGGAGGGGGAAGGTGGTGCCAGTTTAATCTCAAGCTGCTTATTTTTGTAGAATCCATTAATTCATAAAGTATATGTCCAGCCAAAACTTTTTTTCCTTAATTTTAGATCCAAGAAGCAGTAATGCTAAACCAGGAAGTAATATAATGATGTTCTTGATTAGAAGGGATATGTGCATTACAAAAATGGTTGGGCAAATCTTTAGATGGTAAACTTACACATACCATATATGTTACACATGTTCATCTGTTCCACTAAACTTACAAGCATATTCCAAAGAGTATTAAATTAGTTTGGGGTGGAATGACCCTGTAAGTGTTCTTCCACATGGAGGGGAATCTGCTCCAATCATCAGGGGATCTGTTAGCAGATGTGTGTAAAGTGTAAGGCCCCTTTCACACTGGGGCGGTTTGCAGGCGCTATTGCGCTAATAATAGCGCCTGCAAACCGACCCGAAACAGCTGTTGCTGTGTCTTCAGTGTGAAAGCCCGAGGGCTTTCACACTGAAGCGGTGCGCTTGCAGGACGCTGGAAAATGTCATGCAAGCCGCATCTTTGGCTCGCTATAGGAGCGGTATATTTACCGCTCCTATAGCGTCCGTTCCCATTGGAAACAATGGGGCAGCGCACCGAACCCGCCCGCAAAACGCCGCTGCAGCAGCGGTTTGCGGGCGGTATTGACCCTTTTTCGTCCGCTCGCAGGGGTAAAACCACCCCGCGAGCGGCCGCAATGTGCCGCTAAAACGCCGGTAAAGCGGCGCTAAATATAGCGCCGCTTTACCGCCAGCGCCCCCACCGCTCCAGTGTGAAAGTAGCCTAAGAAACTGCCTCAGCCTCTGTACCTCCCAATTGCAATGCCCCCGGCCGTGTTTTACACCACCTACCAGGTCTTAGTCATAGAGGGTTCTTATGCTCCTCATACTTGTAGCTGATCAGTGTGCGGTGATCATTCATTACTTTTACTTTTACTATTACATTACTTACTAAATCATATTTCATCTATTTATTTATATTAGTATATTATATTGTAAAACAAAACCACTGTGCTACAGATTCCTCAAAACTAATAAATAGTGTGTGATACCCCTGCTGCTAAACCAAAGAAACTTCTGGGTATGTTACAGAGATTGCAATCCAAAAAGTCTTATAGTGTATGGGCGCTGGGTACAGTATCTGCTTACTGGTGAAACTTATATAAATTAAACACAAATAAACCAAATAGCATGTTAAATTAATATACAGTATAAACAAAAATGTCCATATTATAGTCCATTGCAAACACATCCACAATGTGACCACTGGTGAATCGCCACCTCCAAATAGAGATCTATGTGTTTTCTGTGATGCACAACATCTTAAACACACACTGCCACTCACCAAATTCTAGGACTCAGTTTGTTGTGGGTCAGCTTACCCAGACAGTATCTCTCTCCAGACCTACGCCCCTCACCCGATAAATAGCTCTGAAAGAAAAGGCAGACTTATTATAATATATAATAAAAAATAAGTATTTTTTAGCACTATATCATTTACCTTTTATTTCTGTTAGTGCCAGTTCACACTGGAATCGCACAGGAATGATGCAATACTATTTTCAACCCCTTTCATTTGAATAGGCTGAAATTGCACTGAATTCCACTAATAGTAGTGCATACACTACTTTTAAAAAACACACAGCAACTTAATTGCATGATACTGCAGTATCATGAAATCCGGTACAGGTAAACGCACTGTGAATGAATGAATGACTTGCATAGCGCAACCTATGCGAACTGAATCGCCTCAGGGCGCTTTTTGCCACCGATGTGCATCGGTGGTGTAGCACGGTCCTTTACCCCATGGGCTCCCAATGCGCTTACAAACACATACACATATTTTGGCCAAAATTTTCGACATGATCTAATTAACCTACCAGCATGTCTTTGGAGTGTGGGAGGAAACTTATGCAGGCACAGGGAGAACATGCAAACTCCAGGCAGATGGTGTCGTGGTCAGGATTTGAACCAGCGACCCTATTGCTGCCAGGTGAAAGTACTAACCACTACACCACTGTGCTGTGTTTGTGATCTGTGTTTGGGGTGTTGTTAGGATTATATTGATACCTGCAGCAGGTCACAGACCCAACGCAGTTTAAACGTGATGCAGGAAACGCTCGCGAAACGTGGCTTTCCTGCACTGCGCCCTGGTGTCAATGGGCCCTTATGGTTGCTTGCTACATGGGTGTTTACATTTCCTGCTATTATATTAATATCTTCTGCTGTATTCTGATTCAATAACATTGATTTTTATTTCTATTTTGCAAATGCTTTTCTTGCAGTTCTATAGGGTTAACTATTGGATTCTGTAATAGTAGCATGTTTTGTAACACATCCAAGATATATGTTTACCCTAATACCTATTATACAGTCTCCTTGGTTACATGGGAATAAGTATTATTGGCTTCACATTCTTTTGATCACCCGTATTTATCTTTCTGTTATTATTTAGTTTTTATCCTCTTTTCAGATTTGAGATTATTTTCTGCCTGGCCATAACAACAATATGATGCAGTGTTTTAATCATTGTACTGTTTTATGAATGACAAATCCCTATACTGTGGTCCTTACCATACACTATAACCATAAAATAATCTTGTTTTTAGAAAAACATAGAGACTGCCATTGATAAGTTGTCCTTCTGAGAATGCTAGTTGCCTGACTGTCGTGATAAAATGCAACTCAATACTCTAATGCCCCGTACACACGGTCGGAAATTCCGACCACAAAATCCGTCTGATTTTTTCCGACGGATTTTGTCCGACACTGGTGTTGCATACACACGGTCGGACAAAGTTGTCAGAAAATCCGATCATTCTGAACGTGGTGACGTTCGTTGCCTATGACGGAACTACGTAGAGGCAAGTAGCCAATAGGTTTGGTCTCCTAATTTGATCTGAGCATGCGTGGCACTTTGTCCGTCGGAATTCTCTACACATGATCGGAAAAAGTCAGATCGGATTTTGTTGTCGGAAAATTTGAGAGCAGGATCTCAAATTTTTGTCCGATGGAGCCCACACACGGTCGGCTTTTCCGACAACATGGTCCGATCGGACATTTTCTCTCAGAATTTCCTACCGCATGTACGGAGCATAAGTCACTTTTTCAGCATGACCTTAAAGAATATAACATTTCTGACTTAATTCCTTATATGTATACACTTTTTAGGACATTGCAAATTTAAAATGCTGTCAGTTTGTATAACAGCCAGGAATCTAGCATTTTGAGAGAGATCCGCAATGACAGGTTTGCTTTAAGGGAACCTTGATTGTGATTAGAGTAAACAAAAAAATAAATATATTATATACATATATACATATATATTACAGTATACACAATATAAATCATGTGCTGGCTGCACTTGAGACCCAGCTCTACCAGTCACCAATCTTTGGTGAAGTCCATATGGTAGTACTGGTTAGGAAAATCCAGTCAATGTGATAACTTAAAAAAATGTATTAATTTAAAAAAGTTTTTACATGTATTGACACTATGGTATAGTTTTTCCTTGTGTTCAAATAGCATATTCTCTGTGATTGATACCGAAGCGATGTTTCACTCAGCTATATTAAGTCCCTGTTTTCTCCAATATATATAAGCATACAATCAAAGTCCCCCCTATGTCTTAACTTCTTCCCAGACAATGGTGGGTTAATGGCATGCAGTATATGAAGGACTCGTGAAAACCGGCTTCTCCTCGGTTACTCACACTGGGGTTGGGTTGCTGGTGGGTGGATCGGGTCAGCTTCTAAGCAGGCTCATTCATGTGTATAAGGAGAAAATAAAGAGCCCCATAGTGTAATCCCATTTAAAGTGTTTATTAAATAATAATCCAACCCCCTTGTAGCAAGTCAACTTACAATAGCAAACAGTTAATACAGCATTTCACACGTTTCTTAACCTCTTAGGGAATCACGGTGCTTCCACTTCAGATCCACAGCACGATATTCAAAACCGTGGCTGCATTTCTATAATGAGTGTGTGTTCCCTGATTCAGTTGTATAGTCACACCCAGACGCGTTTCATCATCTAGGATATCATCAGTGGGTGTGACGCCCACTTTGGGGCAGGGGGGCGCAGAGCCCACCCTGCCCCAAAGCACCCATCCCCCCATGTTGAGGGCATAAGGCCTGGTATGGTTCAGGAGGGGGGGGGGCTCGCTCGTCCCCTCCCTTTCCTGACCTGCCGGGCTGCATGCTTGGATAAGGGTCTGGTATTGATTTTGGGGGAACCTCCACGCCATATTTTTTTTACATTTTGGCATGGGGGTCCCCTCTGAATCCATACTAGACCCAAGAGCCGGGTATGGATCTGGGGGGAGGACCACACATTTTTTTTTAATCGCCATTTTTTTATTTACATTGAGCCGGAAGCCAGCTGACAGCTGATGACTCATCGGATGTTAAGGACGCGGCGGTCGGCTTCCCGGGCCCCTCCTTAGCAACCAGCTATATACAGTGAAAAAATAAAGAAATTAAATAAAGCGTAAAATGCGGCAAAATCGATGTAAAAACAGGTTACTTGCGTTTTGGATGCGGGTCCATTGAATTCTATTGCATGCAAAATGCGGCATTTTGCGGGAAAAAAAGTCCCCGACCCTTTCCAAAAACGTAGAGGCACAAAAATGCATTGCATGAACCTATGTTAAAAAATTTCCCTGCATTTCTGCAAAATGCAAAATGCATCAGAAAACACATTAGTGAGAATCAAGCCTAAGAGCTAAGTTGCTGAAAGGAAAGATCTTCAACATATGGCACTCTTCTGAGTGTCAGATACTTGACACCCCACTCAGTTCTAAGGTTACTTTCGCCAGCCCCTGTAGTTACATGGTGCTGATGGCAACTACAAGGTGCAGCAGGAATGACATCATTTGACAAATTTCTGAACATGCTTTAGCAAGTTTGAATCTTAAATACATTTGGGGGTACTGACAGTGGGACGGAAAAGTATTAATAACTTTTGTTGCATGAAATGGCTGCTTTAACCGATTCCCGACCATGTCACGCAGATATATTGTGGCACAATGGCTCACCTGGGCGAAATCCCGTACAGGTATGTTTTACCCATTTTAGGCAACCAGAGGGCATGCGTGTGCCAGATGCATGGCAGGGGACCAGATGCGCGTGGCCAGCGGGCATGATCGCCGCCGGGCCACGTGCGATCGTGTGCATGAGTGCTAGCACGTGTAAACACACAAATCCCTGTGCTGTCGGAGGAGAGGAGCCATATCGTTTGTTCCTACTAAGTAGGAAAAACAAAATGTCTGTTCTCCTAGTCAATCCTATCCTCCCACAGTTAGAACACACTGAGGGAACACACAATTAACCCCTTGATCGCCCCCTAGTGTTAACCCCTTCCCTGCCAGTGACATTTACACTGTAATCAGTGCATTTTTATAGCACCGATCGCTGTATAAATGCCAATGGTCCCAAAAAGTGTCAAAAGTCTCTGATCTGAATGTCGCAGTACCACTAAAAATTGCAGATCAGCGCCATTACTAGTAAAAAAAATAATGATAATAAAAATGCCATAAATTGTTCCCATAATTTGCAGACGTTATAACTTTTGCGCAAACCAATTAATATGCGCTTATTGTAATTTTTTTTTACCAAAAAATATGTAGAAGTATATATATTGGCCTAAACTGATAAAGATTTTTTTTCTAAAAAACATTTTTGGGGATGTTTCTTTTACCAAAAAGTAAAAAATATTGTTTTTTTTCAAAATTGTCACTCTTTTTTTTTTATAGCACAAATAATAAAAACCGCAGAGGTGATCAAACACCACCAAAAGAAAGCTCTATTTGTGGGAAAAAAAGGATGCAGATTTTGTTTGGGTACAGCGTAGAAAGACTCAATTATCAGTTAAAGCGACGCAGTGCCAAATTGTAAAATAGTGCTCTGGTCAGGAAGGGGATAAAATCTTTTGGGGCTGAAGTGGTTAATTAGGATTATAAAAAAAAATCTGACACCTGACCCTTGGATGAAGAGTATATTTTATTTAAGAATGAGGTTTCCTTTTTATGAGAAGATCATAAAGAAGCAGACATATGCTACAGCTAGTGTGCTGTACACTTTGGTATTGTCAACTGTTTCATTGTCCCCATCACTTCCCAGGAAATGGGGGGGGGGGGGGGGGGGGCTTTTAGATCCTAGTGCATTCTATGCAAATAAGGATAACTTAAAGTGTGAATGGGAAGTATTTTGCCTGAACAGAAAATGTACTTTTTTTAATGATGCTTGTTATGATATTCTGGGGGGAAAAAAAAACTGTACTGATTAGCTTGTTTAACAAAAATGCCATTGTTCACTTCCTTTCCGTAAGCCTTTCAGTAGTGTTCATTTATTTTTTATACAAGAGTAATAGCAAGCTGAAAAAAAATCCCAAGGTATTTTTATCCATATAAATATATACTTAATGTAACCTTATCAATAGAGGTATATGAATTCATACATGAATGTTGTTTATTAGTCAGTCCCTGACATCAATCTGACCTGTATATGTGTATCTTTATTCAGACATGGCTATTTTTTTGTGAGGAAAAAGATTGGAAAAACTGCTTCAACTGGTAATTTTATCCAGGAAGGTATATATTTCATTATATTTTAGCTTAATAAAAGACTGAGTATTTAATCTCTTCAGCCCCTGAAGATTTTCCTGCTTAATGACCAGGCCATTTTTTTGCAATACAGCACTGTGTCTCTTCTTTGCAGATTGGTGATTCATAGCTGAATATCACTTTCATCCAGTCATCCTCAGTCCATGATTGCTTTTCTTTAGCCCACTGTAACCTTGTTTTTTTTTCTGTTTAGGTGTTAATGATAGTTTTCATTTGGCTTTTCTGTATGTAAGGCTGCATTCAAACCTGGGCATTTTTCAGCTCATAAAACGCCTGAAAAACGCCTAAAAAAACGCCTTAAAATCGCACCTGTTCACATCTAAGCGTTTTGTCACCTGAAGCAACACACCTGAAAAACGCCCTAAGCTCAAAAAAGAGCACAAGCTTCTTTGGGGCAGATTACAAGCGTTTTTCTGCCTTTTACATTGGTGATCTGAACAAAATCGTGGCAAAATCGGGGTAAAGACCTTAAAAATATGGCAAAATCGCAGTAAAACGCACGACTTTGAAATGCTCAGGTGTGAATGCAGACTAAATCCCATTTCCTTTAGCCAGTTTGGTCACAGACATTGACTTCAGTTTCTGACCATTTGTTCCTTATTTGTTTTGTTGTGCATGTTTTTGAGGCAAATTGCTTTAAGTTTTCTAGCTTGCTGCTTTCATGTCTTCATTAAATCTTTAATAAATGCAGAAGTTTATATTGAGATTTTGGACACTTTTCTTATTCCATCAATTTAAATGATGTTTGGTGATGATGATATAATTTTTCAGAATGTAATCTGTTTGTTTTAGAACTGCAAAGTACATGGTGATTCCATAAAATTTTCCTCAGAATTGAGTGATTCCATATTTTTTGACCTGCAATTGACTTTTTAACTGTCTCTTAAAGCCAGAAGGTTGGACTGTCAAATAAAAACAGTTTTGAGGCATGTCTGTAATTAGTTTTTTTTTTTTTACACAATTGAAACAATTGAATGAACATTTTCCAAGAGTGGTGATTCCATGCTTTTTGCCAGGGGTTGTAGAGTATACGATACAAATGTGCCAGTACATGCATTTAAGGCAATCACAACCTTCAACTAAAATAAGTGACATCTGGGGAGCAATTCGGGGGAACCTGGTTAAATGCAGCAAAGTGATCCTACTAGGTATATTTTTAAATATATATTATGTTATTACTGTTTTATGCTAAGTTTTGCTGTGATGTTTGCTAGAAATATTTCCAACAAATGTCTGCTTAGAAAGTTATGTAATTTTTCTAACTTTTACAACAAACATTATATATTTTGTAGTATATGACATAACAGTTTCACTGGTCTTCATTAACCTCCCTGGCGGTATGATTATTTCAGATTTTAGGTGCTGAAAGCGGTACAATTATTTTGCATGGAAATTTGGCATTTTATATTGTAGGCCTGTAATTCTCAGGAATAACACACTTAAATCTGTCCAAACCAGAGTCTAATAGATATCCCGGGTATGATGAAATTTGAATATCAAAATCATAAAATTATAATATAAAAATAACTATAAATAATTATACCAAATAATAATAATATAATAATAATTAAAAAAATTATTCAATAATGTAATCAAACAAAAACACTGACATTTTGCTCAGTTGCAGAATTGTCGCTGTCATTACTTTCAGTGTTTGATGACGGATCTCCCCACAAATCACTATCGCTCAATTCTGCGAGTGATTCTAATTTATTGTCGCTGTTTTCTAGCTGTCTAAAACCACTTTTGATGTAAAGGGACGGTTTTGGTTGCTATGGACAATCTCCAGTTTCCAGACAGAAAAAAATGTTTTTATAATATAAAACTGCATGCAGGGCACTGGACAAACCACTAGGGACAAAGGGGATGTGAAATAATTTCATACAGTAATGTAATCTGTAAGATTACAGTATACTGTATGTATTGTGTGTTTCACTTTTTGAATTTGGCTCTGTTCTCCATCCCCGTGCGTCGCAACGCTCACAGGGAACGGAGCTCGGCTCCATGATGAATCGAGTGGAGGATGAGCTGCTCACACTGCGGGGAGGACATTGCAGGATCCAGGGGACAAGGTAAGTAAGCTCTTCCTGGATCCTGCGATGCGATCCCGAGTCTGGCTTGGGGTTACCGCTTTTGGTTCTGAAATTCCACCCCGAGCCACACTCAGGAATACCACTAGGGGGGTTAAGTGTCTTCCAATATTGCATTGCAAGGCAAGTTTCTAAATCATTTTCACCCTTTATCTACTTGCCGACTGCACTACGTGTATATACGTTGCAAGTGGTTTACTGGGGTTCTGAAGCTATCAGCTGGCGACTGGCTTTCTCATGAAAGTAGTCCGGATGGCTAATTAGCCCCTGGATCACTTTCAGAAGCAGCAGGATGGGACACCCCAAACCCCCCCCCCCGCCTGCCTCTCACCTCTGTTTCCCGGGCTTACTGTTTTTACCGGCACACCTGAGAAATGATCAGACAGGTCACGCGGCTGGCTATAGAGGTTACCAGAGACCAGATATTCTCTAGGGTCTTGGAGAACCGGGGTGACATCATGACATCACTTCTGGCCCAGGGTGGAGGTAAACATTTTTTTTTTAAAGCCAAAGATCAATTTTTTTTTTTTTTGACCTTAGATCTCTCCATAAAGAGGACCTGTCATTCCCCATGTCTATTACAAGGGATGTTTACATTCCTTGTAATAGGAATAAAAGTGATTAAAAAAAAATTAAAGGGACAGTGTAAAAATTTGAAAAAGAAAACATTTTAAAGCGCCCCCAGCCCTCTGTGCTCGCGTGCTGATGCGAATGCATACATAAGTCACGCACATATGTAAACAGTGTTCTCCCCACACCTGTGAGGTATCACTGCGAGAGAAGCACTAGATCCCCTCTGTAACTCTAAACAAGTAACTTGTTACATTTTTTAAAGCTTCGTCTATGGAGATTTTTCAGTATCATAGTTTGTCGCCGCTACACGAGCGTGCCCAATGTTTAAAGCATGAGGTATCTATTTACTTGGCGTAACATCATCTTTTATAATTTTCCAAAAAATTGGCTCATATATTGTGTTTTTTGCATTCAAGTGTATTTCCTCCAACAAAAAACTGCTGCACAAATACCATGTGACATAAAATATTGCCCTGATCGCCATTTTTTTCTCTTGGGTCTCTGCTAAAAAAAAAAAAAAATATATATATATATATATATATATATATATATATATATATGTTTGGGGGGGTTCTAAGTAATTTTCTAGCAAAATATACTGATTTACCTTGTAAACAAAAAGTGCCAGAAAAGGCTGGGTCGGCAAGTTGTAGACAATAACAATATATGTTAAGCATAGTGGCCCATCTAGCATTATACTAACCCGACAGTTGAAATGTAACAAACATGGCAGCTCATACTTGAAGTATTTAGTCGGTGGTTTACTCATTCAGTATTGACTTAAAGATCTGTAGTTTGGCATGAGGAACATATTTTTATCTACATGGAGACTGTGCACTCAAAACTGGACTTAAGGCAAACAGCTGAAGTACGCAGTTGAAATATGTCAATTCTTCATCCCCTCCTCCTCATGTGACAGTCTCTAAATTAGTTTATTGGCCAATTAGGCTCTAGGACTGCATAGCGGGCTGCATGCTCCTACGTACTGTAAAGGGCCAGATGTTTACTGTGGACTCCAATGGAGCAGCAGAGCAGCAGAGCAGCAGGAAGAATACAATCATGGTATACATGGGTGGGGAGTTCTGAATGGTAACAGATTCTTTTAAAAGGAAAAATATAACGTTTTGTCAGCTTATTAACATTTTAAGTTGCTACTATTTTTCTGAAAGTGGTTTTCGATATCTTTCATGTTTTTATGCTTATTTTTCTATCTTTTAAGGGATTATTTCTTACATATTTATTGGAATAGTGATCATTATTCTTACTGAAGGACTGGAGGTAAAATAAACTAGTCACATAGAGGACATGTTGTTTACAATCTATCTGTGCAGGCTGATAATAAATTTGCATTGACAGCGAAAAGCACAGTTACAATAACCCTACTGAGCAAAAAACCTGCACAACCTGCATTTGGGATTTACTATGAATTCATATGGCTGCCACAACTTTTGTAGTTGTATAGAGAAAGAATGTTTATAAAACCATGCCACTTATGGACGTATATTAATATGATCATATTGATACTGCATGTATTGCTTGAAATATTCAAATACTAATAACTCTTTAAATTTAAGTCAATAAATAGTCTTGTTTTTTATTCTGTACCTGTACAAGTGGAAGGGGCAGAGTGATTAAAGCAAACTGTTATATATAGTGATAAGGTTACTGAAAAACATCAAAGCAAGTAAAGCCCCATACACACGCTCGGATTATCCAAGGACCAGGTCCGTCGGATCATGTCCGTCATACTTTGTCCGATGTTGGTTTTGCGTACACACGGTCGGACAAAGTTGTCGGAAAATCCGATCATTCTGAACGTGGTGACGTTTGTTGCCTACGACGGGACTACGTAGAGGCTAGTAGCCAATAGCTTTGGTCTTGTAATGTGATCTGAGCATGCGTAGCACTTTGTCCGTCGGACAACCGTACACACGATCGGATTTGGTGTGATCGGACCGTGTTGTTGGAAAATCTATCCAGCAGGAGATAGGACTTTGTCCGTCGGACAATCCGACGTACACTGTCCGATGGTGCATACACACGGTCTGATTTTTCAACAACATTGTCCGATCGGACCAAATTGATGAAAAAGTCCGACCGTGTGTATGGGGCTTAAGTCTTCAGTCTACATTGATAAAGCATGTCTCAGCAGCAGTTTCATGCAACTGTCATCCCAGGGAAAGTAACATGGAGGAACATTCTCTTGATCCCAGGTAACATTTGTGCTATAGAGGAACACCTCTACATGTGAGGCAATGGGGGAAATTTTTTAAAACTGGTTAACACAGAATCTGGTGCAGTTGTGTATAGTAACAAATCAGTTTCTAGACTTTATTGCCAAAGCTTAATTGAACAAGTTATAGTTAGAAGCTGACTGGTTACTATGCACAGCTGTACCAGTTTTTGTAAATCCGCCCCAGTGTGTGCAATATGTAAGCATGTTCTCTTGATCCCAGACTAAGTCTGCAACATAATGTAGAAGGGCATAGAGAATGGGATGAGCCGAACACCCCGGGTTCGGTTCGCACCAGAACCTTCGAACGGACCGAAAGTTTGCGCAAATTTTCGAACCCTATTCTTTATAATGGACGCGAACGTTCGAAATCAAAATTGCTAATTACAACGGCCAATATGCATGTTAATGTCATAAAACAGGTTTGGGGACCCGGGTCCTGCCCCAGGGGACATATATCAATGCAAAAAGAACTTTTAAAAACTAAAGTTTTTTCAGGAGCAGTCATTTTAATGATGCATAAAGTGAAAAAAAAAAGTGAAATTTTCCTTTAAATATGGTACCTGGGGGGTGTCTAAAGTATGCCTGTGAAGTGGCATGTGTTTCCCGTGTTTAGAACTGTCCTTGCACAAAATGACATTTGTAAAGGGAAAAAAAGAAGCCATTTAAAACCACTTGCGGCTTTAATGTCATGTCTTCTCCTGGCCGCCATATGGCTGAAAATCCTTGAGAAAAATGGCATGGCTACCCCATCACCCCCCCCAGCCCCTTTGGGTCTTGTATGGATATTAAGGGGGACCCCGCACCCAAAATAAAACCCTATACCTACAACCCTATATACTCTGAACAGCAGTATATAGGCGGTGAAAACAAGAGAGGGACTGTAGATTTGTTCTTAAGTAGAATCTGAACAGGTACATTATGAAGTGTAGCTCCATCCCCAAAAAATCTATTTTTAAGCTTTTTGGAGAACATAGGGAGGGGTTATCACCCCTGTAACATTTGCTGTCTTTGCACATCTGTTCAGAACATTTCACCTCACTTTCCGTCCCAATGACAAATGTTTTTGGAAAAGTGGGGTTTTAATTGAAACAAGGATTGGTGATAAAGCATCAGTAGAGAGGAGATACCCTTTTCCCAAATTAAATCTAACAGGATCGAATTTCCCTTCCTAGGGGTAGATTTCCTCTCACTTCCTGTTTTCTCTTTCCGTTTGCAAGTAGGAGTCGTTTGTAAGTTGGATGTTTGAAAGTAGGGGCCTGCCGTATATACTCTGCAGAAATTTTCCCCATTAGATGTTGGTGTAGCCACAAGACTGTAAGCCCTCACAATTACTCTTGGTGGGCACAGGAATGGGCCCTGCTGTGAGTTATTAGATCAAGATTTGTAATTGCATGCACCTGTTGAACAGGGCAGAAAAATTGGGCCTTTGGTGGTGGTGGTGGTGGTGGTGGTTGGCGGTGTTGCCACAAGACTGTAAGCCCTCACAGTTACTCTTGGTGGGTGCAGGAATGGGCCCTGCTGTGAGTTATTAGATCAAGATTTGTAATTGCATGCACCTGTTGAACAGGGCAGAAAAATTGGGCCTTTGGCGGTGGTGGTGGACGGTGTTGCCACAAGACTGTAGGCCCTCATAGTTACTCTTGGTGGGCGCAGGAATGGGCCCTGCTGTGAACTATTAGATCAAGATTTGTAATTACACGCCCCTGTTAAACAGGGGCTGAAAAATTGGGCCTTAAGCATTGGTGCTGGTGCCACAACACTGCAACCCCTCACAGATACTGTACTCTTAGCACAGCAATGAGACCTGTTGCAAAGCATTGCCTAAAAATTGTAATTACACGCCCCAACAGGGGCTGAAAAATTGTGCCTTAGGCACTGGTGCTGGTGCCACAACACTGCAACCCCTCACAGATACTGTACTTGGAGCACAGCAGTCACACCTGTTGCGAAGCATCTTTTTAAAAAATTGTAATTACACGCCCCTGTTATACATGGGCTGAAAAATAGTGCCTTAGGCACTGGTGCTGGTGCCACAACACTGCAACCCCTCACAGATACTGTACTTGGAGCACAGCAGTCACACCTGTTGTGAAGCATCTTTTTAAAAAATTGTAATTGCACGCCCCTGTTATACAGGGGCTGAAAAATTGGGCCTTAGGCATTGGTGCTGGTGCCACAACACTGCAACACCTCACAGATACTGTACTCTTAGCACAGCAATGAGACCTGTTGCAAAGCATTGCCTAAAAATTGTAATTACACGCCCCTGTTATACAGGGGCTGAAAAATTGTGCCTTAGGCACTGGTGCTGGTGCCACAACACTGCAACCCCTCACAGATACTGTACTTGGAGCACAGCAGTCACACCTGTTGCGAAGCATCTTTTTAAAAAATTGTAATTACACGCCCCTGTTATACAGGGGCTGAAAAATTGGGCCTTAGGCACTGGTGCTGGTGCCACAACACTGCAACCCCTCACAGATACTGTACTTGGAGCACAGCAGTCACACCTGTTGCTAAGCATTTTTTTAAAAAAATTGTAAGTACACGCCCCTGTTATACAGGGGCTGAAAAATTGTGCCTTAGGCACTGGTGTGGTGGCATGGATCATTGAGGAGGAGGAAGAGGATAGTCAGTGAACATAACAGGACAGTCACTCAGCATCAGCATAGGCAGTCTTGAAGGGATGTGACATTATAAATTATTCCGTTATATCCGCTTCAGGTGCCTGGTAGCTGGTGGTGATCCAAGACTGATTCATTTTTATGAAGGTCAGTCGATCAACCGAGTCAGTGGACAGGCGCACCCTATGATCGGTGACAAATCCTCCAGCAGCACTGAATGTGCGTTCGGAAAGAACGCTGGAGGCAGGACAGGCCAGTAGCTCAATTGCATACTGTGCAAGCTCTGGCCAGTGATCCATCCTCAGGACCCAGTAAGCCAGAGGATTTTCGGTGGGAAAGGTGTCCAAGTCTGACACCATGTATATCAGACGCTGGCGATGGTTGCTTGAACCGATCATACCTTGGGGCTGCAGACTAAAAAATTGTCTGAACGCATCGGTCAGACGTCCACCTTCCCCACCGCTCCTTCTGCTACTGACCGAAGCCTCAGCAACTCGTCGTCCAGGACCAGGAGTTTGTAACCTCCCAGTTTCTGGGAACGCGTTGCACAGACCTTTCTGCAAGGCCTCCCTGAGATGTCTCATCCTCTGCTCCCTCTGCGACGGCAAGATAAGGTCCGCAACCTTACCCTTGTACCGTGGATCAAGGAGAGTGGCCAGCCAGTAATGGTCCCTCTCCTTGATCCGAAGAACACGAGGATCCTTCCGCAGGCTTTGCAGGATCAGGGAGGCCATGCAGCGTAGGTTAGCTGAGGCATTCGGTCCGGAGTCTTCTGGGTCACTGAGGATGACATGATCGCCAGCCACCTCCTCCCAGCCACGTACAAGTCCACTGGTTTGTTGGGACTGTACATCATCCCTAAAAGACTGCTGCTGCTGATGCTGAGTGCCATGCTCCACCTCCATGCTCACACAATCCTCCTCCTCCTCCTCCTCTTCCTGTGTGATGGGTGGGACAGAAGGAACACTGTCCGGATAAAGGGGGCCTTGAGAGGCAAGGAAGTCCTCCTCTTCCTGCCTCTGTTCTGCCTCAAGTGCCCTGTCCATTATCCCACGCAGCGTATGCTCCAACAGGTGGACAAGAGGTACAGTGTCACTGATGCATGCACTGTCACTGCTCACCATCCTCGTGGCCTCCTCAAATGGTGAGAGGACAGTGCATGCATCCCTGATCATGCTCCACTGGCGTGGGGAAAAAAAGCCAAGCTCCCCTGACCCTGTCCTGGTGCCGTAGTCGCAAAGGTACTCATTGATGGCCCTCTGCTGCGTGTGCAGTCGCTGCAGCATGGCCAACGTTGAGTTCCACCTGGTGGGCATGTCACATATTAGGCGGTTCTTGGGCAGGTTCAGCTCCTTTTGCAGCTCAGTCAGCCAAGCACTGGCATTATAAGATCGGCGGAAATGCACACAGACTTTCCTGGCCTGCCTCAGGACATCCTGTAAGCCTGGGAACCTGCCCAAGAACCGCTGCACCACCAGGTTGAGGACGTGAGCCATACAGGGCACATGGGTGAGCTGCCCCTGTCGCAGGGCGGAGAGGAGGTTGGTGCCATTGTCAGAAACGACCATTCCTGGCTTAAGCTGGCGTGGCGTCAACCACCTCTCGGCCTGCCCCCGCAGAGCTGCCAGAACCTCTGGCCCAGTGTGGCTCCTGTCCCCCAAACACACCAGCGCAAGCACGGCATGGCATCTTTTTGCCTGCGTACTTGCGTAGCCCCTTGTACGCCTACGGAGCACCGCTGGTTCCGAGGACAGAGCACTGGAGGAAGAAGAAGAGGAGGGGGTGGAGGAGAGAGGTGTGTCACAACCAGTAGCAGTAGTAGCATTTTGGAGGCGTGGTGGCGGAACAACCTCCAACACTACTGCACCTTGTCCTGCATGCCTCCCAGCTGCCAATAGAGTGACCCAATGGGCCGTGAAAGAAAGATAACGTCCCTGTCCATGCCTGCTGGACCATGAGTCAGCGGTAATATGCACCTTACCGCTGACCGCCCTGTCCAGCGAGGCATGGACATTGCCTTCCACATGCCGGTAGAGAGACGGAATCGCCTTCCGTGAGAAAAAGTGGCGTTTGGGAACCTGCCACTGAGGAACCGCACATTGAACAAACTCACGGAAGGGGGCCGAGTCTACCAACTGAAAAGGCAGCAGTTGAAGTGCTAGCAATTTAGCCAAGCTAGCATTCAACCGCTGGGCATGTGGATGGCTGGGAGTGTACTTCTTTCGACGGTCCAGCAGCTGGGGCAGGAAAATTTGCCTGCTACAATCGGACGTCGGTGTACTGCAAGTACTTGGTTGTGACACACCTAATTCTACACCTTCAGTCCTCTCAGAGCACCTTTCAGAGAGGACTGAAGATGTAGTGGGGATGGAGATCCCAGCTGATGAGGAGCAAGGAGAGGTCCGCTTTGTTCTTTGGTGTGGGTCTTTTATGTGTGCTTGCCAACGAGCTGCATGGCAGGTCGACATATGTCTGCTCATGCTTGTGGTGCCCAAGCGGCTGATGTTTTGGCCACGCGAGATACGCTTGAGACAAATATTGCAAATAGCAGTGGTGCGATCTGATGCACTCGTCTCAAAAAAGGCCCACACCAAAGAACTTTTCTGATAACGTGCAGAGGCAGCGCCCTGCACAGGCGGAGCTCTGCGGTGTGGTACAGTTGCTGTGCTGGCCTCTAGCTGGCCTCCAGGGGGCATCCTGACTCGTTGGACATGTGACGCCGCATCCTCCTCCTCCTCGTCCTACTCCTCCTCCTCTCTCCCTTCAGGCACCCACGTGGAGTCAGTGACCTCATCATCCCCTCCCTCTTCACCACTAGAGAAAACCTGGCAGTAAGCTGCAGCTGGTGGAACAGTACTGCCAGATTGCTGTCCTTCAGCATCCCCTCTCTCTGCACGCACACTACTGACTTCCTCAAGCTGGGTATCATCATCCGAGCCTTCGAATCGTTGGGCATCCTCCTGGAGCATGTACCCAACACTGTGCTCAAAGAGTTCGGGGGACTCCTCAGGAGGACATGGTGAGTCTAGGGAAGGGGTGGCTGATGATGCCATTGAGTACGCGTTGGCAGGTGCTCTGCCAGTACCCTGAGCCTGGGTGAGAGAGGATGAGGAGGATGAGGAGGGCTTGGTCATCCATTCTACCAAGCCTTCAGCATGATGCGGCTCCACATGTCCAGCTGCCGAAAACAAAGACAAGCGTGTCCCATGGCCACGTGCTGATGACGATGCACGACCACGTCCACGGCCAGCACTGTTGTCTCTAGAAACAGAGCCTGCCTGCCCTGTGTTCTTGCCTCTGCACGCTCTGCCTCTCCTTGGCGGTCTTCCAGCCATTGTAGTCGGTAGTGTATATAGTATAAAAAATAGAGCTCCTATGTGTGCTCACAACACACTGTAGGTCCTATGGGTGCTGACACTAACACACTATAGGTACTATGTGTGCTGCTGACAAGAAAATATAGGAGCTCTGTTTGCTGCCACTAACACACTAGAAGTCCTATGGGTGCTGCTGAGAAGAAAATATAGGAGCTCTGCGTGATGCCACTAACACACTAGAAGTCCTATGGGTGCTTCTGCGAAGAAAACATAGGAGCTCTGTGTGATGCCACTAACACACTAGAAGTCCTGTGGGTGCTGCTGAGAAGAAAATATAGGAGCTCTGTGTGATGCCACTAACACACAATTGAAGTCCTATGGGTGCTTCTGGGAAGAAAATATAGGAGCTCTGTGTGATGCCACTAACACACTAGAAGTCCTGTGGGTGCTGCTGAGAAGAAAATATAGGAGCTCTGTGTGATGCCACTAACACACTAGAAGTCCTATGGGTGCTTCTGCGAAGAAAATATAGGATCTCTGTGTGATGCCACTAACACACTAGAAGTCCTGTGGGTGCTGCTGAGAAGAAAATATAGGAGCTCTATGTGATGCCACTAACACACAATTGAAGTCCTATGGGTGCTTCTGGGAAGAAAATATAGGAACTCTGTGTGATGCCACTAACACACTAGAAGTCCTATGGGTGCTTCTGGGAAGAAAATATAGGAGCTCTGTGTGATGCCACTAACACACTAGAAGTCCTGTGGGTGCTGCTGAGAAGAAAATATAGGAGCTCTGTGTGATGCCACTAACACACAATTGAATTCCTATGGGTGCTTCTGGGAAGAAAATATAGGAGCTCTGTGTGATGCCACTAACACACTAGAAGTCCTATGGGTGCTTCTGGGAAGAAAATATAGGAGCTCTGTGTGATGCCACTAACACACTAGAAGTCCTGTGGGTGCTGCTGAGAAGATAATATAGGAGCTCTGTGTGATGCCACTAACACACTAGAAGTTCTGTGGGTGCTGCTGAGAAGAAAATATAGGAGCTCTGTGTGATGCCACTAACACACAATTGAAGTCCTATGGGTGCTTCTGGGAAGAAAATATAGGAGCTCTGTGTGATGCCACTAACACACTAGAAGTCCTGTGGGGGCTTCTGGGAAGAAAATATAGGAGCTCTGTGTGATGCCACTAACACACTAGAAGTCCTGTGGGTGCTTCTGGGAAGAAAATATGGGAGCTCTGTGTGATGCCACTAACACACTAGAAGTCCTGTGGGTGCTTCTGGGAAGAAAATATGGGAGCTCTGTGTGATGCCACTAACACACTAGAAGTCCTGTGGGTGCTTCTGGGAAGAAAATATGGGAGGTCTGTGTGATGCCACTAACACACTAGAAGTCCTGTGGGTGCTTCTGGGAAGAAAATATGGGAGCTCTGTGTGATGCCACTAACACACTAGAAGTCCTGTGGGTGCTTCTGAGAAGACAATATGGGAGCTCTGTGTGATGCCACTAACACACTAGAAGTCCTGTGGGTGCTTCTGGGAAGAAAATATGGGAGCTCTGTGTGATGCCACTAACACACTAGAAGTCCTGTGGGTGCTTCTGGGAAGAAAATATGGGAGCTCTGTGTGATGCCACTAACACACTAGAAGTCCTGTGGGTGCTTCTGGGAAGAAAATATGGGAGCTCTGTGTGATGCCACTAACACACTAGAAGTCCTGTGGGTGCTTCTGGGAAGAAAATATGGGAGCTCTGTGTGATGCCACTAACACACTAGAAGTCCTGTGGGTGCTTCTGGGAAGAAAATATGGGAGCTCTGTGTGATGCCACTAACACACTAGAAGTCCTGTGGGTGCTTCTGGAAAGAAAATATGGGAGCTCTGTGTGATGCCACTAACACACTAGAAGTCCTGTGGGTGCTTCTGGGAAGAAAATATGGGAGCTCTGTGTGATGCCACTAACACACTAGAAGTCCTGTGGGTGCTTCTGGGAAGAAAATATGGGAGCTCTGTGTGATGCCACTAACACACTAGAAGTCCTGTGGGTGCTTCTGGGAAGAAAATATGGGAGCTCTGTGTGATGCCACTAACACACTAGAAGTCCTGTGGGTGCTTCTGGGAAGAAAATATGGGAGCTCTGTGTGATGCCACTAACACACTAGAAGTCCTGTGGGTGCTTCTGGGAAGAAAATATGGGAGCTCTGTGTGATGCCACTAACACACTAGAAGTCCTGTGGGTGCTTCTGGGAAGAAAATATGGGAGCTCTGTGTGATGCCACTAACACACTAGAAGTCCTGTGGGTGCTTCTGGGAAGAAAATATGGGAGCTCTGTGTGATGCCACTAACACACTAGAAGTCCTGTGGGTGCTTCTGGGAAGAAAATATGGGAGCTCTGTGTGATGCCACTAACACACTAGAAGTCCTGTGGGTGCTTCTGGGAAGAAAATATGGGAGCTCTGTGTGATGCCACTAACACACTAGAAGTCCTGTGGGTGCTTCTGGGAAGAAAATATGGGAGCTCTGTGTGATGCCACTAACACACTAGAAGTCCTGTGGGTGCTTCTGGGAAGAAAATATGGGAGCTCTGTGTGATGCCACTAACACACTAGAAGTCCTGTGGGTGCTTCTGGGAAGAAAATATGGGAGCTCTGTGTGATGCCACTAACACACTAGAAGTCCTGTGGGTGCTTCTGGGAAGAAAATATGGGAGCTCTGTGTGATGCCACTAACACACTAGAAGTCCTGTGGGTGCTTCTGGGAAGAAAATATGGGAGCTCTGTGTGATGCCACTAACACACTAGAAGTCCTGTGGGTGCTTCTGGGAAGAAAATATGGGAGCTCTGTGTGATGCCACTAACACACTAGAAGTCCTGTGGGTGCTTCTGGGAAGAAAATATGGGAGCTCTGTGTGATGCCACTAACACACTAGAAGTCCTGTGGGTGCTTCTGGGAAGAAAATATGGGAGCTCTGTGGATGCCACTAACACACTAGAAGTCCTATGGGTGCTTCTGGGAAGAAAATATAGGAGCTCTGTTTGCTGCCACTAACACACTAGAAGTCCTATGGGTGCTTTTGGGGTGCAATGCTGTGCTAACAGCACTGCGGTTGGTACTACTGAAATACTGTACTAACAGTAAAACACGCATCAGACTAATCCCCAGCAGCAGCTAATAACACACTAACCAGCAGCAATGGACGATCAATGACAGGTAGCAATGGTTTAGCAAATAAATAGCCAATGGTTTAGCAAAGAAGAGCAAATCTGTCTGTAGCAAAGAATCAAGCAAAGACACAGAATCAGCCTGATCTCTCCTAAAGCCGGAACTCATGTGACCGGCGCTGACGGCGTGGCGGCCTTTTAAATGGTGGGGCGTGTACTAAAGCCCCTGAGCTTTAATTGGCTACAGGCGTCCTGCCTGTAGCCAATTATTTCTCTCCGAGTTTCCGGCGCTGTGATTGGCCAAGCATGCGGGGTCACAGTGCATGCTTGGCCAATCATCAGCCAGAAATGCTCTGCGCCGGCCGCGCCGGCCGCAATGCATTGCGGGGCCGCTCGCATCACACGAATGTGATGCGAACGGCCCAAATAGTTCTGGGCTCGCCGAGCGAGCGAATGCCCGGTGCTCGATGCGAACGTGGGTTCGCATCGAGCACTCTAGACCAGCGATGACGAACCCATGGCACGCGTGCCACAGCTGGAATGCAGAGCCCTCTCTGTGGGCACGCAAGCTATACTGGGAAGAAGAACACACACTGACCATCCCCATAGAACTACATCTCCCACACAGCTCTGGGGCCAGGGGTGACATGTCCAGGGTGAACGTAGATGAGGCAAAGCGGTGCTACCGGGTTGGATAAATGCTTATTGCGATTTTCGTTACCAAAAATATGTAGAAGAATACGTATCGGCTTAAACTAAGGAAAAAAAAAAATTTTTATATATTTTTTGGGGACATTTATTATAGCAAAAAGTAAAAAATAATGCATTTTTTTCAAAATTGATGCTCTATTTTTGTTTATAGCGCAAAAAATAAAAACCGCAGAGGTGATCAAATGCCATAAAAAAAGCAAATTTGTGGGAAAAAAAGGATGTAAATTTTGTTTGGGAGCCACGTCGCACGACTGCGCAATTGTCAGTTAAAACGACGCATTGCCGAATCGCAAAACGTGCTCTGGTCTTTGGCCAGCCAAATGGTCTGGGGCTTAAGTGGTTAAGAGCCATCCACTACCAACTGCACTGGGACAATTTCACAGACAGTTCAATTTTTCTTAGGTCTATTCACTAGTTCAGTATTAGAATACATCTAAATGTGGACGATAACATATTGTGTGCTTTGAAATATCATTTAAATAAAATGTGTTTTTGCTGAAGATACTTGATTTGGAGAGCTGTAATTGAACACTTGTTAGGCCTTTAAATTAATACCTGTGAATGAATCCAAATGTACGGATGTACAAACATCATAACCATAACCATTCAAATGTAAAAATTGCAAAAATAACACAATTACCGGTAAGTCATTTTTTAAGGTTACCTCTACTTAAAGTGGAGAGACTTCAAATACATTTTATTTAAAGTCTTGTTATCAGAATTCAGTAATGTAGGCTAGCTTTAAAAGCAACAGTATGAATTGATGTAAAAGAATCTGCAAAGCTGGATCAAGGCCAAAAAGCTAGTAAACAGAATTAATTTCCACCAATGAAGTGATCAGAAGCACATCTCAGTCAAGATGACAACTCAAGGGCAAGGAGGAAGACAGTTCCCTTTGCAAAGGAACATGTTGTCTCTGGAATAAGAATCAAATATCCAAAGGGACAGAAAACAAATGTTTTTTTAAGTCCTTGTCTGATAATTCCCCAATACATTGTACTGGAATTATGTAAAATAAAATAAAAATTCATGCCTAACAAGAATGTGTTGAAGTTTATTTAAGTGGAATATAAAAACACCGACTTAAAATGTAATCTGCCCTGAAATACCAAATAATCTGCCCTGAAATGCCAAATGATTCTTATTATGTTTTAAATGTATCTACTTATAATTATTAATACTCCCAAGCCTAAAGGACAGTTCCCAGCAGTACTATATTATGCATGTTAAAGTGTACCTTTTAGTAACTTGCAAATTTGCATGAATACATTCTTGACGTTTTATAATATACAAGAACAGTATTATTTTTTTTTTAGAAAAAGCTCTAACATTAATAATGAAAATCTCCCCATCTCGCCTCATCTCTCAGACTGCAAGATTTAAACTTTGTAGAAAATCACTAGGTGAAAGGTTGCAGAAAGGGCTAATCTATGTTAACCACTTCAATACCAGGCACTTTCGCCCCCTTCCCGCCCAGGACAATTTTCAGCTTTCAGCTCTGTCGCACTTTGAATGACAATTGAGCGGTCATGCTACACTGTACCCAAACAAAATTTTTATAATTTTGTTCCCACAAATAGAGCTTTCTTTTGGTGGTATTTGATCACCTCTGCGTTTTTTTCTTTTTTGCTAAACAAACTAAAAAATAACAACATTTTTGAAAAAAATAAAATTTTCTTCCTTTTGGTTATACAATTTTGTTTTCTCCTTCACTGATGGGCACTGGTGAGGCGGCACTGATGGGCACTGATGAGTTGGCACTGATAAGGTGGCACTGATGAGGATGCAATGATATGTAGAATTGATGGGCACTGATAGGCGGCACTGATGGGCACCAATAGGCGGCACTGATATGCAGCACTGATGGGCACTGACTGGCAACACTGATGAGCACTGACAGGCGGCTGTGATGGACACTGACAGGCGGTACTGATTGGCACTGACAGGTGGCACTGATGGGCAGCACTGATGTTGAGGTACTGACAGGTTTTACTGCTGGGCACTGAGATGGGCACTGACTGGCACTGTGGTGGGTACTGATTAGCACTGATATGGGCACTGATTGGCACTTTGGGCACTGTGAGCTGTGTTTTTATGGGGCACTGCCTGACAGCTTATAGGCACCTTTTAAAAGGTGTTGCGGCACATCTGAGGGGGCTGTGCTGATAAACAATGTGCTGATTATCAGCACAGACCCCCCTCTGACAGGGAGAGATGCCGATCGACTTTTCCTGTCAGTGCAAACCGAGAAATGACGTTTACCGGCACTTCCTGGTTCACGAGATGATCAGCTGTGATTGGTCACAGTTGATCACATGGTAAGAAGCCTCTGACAGAGGCTTCTTATCACGATCGGAGATGCAGGGTATCAGACTGATACTCCACACTCATGATCGCTGCACGCCCCCATGTTATCCTGCTGGACGTCATATGACGCCCAGTCAGGATAACAGAACCACTTCCTGGCCGTCACTCTGCATATGGCGGGGGGAAGTGGTTAAACATTTGTGTCATCCATGAGCCAGCATCACAGTCCAGACAGTATTACCGTATTTATCAGCGTAAAACACGCACTTTTTCCCCCTTAAAATCGTGAGAAAGTCGTGGGTGCGTGTTATACGCCGATACCCCCCAAAAAAATGACAAAAAAAGCGAGCGGCGCCGAAAAATGGCGACCGCCGCGGAAAAATACCGAACCGCGTCCGAAAAAGGCCGAAGCGCGTCCGAAAAAGGCCGAACCGCGTCCGAAAAAGGCCGAAGCCGTCTGTTCAGCTCCGCTCGTAGTTCCGCCTCCCTGCGCTCGCTCCCGGAACAGCAGGGAGGTGGGACTCCGAGCGGAGCCGAACAGTCGGCTCAGTCTTTTTCGGTGGTGGTTCGGCCTTTTTCGGCCGCGGTTCGGTCTTTTTCGGCGGCACATGCGCGGTTTGTCTCGCGGCGGGAAATTTAAACGTGGGCAAGGCAAATGACGCTGGCAATGCTGCAAATCACACTGGGCAAACTACAAATGACGCTGCAAGCTTCAAATGACACTGGGCAAGGCTGCAAATGACGCTGGGCAAGGCTGCAAATGACGCTGGGCAAGGCTGCAAATGACGCTGGGCAAGGCTGCAAAAGACGCTGGGCAAGGCTGCAAAAGATGCTGGGCAAGGCTGCAAATGATGCTGGGCAAAGCTGCAAATGACACTGGGCAAGGCTGCAAAAGACGCTGGGCAAGGCTGCAAAAGACGCTGGGCAAGGCTGCAAAAGACACTGGGCAAGCTGCAAATGATGCTGGGCAAGCTGCAAATGACGCTGGGCAAGCTGCAAATAAATAAATATGGTACATTATATACATATATATATGCATATAATGTATATATATGTGACATCACTGGTACATGCGCTCTGAAGGAACGAACACTTGTGCTGTTCCTTCCAAGCTCTGTGTCATGAACAGCGGCTCCTGCTAGCCTGACGTCATCCCGGGAGTAGGACAGGTGAAGATAGAAGTGGCTGCAGAGCAGACATCACTGGAACAGCTTTGTTTTAAGGTGAGTTTCACATGACTTTACCTTGCAGGGAAAAAAAAAATGTCCAGCGGTATACAACTGCTTTAATGTGATGTATATCTGCTGCTAGGTCCACATTAATGTGTGCTATTCAAAACAAACTTTAAAACAGCTTAGAGATAGTGCTAGGTCCAGAATTCTGACATTTTATTACATTTAATCATGTATGGTGTAATGAAGATGACTGCCCACTGGAACACCAAATGTAATGTTCGTCCAACAGTTTTCCAGCATTTCTGGAACTTAGTGATTTTAGCTGAAATTTAGCAATCTATCTAATGGTCTTCCATTTATCATTTTTTACTGCCAGAACTAGCTATGCATTTCTCACCTCAGGTTACCGAACCATTTTTTGCTATTTTCCCCTTTTTTTTTTAAATGTTTCCTATAGTTTGCTTAGAGCTTAGACAGTTAGTACACCCCCAAACTACATATTTTCTGAAACCACAGAACCTTAAGAATTAAAAGTCGGCCATTGTTTAAGTCTTACAATAGTTGTATAACTGTTTATTAAAACTATATTTTTTGATACGAAAATATAATAAAATCATTTTTTGTGCACACAGAAACAAAATAACTTGACATTTATATGAAATTGAAAATGTATTGACAGTGAAAACCGAAGAAAAAAAACTGTAAATAAGCAGAAGTTTTTTTTTAGCTAAATTGCTTAACCACTTGACCACTGGGCAGTTAAACCCCCTTCCTAACCAGACCAATTTTCAGCTTTTGGTGCGCTCACACTTTGAATGACAATTACTCCGTCATGCAACACTGTACCCAAATGAATTGTGTGTCCTTTTTTTCACACAAACAGAGCTTTCTTTTGGTGGTATTTAATCGCCGCTGGCTTTTTTATTTTTTGCGCTATAAATCAAAAAATACTGAAAATTTGGTAAAAAAAAAAAAAAAATTCTTTGTTTCTATTAAAAATTATTGGCAAGTATTGGCAGAGTATTGGCAGAGTATTGGCGAGTATTGGCAGAGTATTGGCGAGTATTGGCAGAGTATTGGCGAGTATTGGCAGAGTATTGGCAGAGTATTGGCGAGTATTGGCAGAGTATTACAGTGTTGCACAGTATTGGTAGAGTATTGCACAGTGGTTGCAGAGCATTGCAGTGGTGGCAGAGCATTGCACAGTGGTGGCAGAGCATTGCACAGTGGTGGCAGAGCATTGCACAGTGGTAGGTTGCAGAGCATTGCACAGTGGTTGGTTGCAGAGCATTGCACAGTGGTTGGTTGCAGAGCATTGCACAGTGGTTGGTTGCAGAGCATTGCACAGTGGTTGGTGGCAGAGCATTACACAGTGGTGGCAGAGCATTGCACAGTGGTGGCAGAGCATTGCACAGTGGTTGGTGGCAGAGCATTGCACAGCGGTGGCAGAGCATTGCACAGCGGTGGCAGAGTATTGCACAGCGGTGGCAGAGCATTGCACAGCGGTGGCAGAGCATTGCACATTGGTTGGTTGCAGAGTATTGCACAGTGGTTGGTTGCAGAGCATTGCACAGTGGTTGGTTGCAGAGTATTGCACAGTGGTGGCAGAGCATGGCAGAGCATTGCACAGTGGTGGCAGTGTATTGACCAGCGCTGTGGGCACTACACATCCAGCCCACAGCGCTGGTCTCATCTCTCCCCCTCTCCGCTTCTCTCCTCTCTGTACCGATTGGTACAGAGAGGGGAGGGAGGAACCGGCGTCATGACGTGACGCCGGTTTGTGTACATGTGATCGCTCCGTCATTTGACGGAGCGATCACGTGGTAAACGGCCGCTATCAGCGGCTGTTTACCATGATCCGTGATGCGCCGGGTCCTCGGGACCCGGCGGTCACGGATGTTCCCGAGTGCGCGCCCCAGGGGGTGCGCGGGAGCAAGTTTCTGGGAGGACGTCCGTAGGACGTCCACTCAGGGAAACCCGACCGCGCTGTAGACGTCTTTCGACTATAGCGCGGTCGGCAGGTGGTTAAAGTGGATGTAAACCCTCAGATATACCCAGTGAAGTGAACAGCCTAAGATGGTACACAGAGATGAAACTAATCTCCCTACGTACGTTTTACATGTATATCTGCTGTCTTTGCAGCTTTTATACTTTTTAGAATTCTAACATCGTGTTAGAATTTTTACTTCCTCATTTAGCAGTAGGAGTGGAGTCTTGGCATACACTGTGTGACAGTTGATTGGAGGAAAGGCGCACACCCCATCTCCACATAGGCAAAGGAAGGAAGGAATGTGCACAATGTGACAAGACAAGACACAAATTTCAGGCTGGTTTTATCTCAGTTGTCAGAGAGCTTGTCAGAAGTTATCATGACGATAACAGAGGAATGAAACAGCAGAAAGACACAGGAATTGGGACTTAGGAGAGAGATAAGTAAACACTACAGATATACGTGCCTAGGTCAGATTTCATAAATCAGGTTTACATCCACTTTAATATAGTCTTGGATAGTCTTCGTTAAAACCCCTGAAAATGTATTTTATGTCTGTTTACAACTGGGGAACTTTCTTACAGCTGGCAATATACTATAAGATTTTCAAATTAATTTTCGTATGATCATTTGTATAAAAGTTCTCATTGATGCATTTAATGACATGAAAAATATCAATCGAAAATACTTTAAAAAAAACATTTGTTTTTAGCATTCAGCTTAGGAATGGATAAACTTTCCTAAATAAACCACATTTACTGTTATGCCACGTACACACGAGCGGACTTTCCCGCGGGATGGAAGTCCGCCGGACAATCCGCCCGCGTGTGGGCGCCGGCGGACTATTTGGCGCCAAAAGTCCGGCGGACTAGGTTTTAAGTTTTGTTTTAAAATTGTCCGCTGAACTTGGCAGTCTGGCGGACAATCCCGCGGTTAGTACGCTAGTCCGCCGGACTTTTGGAAATGAACGGACTTGCCGATCATCGGAAAGTCCGTTCATTTAGAATGTGACTGCAGGTAGACGGGACTAGCGAAGGCAGTGAATGCCGCTGCGCTAGCCCCGTCACCTGGTATGGATTTAACGGAATCCCCACACCGAAAAAACGGCGTGGGGTCCCCCCCCAAATCCATCTCAGACCCTTATCCGAGCACGCAGCCCAGCCGGCCAGGAAAGGGGTGGGGACAAGCGAGCGCCCCCCCTCCTGAGCCATACCAGGCCGCGTGCCCTCAACATGGGGGGTGCCCTGGGGAAAGGGGGGCCGTGCGCCCCCCCACCCCAAAGCACCTTGTCCCCATGTTGATGAGGACAAGGGCCTCTTCCCGACAACCCTGGCCGTTGGTTGTCGAGGTCTGCGGGCGGGGGGCTTATCGGAATCCGGGAGCCCCCTTTAATAAGGGGGCCCCCAGATCCCGGCCCCCCACCCTATGTGAATGAGTATGGGGTACGATGTACCCCTACCCATTCACCTAATGTGTAAAGTGTAAATAAAAAAAAACACACAATTTTTTTAAAATATTTTATTGCACTGCTCCAGGGGTCTTCTTCCGTCTTGGGGGGTCATCTCGCCGGACTCCTCCGCTATTTTACCTAGCTCTTTTACCAAGCAGAGGAGCCCAGCTACCTTCGTCGTCGTCGTCTGGGGGTCTCGATCCGCCTTCGGGGGTCTTCGGGGGTCTTCCGGGGTCTCTTTTGTTCTTGCCGCTGCCGTCGCTTTCTGCGCCGCCGCCGCCTTCTTCTTCCTCTTCTTCTTCCGATGTTGACTCATCACTCTCTCTGGCCGGAATGGCAGAGTCGCGCTGTGCTGGGACTTATATAGGGACAGGGGGGCAGGGTCACATGCTCATGTCACATGGTGACCCCGCCCCCCTATGATGTCACAGTCCCAGAGGATGCTCGTACCCCATACTCATTCACATAGGGTGGGGGGCCGGGATCTGGGGGCCCCCTTATTAAAGGGGGCTCCTGGATTCCGATTAGCCCCCCCCCGCAGACCCCGACAACCATACCAGGTGACGGGGCTAGCGCGGCGGCATTCACTGCCTTCGCTAGCCCCGTCTACCTGCAGTTACGTTCTAAATGAACAGACTTTGCTCCGTGTGTGGGCAAGACCGTTCATTTTCAAAAGTCCCACGGACTTTTTCCCGTGGATTGTCCGCCGGAGAGGTCCGGGCGTGTGTGGGCAAGTCACACGCTCGGAAAGTCCGGCGAAGCCCCGCTGGAAGGTCCGGCAGTTTGTCCGCCGGACATTCCCGCGGGAAAGTCCGAGCGTGTGTACGAGGCATTAGAAATTTGTTCCAAGAAAAATGTTCTATCATGCTCCTTAGAATTTTCTTATCTCTGCAGTCAAAATAAACGCTGATTTGACCCCACTAACCATTAGAAAACTGAACGAACATTCTTAAAATGAAAAATTTTGACCAAAATGTTACTATTTTATGGCCAGCTTATTGCCTTGTTCACATGGGCATACTTAAGCATACACTTGTATGAGGGCTGTGTTTTTCCTGCACATCGATGCACATAACACCCAGTCCCATTCATGTAGATTGGGATGCAATGGCTGCACAGACAAAGCTACTCCTCCCAAAAGTCGGGACATGCACCTATATGGATGTTGAATTGAAGCAACAGCTGTGTCTATGCTGGCACTGCATCCTGGTTGACAAACATTGGGACTTTCTGCACATGGCTGCACAAATAACCTTTGCATCACATGCAGGCAAAAAATAGTCCTCACAGGGGTGTATGCTTAAAGTGTTACTAAACCCAGTAATATGAAAATAATTCACCCCCCCCCACAGGGCCACTATATACTGTATATACCTTTTTGGATGATCTGTATACCACGGTTACATGATAAACTGCACAGTTTCTCCAGTGCTGAGAGTTCAGGAAGGAAGAGATTTTCATTGCAGCCTGTATACACGCCCACATGTGTGATGTCAATATCATGTGACCTGGCTAGCTCTGAAAACAAGTAAATGTTCTCTCCAGCATAAAAGACACAACTGAGCATGTGCAGGTCAGCTACCCTGCCTGTGTTAGCTGGCCTTTCCCAGATCGACAGTGAAGGAGGTGGAGGATATTTGCATACAGGATAAAACAGCCTTTTTACACAATTTATAGGATTAACCCCTTAAGTTTCACCTTGAGTTTAACAAGCATCCTATGCTGCATATACAGACTGATTTTACTGTTGTGGGTTTAGTAACACTTTAAGTATGCCTGTGTGAACGAGGCCTATCAATTTCATTCCTGGAGACACAGCCAGAAATTAATGATGGCAGATCTTACCAAAGTGAGGGGAGTTACCTTCTTAGACAGTTGTCACCTGAACAATGGCTCCCAATAGAAAATTTCTCCTCACCTTTCAGTATCAATTCCACTCTAAAAATTTGTATTTCTCCTTACTTTCTAAAACAGGACAATTAGATAAGCAGGGACACAAAATGCAATACGAACTTGATGAGGGTCTAATCCCCCCCCCCCCCTTTGTCCAAACCTTAAAAATGTTTTTTTTTCTTTAAATCCAATTTAAGTGCAAAAACTTTGTGGCTAGCTTTATACCTTTGCATTATGGTAATTCACAATTTGAAGTGTGGTGAATTGCAGTGCTATTTATTTTGTTCCCACACTGATCGCCCACTTCCCTTTCTTTCATTGCAGCCACTACTGAAATACCCAGTGAAATACCCAGTGTCAGAGTTTAGAGACAGCAGTGAATTCACCCACTAGTGACTGTCCTCTGTATTCAGGGACAGACGCATGGCAAAGGGAGTTGATGAGTATTAGCAGTTCAGAGGGAGGGATGCTTGGCTTTTCATAAACTCTATATTTTGTACTATATGGGTCCATGAGAGCTTGTTCTAAATCAGCAATGGGAATGGCAATGTAACAGCTGGTCATATCACCTGATCAGTAAAGAGAGCGGCAGCAGCCATGAAATGGCAGTAACATGGTGATACAGCAGACCATAGTACACAATATGAATAGATGTGATTGGCTTGGTAGCCACTGGTCACATCCCTTGGACAAAATATGGCTGTAAGTTTTTGTTCCAAAAGTCCCAAAACATGTTAATGAGACTATATATTCAGCACATGCAACACACTATATATAAAGACTACTAAAGAGAGTCATCATTTTCAAAAAAATATATAATTTTATGATGAGCTCTGTTTGAAAACCAAGAGGTGCAAAGCACTTGAATCATAAAATCATAAGATAGCCTGATTTTTTTGTATAATGTGAAAGATGATGTTACGCCAAGTAAATAGATACCTAATAAATATGTGCAGGATGAAAAAATTAGTTTAGTTTTGTTTAGTTTCGATTCGTTATTTAACTAAATTTGTTTAGTTAAATTTGTTGCATTCATTACATTCGTTTTCGGGATTCGTTTAGTTTCGTATTCAAATTTGAAAAAATTTGTCCGAATTCGAAAAAAACTTTCAGATTCAAAAAAAATTCTACCGCATTCTAAAAAAAATTAACCGAATTTGAAAAAGTTAACTATTTTTATTCTATTTCTATATAACCATTTTCCGAAATTCGAATTTCGTATAGAATGAATTTGCATTCAAATAGAAAAGATTAGAATAGAAAATAATAGAAAAGAATAGCATAGAAAAACAATAGACCAGCATAGAAAAAAATATATAAAATATATATATATATATATATATATATATATATATATATATATATATAAATATCTTCCGAAATTAAAATTTCATATACAATGAATTTGAATAGAAAAGATTAGAATAGAGTAGAAAAGAATAAACTATAAAAACAATAGAACAGAATAGAAAAAAAAAAAAATATATATATATATAAACATCTTCTGAAATTCAAATTCAAATTCAAATATAGACTGAAATCAAATTTGAATAGAAAAGATTAGAATAGAAAATGATAGAAAAGAATAGCATAGAAGAACAATAGAACAGAATAGAATAAAAAAAAATATATATATATATATATATATATATATATATATATATATATATATATATATATATATATATATATATATATATATATATATATATATATATATATATATATATAGTTTATTCTATTCTGTTCTATTCTTTTTCTATGCTATTCTTTTCTATTATTTTCTATTCTAATCTTTTCTATTGAAATTTTATTTCAGTCTACAGTATATGAAATTCGAATTTCGGAAGATGTTATATATAGATTATATATTTTTTCTATTCTGTTCCATTGTTTTTCTATGCTATTCTTTTTTATTATTTTCTAAACTTTTCTATTCGAATTTGAATTCATTCTATACGAAATTCGAATTTCAGAAGATGGCTTCTGAAATTCAAATTTTGTATAGAATGAATTCAAATTTGAATAAAAAATATTAGAATAGAAAATAATAGAAAAGAATAGAAAAGAATAGAAAAACAATAGAATAAAATATTATATATATTTATTATATTCTGTTCTATTGTATTTCTATTCTATTCTTTTCTGTTATTTTCTATTCAAATTCGATTTCATTCTATATGAAATTTGAATTTCGGGCAAATGGTTATATATATATATATATATATATATATATATATATATATATGTATGTATATATAACCATCTTCTGAAATTTCGAAATGCATATAGAATGAATTCAAATTCGAATAGAAAAAGAATAGAAAAACAATAGAACAGAATAAAATATAATATATATATAAATATTATATTTTATTCTATTCTGTTCTATTGTTTTTCTAGTCTATTTATATTCTAATCTTTTGTATTCAAATTCGAATTCATTCTGTACGAAATTTCAATTTTTGGAAAATGGTCTTATTATATATATATATTGTAACATGGGGGACCATTAGCTCTCGTGGCAGATGCGTTTGTTAGTGATTCAAGCCAGTCAGGAACTATATTTAAGGGCATGGTAGCCCATTTTTATTAAAAAAAGGCAAATGAAAGTCTGTGACATAAAGGTTTCCCACACAGGGGTTCTTCTCCAGCAAATAAACACTCGGAAAATGCTAGCCCACCTGGCTCTTTAGCAGTACCTCTTTTTGTCCTGGTCACACAGACCACAGGATTCCTCCATGGGGATGGCTTCTCTTTAGCGCCCACAGCTTCGCTCTGGCCTTAGTCCTCAGGCTGTTGCACTGCCTCTTGCAGTCGCACGCTCTGGCTGCCTCCTGCAACCTCTCTGACTCCTGGAGACCTCCTGCCTCTCTGGGTGTGGAGCAGTCTCCAACTGGGAGCCATGAAGTCTTCCCATACTCTCATTATAAGTGCTGTGCTCACCTGAGCACACACCCTGCTGGTAATTTACAAAGTCTGGACACAGGGTTGGAGATTCCGTCCCACCCAAGACACTATGGAATCTCCAAACTACAGAGCCCCATGACCGAATACCAAAACCTGGAGAAAGCTGCAAAAGCAGTTTTCTCCAGTCCACATTTATGCTCTGTAGCCTTGCACCAAGCAAATGTGCATACCCTGTGTCCCCCAAATTATCAAGTTTACCTTGACAGCATCTCCTACTGTCACAATATATATATATATATATATATATATATATATATATATATATATAAAAAACCATCTTCTGAAATTCAAAATTCATATTTAATGAATTCAAATTAGAATAGAAAAACAATAGAACAGAATAGAATAAAATATCATATCTTTTCTATTGTTTTTCTAGTATATTTTCTATTTCTATTCTAAACTTTTCTATTCGAATTCGAATTCAATCTATACGAAATTCGAATGTCGGAACATGGTTTTATTTATATATATATATATATATATATATATATATATATATATATATATATATATATATATAATATATATATATATATATTTATATATATATTATATTTTGTTCTATTCTGTTCTATTGTTTTTCTATTCTATTCTAATCTTTTCAAATTTATTCTATATGAAATTCGAATTTCGGAAAATGGTCTATGAACTGCATAGAATAAAATATAATAGAAATTTATTTTAGTTTCGATTGTTTTGATATTTGTTATTTTCCAATCTATTCTCAAATTCAAATTTATACTATTTGAAACTAGAATTTCAGAAGACGGTCATATTTTATTACATTCTATTCAATTCTATTCTATTCTTTACTATTCTTTTATTTCTATTCTATTGTTTTTTATTTTTATATTCTATTTTATTGTATTCTTTTTTAGAAATCGATTTATATTTTTCTAATTCGATTCAAATTTGTTTTCGAATTCCATTTGATTCGAATTTCGTCCGCGGTTTTTCGATTCAAAACATTTCAGATTCGTTTAAATTCGTTAGTATTGTAATTCGGTAATTTGGATGCATCCGAATGTCCGAATAATGAAAAATTCGTCCGAATTTCGATTCGGAACGAAACGAAATGCACATATCTAATACCTAACATGTCACGCTTTAAAATTCCGCACACTCGTGGAATGGCACCAAACTTAAATACTTAAAAATCTCCATAGGCAACGCTTTAAATTTGTTTACAGATTAGATGTTTAGAGTTACAGAGGAGGTCTAATGCTAGAATTATTGCTCTCGCTCTAATGATCGCAGCATATGTAACCTTTATCTGGCTCTGATACTAACCAGTGCCTCCCCAGATGCTGACCTCGCCACACCTCCCTGATATAGAGTACATTTTCATTTTCTGGAACGTATTGTTTATAAGGTGGCCATCTAATCATCTTCTGTTAGTGCTGCCTCATGCGCAACTATTGCATGCTGTCTAAAAACATGCCATGATAATGTACTAGAACATAAGGTCCTTATCATGAAGAGTACAATATTAAGTGTGTGTAACCTTCTAAGGGTTTCCTACACACCTTATATTACCAACTGTGATAAACAACATTTATCGTACAAAATGATCAGTTTTCCCTCCTATAAAACCAATATGACAGAAACCGTTTACCATTAGAAATATTCACATTTCATTTGTATGAATTTCCAATTGGTATTTTATATAGCGCTAAAAGAAGAATGATTCAGAAATGACGCATTATTGTATTTCCTTAATCATAATGATTCTCATTTATGTGAGCTTTCATACTGTAATTATTTTATTTATTCAGTTGGTATCAACATTATGTCCTCTTATTCTGACAATAACCCATAATCAAATGCATTCTCTATTGAAGGAATACCTTTTCCTAGTCTGGTAATGTGATTTCACCATTTTCCGATCAAGGGGAATAATATAAGAGATATTGTTCTAGAAGTTATTCGGTCTGCTTTAGAGAGGAGACTGAAACACAGTCAAGCAGAAAACAAAATGGTAATGTTATTGTAAAAATTCAATGAATATTTATATACATTTTGCTCTGTTCCGTTTAATATGAGGACAGTTCAATGGCATGTGTTCAGTAGTGCTTCATGAAAAATAAATGAACATTAGAACAAAATGAAAGAGAGAAACACATTTTACATGATCATCAGAGCCAAACTGTACTAATATATTACAAATGAGTAAGGGATGTAGAACCTGCACTGTATCCTTATACACTTTAAATATACATATATTATTGTAGTAACTAAAATACTTATCTTTTATTAATTACCAGTAGCGCAGCAAAGAAGTGGTGCATCACAGCAATTTAAGCTTGCATTCACACCTGAGCAGAACATAGACAAAGCATATTCCTCGAGATTTTGAAGTGTGTTTTTGAGGCATTTTCCAGGCTTTTTACAGGAGCGTTTGCATGTGTCTCAAGCTTCTGGAGATTGTTAATTGGGCTGGGCAAAGTAAGGAGAGCAGTTCTAGGAGGAGAGGAATTCTTCAATCATAAATATGCACATAAAATGCACAAAAATGGAGGCACATGCGCGGAGCCGAATGAGATGCCCGCTTGATCTTGGAGCTCCGTCCCGCTCCGTTCGTCAGTCACTCCCAGCACTGAGCGGCATCATCCAGAAGGGATTACCGCAAAGCTGGGACACAGGGGAAGCCAGCGGGCACACTTTGATGCCAGTGGGGACCGCAAAAAGAGGCCTGGAAGCACAGTTTAAAGCCTCCTCAGAGACGCCAGCAGCTTCCAAGATGGCGGCGGAATGGCCACTACATGAGGCAACCAACACAGGGGCCTCTCTCCCCTCTCCATGGTGGGACACACAGGAGGAGGTATGTGGCAAAGCCCCCACCACCACATCTTCTCTGGCCATTATCACCTTATCTTAAACCAGACACTCGACGAGATGTCTCCCTCTGCTGTAGCATCCCCTGGGCAGACTGAGACATACCAGAACAGGGAGCTTCATACCCCCCAGCACCATGATATATCCCTCATGTTTTCCAGGTTTGCAGAAATGCTGGATAGGGGATTAGCACAGACTGCAGCTAGGATCACTACAGATATTAAAATGGATCTCCAGATGCTGTGCTCTTGCATTGAAACCATTGAGAACAGAGTGGACTCCACAATGAACAGGGTCAATCAGAATACCAATAGCATCCAAGATTTACATGACCAACTGGAAACTGCCATGGCCAAAATTGATGACCTTGAAAACATGTCCAAAAGGCTTCATTTCAGAATCAGAGGCCTGCCTGAGACTGTTACATGTATACACGAAGCAGTGCACTCCCTCATTAAAAATATAATTCCTGATGTTAGGGCACACAAAATGGAGCTTGATCGGGCCCATAGGGTTCTAGGACCCCCCCGACCTGATGGTCTACACCGAGATATTGTGGACAAACAACACTACTACAACATCAAAGAAGAAGTAATGCAGAAAGCACGCTCCACCCCGCAAATCCAAGTTATGGGTCACCCAGTCCAAATTTATGCTGACATTTTTCGCCATACACGATCCAAACCTCTGCTGACAGTACTAACGCAGAAAAACATCAAGTACTGGTGGCTGTTTCCCTTCAGTTTGAGTACCACAACAAGTCCTTCAGATTTTCCTCTTTCCAGGAAGGGGGACATCTGCTACAGAAACTGGGCCTTATTTCCACGGATCAGCCCTCTCCAATGCAGACTTCTTCCTCAAGTCTGACCAAGCGACCACCCCCATCCAGCCCACTCACATCTCTATGGCAGAAACCTAAAAGCAAAAAGGCCAAAGAAGGATTATCTCCCTGATTTGGTGGTCTACTACATTTTGTTTTCTACAGTCCCTTTACTGGAACTGGGTTCACTCAGCCCCTTTGGCATCAATGCCCACCTGGAATCACACATCGTTTGACCTTCTCCCCCTGCTCCACTGTAGGACTTTGAAGATCCCCTATGTCCTTCCACCCTGCTCACAAACTGTCAGAATGTATCCTGCCCCTCTACAAGCTCCCCACTATATGGGCTTTGGACACCTTCACGGTTATCCTGGACTTCCTGAACTATGCCTTGGCCCACTCACTATGGATTTACTTCCCCCCTTCCCCTCTACCCCCTCCCTCCAGATGGCCCCTAGCGTTATATGCAACCCATGCTGATTTCCAGTGGACTATTGTGAACCCTCTCTTCCCCGGACATGAACTGTCAGCTGCCTTGGACTGCCTATTTCCACACCCTCTGGTGTTACCCCTTTTGCCCTCTATCACATCTCCCTGGGAGCTTGGAGCTCATTCCCCTATCTAGCAAACTGATTACCTCCCCACTATTTACTTGCTCATCTTCCCCTGAACCCCCGGCTGTAGCTCAGCTCCCATCAGCTCGACCCCCATTGATTGTTTATTTGTTCTTATTGTTAAGGGTGATGCACTCTGATTAACATAAGTTCTTAAATATAAGTTTGAGAGTACTGCGAACAGAGCGGTACCATTGCACCTCCTTCTGTACTCGGAGCTGCAAATTTTTTGCCCTCCTAGTCAGGACCTCCCCCACTGGTTGGGGGACACTGATTTTTTCCCCCCAGGGCTGGGTGGCTTTGTTTCGCATCCACCCTGGGGATTGTCTTCTTATACTCCTCTTACTTTTCTCTCTTTTATTGTATTCTTCTTCTAGTGGCGTGTGTGAACTTGTTCTCCTGCAGGATCCTGAAGGCTGCTTCCCTTAACAATGTTATTCCCCTGGACTCCGGGCGTCCCACTGGGTTGAAGGTAGGTGATTGGGATTCACTGGCAATGACCTTTGGGCTGCTCCATGGCTGACCACACCACAGCCGTCCCTCCCTACACATTGCATAATGTTCAGGGGCTTAACTCACCTATTAAACATCGGAAGATTTTCCAGTCCTACCATGACCATAAAATAGACATACTGTTTCTCCAGGAGACGCATTTTCCTAAATCATATTCCCCCTGCTTTATACATTCCAGATTCCCCAGATTTTATCTGGCAAATTCTGACAACAAAACCAAAGGAGTGGGCATATTTTTTTCTCGCAATACCCAGTTCTCTTTTCTCTCACAGTTTAAGGATCCAGAGGGCAGATTCTTGCTTGTGAAAGGCCTCTTCGATGAACAGCTATATTCACTTATCTCATATTATGCTCCAACTAGGGGGACAATCCAAATTTTTCAAAACCCTCTTCCACACCTTGAATCCACTTACCGAGGGTCTGGTGGTGTATGGAGGAGACTCTAACACTGCTTTTGATGCAGGATTGGACAAATCCCACCTGCCAGGCAGAGACCGTATCCGTCCCACCAGGCAGAGCCTCAATGCAGCTAGTCAGATTTTTCACCAGGGGATGGTAGATGTGTGGAGAAAGATGAATCCGCATGCATGTGACTATACACATTTTTCTAAACCTCACAATACCTATGCTAAAATCGATCACTTCTTTCTACTATCGACCCATATCCTGCTGGTGACTAAGTCTGTCATAAAAGACACCGTAAAGGGTATTGCTGGAGACTTAATGCCTCGATCCTTAGCAACCCCACCCATGCACTTGAAATTAAAAAGGGACTACAGGATTACTTTTTATTAAATTATGTCAATGGTGTCTCCCCCACCACACTCTGGGCAGCACATAAAGCCTTTATTAGCGGAAAAATTATTAAAATTGCCTCTAGGATCCGTAAAGCTCACAAGGCAGATATTGAAAGGCTGGAGAAGGAATTTTTACTATTAAGTAAACTGCACAAACACAACCCTACCCCAGCCTCTGCGGAAAGACTTGAAACAGCATGTACAGCCTTGAACCTCGCTCTCACCGCCATAGCTGAAAAAAGTCTACACTGGGAAGGAGGCCAGTTTTATCACCAGAAAGACAAAACAGACACCCTTCTGGCCAATAGGTTGACCCCTAAAATCAAATATCACACCTTACCCAAAATTAAGCTTCGCAATGGCACCCTCTCACAAAATCCTCTATATAGTAGTGAGGGGAAGGTCTCCACTCCTAACTTACGGGAATCATTTCTCGGTTCACTAAACATCCCTAAGATCACAGACCAACACAGGGCTGAATTGGAATCGCCAATCTCAGCTGAAGAAGTGACTCAAGTCATTAAAAATCTCCGAAATAATTCAGCCCCCGGTCCCGATGGCTTCTAAATTCCGTACTATAAACACTTTTCCCCCACCTTAACCCCTTACCTGGCTAAATTTTACAACCAATTACAAGCAGGAATTCAGCTTGATGAGGCCTTAAACTCCGCCTTCATTACAGTTATTCCCAAACCTGGCAAGGACTCTTGTTGTCCTACACATTACCGTCCTATATCATTAATCAATAATGACCTTAAAATCTTGCCAAAAATCTTAGTGGATAGAATCTCCAATTTTAGCAGCCTTTACATACATAAGGACCTGGTAGCTTTCATACCTGGGAGGCAGGGCCCAGATCAGATCAGGAGGGCAATCGACATTGTCTCTCTTCTACAGTCAGAATGGGATGGGAGCACTCCTCAAACAGGGTTCCTGCTCTCCTTAGATCTGATGAAAGCGTTTGACTCTGTCTCCTGGTCTTACCTGACCCCAATTCTGCAAATATGGGGCTTTGGACAATCCTTTTTGAGCACAATAGGGGCCTTTTACCACACATTTTATACGTATTTAGGTCACTATTCATCCCAATTTCTAGGGCTCAAATTAGACAATTCCAATCCAAGATGATATGATTTATTTGGGGAACTAAATGACATAGGGTGGCTAAAGGAAACCTTTTTAGAACCAGGGAACAGGGAGGAGTTGGTTTACCGAACCTTATCTGGTATGCAGCTCAATTGTCTAAAATCTCTGGTTACATATGGAGCGGCAGACAATTCCCCAATACACCCTAGATTTCCTTCTATGGTGCCCTGCCAACACTAGACCTGCCATTATAGCCTCTACACTGTCACACTCCTTAAGCCTTTGGGACTCCCTCAAAAGGAACCCACTTCTAATCTCACATTGGCACCCCGCTCTCACATATCTTTCGAAACCCCCTCTTTCCCCCGGGTATGGACAGCAAGGTTTTTCAATGGTGGCTGAATAAGGGGCTCTATAGAATTGGACACTTTGTTAGCTTGGTTGGGCCTCTAACACCTGCCCATTGTTCTAGCAGGCTGAAAAATGCCCAAGATGGAAAGGTTCAGACTCCACCAAATCTCTCACTTTGTCCGTTCTCTGTGGTCCTCTGCCCCCAACCCTCTGACGGTCACAGCATATGAAATGTGGTGTGGTCAGGCTATAGAGCAGCAGGGAGGGATAACGGTGATATACCAATTACTTGCCTCGGCTGATTCTAAAAACCTTTACATGAAGGAGTGGGAGAAAAATCTGGGACAGAGCTGGAGCCTGGGGGAGTGGCACAGAGCATCAGCCTCAGCCTATAAGGGCTTACTGAACACAACACTGATTGAGGCTAACCTGAAAGTACTAATGAAATGGTATCTTGTTCCACTAACAATTGCTAAAATTTACCCGAACGCATCTCCACTGTGTTTCCGTAATTGCGGACATATGGTGTAGATGCTCCACACTTGATGGGATTGTCCCAAGATCAGAGGACTCTGGAATAGAGTTTTCCACATCATTAGGAAAATTAGGTATAGACCCATCCCTCCTAAAATAGCTCTCCTTAACTTCCCTTACCCAGGGACACCAAAACGGACCCAACGCCTCATTATGTTCATTCTTCTAGGAACTAAACTGACAATTGCCGACCTTGGAAGCAGCCTTCGGTATCCTTCACTTTGGTTAAAAAAAAAAAAAATGTCATGGATAATGACCCAGAAAAAGACAACTAGCATCCTTTTGGATACTGTTGCCAAACATGATGCCATCTGGGAACCTTGGACTAGATACATATCTCTGCCACCTACTGCCTCCTCTTCCTCTGGCACCATGTAGGGGAGCCGGTATTACACTGTCACTGAAGATTCTCTTCTCACCTCTCCTTTTCTTCTCTTCTATCTATCTCTCCTCCTTTCCTCACCCTCATTTTCTTGTCTCCTCAGGTCTCCTCTTTAACCTGTGCTTTACTCTTGCTCTGTTCTCTTGTTTGGTTTTTGGTTCTCTCAAATTGTTTTATATTGCTGAAACACAAAATTTTTTCTTAAAGACACAACCATACCCCCTGTCTGTTTGGAAAAGTGGAGGCACCATGGATGGGCCACCCACTGTTGCTGCAATTTGACAGACACTCTGACTTTCAGTCTGGCGCCTTCTAGCCAACAGACACTCACTTGTATGACCTTTTCTGGCTCACAATGGACAGCTGGGGTGCTTGGGCATTGACATCTTACGAGATGTACTTACATCTTTTTTTTACAGGCACAGTTGTCCACACATTTGTAGTTTGCACCGCGGTTACTGAAAGATATGACTCTAAAGCTTGTTGGATCTCCTTGTCCGATCCTACGATGACCATTTTCACGCTTGCCCCACATACATTCTGTATCAATGGTCTACTTTGATAATGTCTTTGGCAGAGACAGCATCAGTCCTCTTTCTCAATTTACCTTCCTCGGGGGGGGGGGGGTTGGCCCCCTCTCCCGACACAGCTAGATCCCTTGAGGGGTTCAGGGGGGGGTGGCTGTCATCTCTTCCTCCCATGTATGAGGTACGGATGGGACTCTGTCAGAGTCACGCCGGCAATCGTGGTGTAATACAGACTTTCTGATGATTACTATTTGTATTTGATCAATTATTGTGTCTCAACAAGTTTTTTTGTACCTGTGTCTCCACGTTATCTTTAATATACTTAATAAAAACTATTGAAAGTTAAAAAAAAATGCACACAAATGTATGTATTTACAGGTATTCCCACTGAGGCCTATGGAGCCCAAATTCCTGCCTATGCTTGAAAAAAGACGATGTACTTTTTCAAACATAGGGCAACTGAGCATACAAGTGCAAACATGAACAATTAGAAATTGGATTAGAGTCTGCATATCCAACTGTAGCGAAATTGGCAGAAAAATTCTCAGGTGTTGGGGGCTAAAGGTCATCTTTGGGTTAACCACCTCCATTACTTCTCCATCTTCCTCTAACTAATAGCTATATAGTATAACGCTGAAAAAAGCTTTAATTACCCATATGACAACTAATTTAGAGTTGTCATAAGAGCAAGAGGTGCAGAGAAATCTAGAACATGGAGACACATGCTCTAATAATAACAGTTCAAGATAAGAATTCTTCTCACTTTGGGGAAATTTCCTCTCACCTTGTGTTGTGTTCCTAAGACAGGAAGTCAAAAATACAAAACAAACAATCTCATAGGGGATTTAACTTACCCAACACAAAAATAATAGGCTATACACAAGTGATGAATTTATACAAAAATTTGCATATCTGTTCATCCATCAAAGCCTTGTGTCATTTTGTTCTGTGTGAGTGGAGCAAAATTGAATGATCTCAGGCTATATTCTATGCAATTTGAATGTGTGAATGCTGAAAATCCTCCTTTAATATAGAATCATGAGGGTATGACGAAACATGTCAGAGCAGGACCATGTCATCATCGCATCTACCCAAAAGTGCTGCTGGACTGCTGAAAATAGGTGGTGCTGAGGTTTGGCCTTAAGAGGACATTGTACCCAGATATTGTGGCAATTTAAAGTGGTGCACTGCTGTCTGAGTGCACCTATATTGTAAGTTTACATATTTTAAACTGTTTAATAAAGGGATTTTGAGTTATAACGGTAAAACACTATGCTATTCCTTCTTTTTTAAGCAGAGGAGCAAGTGGAGGCTACATATTGGTGGCGATTCACTCAGGAGACAGTAGAGAGATCCCCAGGTATGTGAGAGTGGTGAAGACCTGTGAATAGACCACTTTAAGGGTGAGGTGCATTTGACCTATTACTTGCACTAAAAGGGTCCACAAGTTCAGGTGAGAGCACATAATGAATGGTGGTGGGACTTAACTTGATGCACGTGAAGGATTAAAGATAATGATTAAGCTTCAAGGGGCAGAGGGAAACATGTTGGGGGTCTGGCTGGAGTGTGGACTGAGGTTGTCATTCATCTCACTTCATGCACATGGGTCTGCTTCATGATGTGTGGCCTAGGGTGTAGTGATCTAATCTTATAGTTCTTCATAGATGGTTTGTAGTTATTAAAAAGTACTTCCCGCAGCAAAACCCGATTCTCCCAGAGAAAGATTTTATTGACTTCTAAAACAGAACATTCTTACAGATGACAAAGTCCAACAGAGTACATGACAAGGAATATCTTCTCCTAGACCCGTGCCTCCAGACCCTTCTCTCAGAGATATATCTTTTAGACTCCCTGACTGTCTTCTCAAATACTGATCTGACACTGGGGGGGGGGGGGGTCAACCAAATGTTTTCCATGAATACCCCCCCCCCGGGTTAGACCTCAAGGTCTAATTACCATCAATAAATACTAGGTTAAAAGGCTATTCCTCACACACACACACAACTTGCATAAGATTTACACATCAAAGGGTAACAGATAACATTGTCAACTTATATCTGGCCTGGTCACTAATACTGTGTGTGGAATATATATATCCAATAAATATATATAATACATAAAGTCCCACATAAATCGGCCAGCACATTACAACATAGGGATCTTTTCCTTAAGGATTAAAGAAGAAGTATTTTTCATCACTTTGGATAAGGCACAATTGAAGGGACTTACAGTGCCTTAAAAAAGTATTAATTCCACTTGATATTTTCCACATTCTGTCATGTTACAACCAAAAACGTAAATGTATTTTATTGAGATTTTATGTGGTAGACCAACACGAAGTGGCACAAAATTGTGAAGTGGAAAGAAAATGATAAATGTTATTCTAAATTTTCTACAAATAAATATCTGAAAAGTGTGGCGTGCATTTGTATTCAGCCCCCCTGAGTCAATACTTTGTAGAGCCACCTTTCACTACAATTACAGCTGCAAGTCTTTTTGTCTCTACCAGCTTTGCACATCTAGAGAGTGACATTTTTGCCCATTCTTCTTTGCAAAATAGCTCAAGCTCTGTCAGATTGTATGCAGAGCATCTGTGAACAGCAATTTTCAAGTCTTGCCACATATTCTAAATTGGATTTAGGTCTTGACTCTGACTGGGTCATTCTAATACATGCATATGTTTTGATCTAAACCATTCCATTGTAGCTCTGGCTTTATGTTTATGGTCATTGTCCTGCTGGAAGGTGAACCTCTGCCCCAGTCTCAAGTCTTTTGCAGACTCTGGAGTATAGTTTTCTTCTAAGATTGCCCTGTATTTGTCTCCATCTATCTTCCCATCAACTCTGACCAGCTTCCCTGTCCCTGCTGAAGAAAAGCATCCCCACAACATTATGCTGCCACCACCATTTCTCACAGTGGGGATGCCCGCCACACATAGCGTTTTGCTTTTAGGCCAAAAAGTAAAATTTTGGTCTCATCTGACCAGAGCAACTTCTGACACATGTTTGCTGTTCTTGCAAACTGCAAACAGGACTTCTAATTGCTTTCTTTCAACAATGGCTTACTTCTTGCCACTCTTCTATAAAGGCCAGATTTGTGGAGTGCATGACTAATAGTTGTCCTGTGGGCAGCTCCTCCAGAGTTACCATCGGCCTCTTGGCTCCTCCTCCGTTTAATGCTCTCCTTCCCCTGCCTGTCAGTTTAGATGGACGGCCTTGTCTTGGTAGGTTTGCAGTTGTGCTATACTCTTTACATTTTCGGATGATGTTCAAAGCTTGGGATATTTTTTTATAACCTAACTTTATCCACAACTTTATCCCTGACCTGTCTGGTGTTTTCCTTGGCCTTCATGATGCTGTTTGTTCACTAAGGTTCTCTAACAAACCTCTACGGTCTTCACAGAACAACTGTATTTATACTGAGATTAAATTGCACACAGGTGGACTCTAGATTTTCACTAGATTTTAGTTAGGGGTATCAGAGTAAAGGGGGCTGAATACAAATGCACACCACACTTTTCAGATATTTATTTGTAAGCAATTTTGAAAAAAATATATTATTTTCTTTTCGCTTCACAATTATGTGCCACTTTGTGTTGGTCGATCACATAAAATCCCAATAAAATACATTTACGTTTTTAGTTGTAACGTGACAAAATTTGGAAAATTTCAAGGGGGTATGAATACTTTTTTGAAGCACTGTATATGATGGACATGTTTATGTGATTTGTATTATTTTTCAGATAATGAGTGTTATTGTCACTCATCAATGTAAATGGGAGCACATGACACTATTTGATGAACACAACAGTGAGATTGGTTGTTTTGAGAACTTTTAGGTAAAAAAATAAAATATGAGGTTGTGTCAAGTGAATAGATAGCAAAAAAAAATAAAACTTTAAAGCTGCCCGTGCCCATGAAAAAGCAAGAAACTTTGGTACCCACATATTCCATAGGCAAGGCTTTATAGGTCATCAATTTAGCATTAATCATAAATAATGGCCCTATACTGTAATTATTGTTCAAGTTGGTGTGAACAGCGATATGTAACACATGTAGCACAATTGTCATTTTCCAATGTAGCCACACTAAACACATTTACAAATGTATGTATGTGGGGTGGCTTTACTTTTTTTTGCCTTTTTTTTTATTTACAGTACGTTACTTTTTTTTTTCATGTTATTTTTATGTTATTTTTACCTAAACTTATTGCTATCATGTAGGAGGTTATTAGTTCCTCCACCGACCATAGCAGCTGGGGAATGACAGCTCTGAACCCCAAAGTGACGCAAACCTTGTTGTTCTGCATTAATTCGTAGATGTTCACTGATCTCCATCCACTCTCATCACCTGCCATTATCCGTTCTGGGCAGGGGAGGTTGCAAAGAGGGTTAGTAACTTATGGGAGGTGTAGAAGTGATCTTGAGGGTGTAAGTCAGCTAGTAACTTATGGGAGGTGTAGAAGTGATCACTTCCACTAGAAAGTAGGTAGTCGACTTAACAAATGTAAGCACACCTCCAGCTGCTATAGCTCCCTTATGCTGCCACTAATGTAAGCTTCTTGTCGTGGCAGCAAAATGGTTAACACCTAAGCCCAAAACAAAGCAACAAACCCACAAAAAAAAATAACATATTGCATTTTACTAATCCTTAGGTATGGTGGCAGTGAAATATATTTCTCTACACTTGCAGAAAATGTACAGAAAAACAAATGCAATCACCACATCAAAGGACACCTAAACCTAAATATAGTACATTTTAGGAGGGGTTTATATTTCCTTTAACCTCTTCAGCTCTTTAGATGTGTCTTTTACATGCAGAACAGGTAAAACAAGCGCACGGCTGCAGTAGATATGTAGATATTTGTGCTTGCGGGGAGGATGGAACTGCGGGGGATGGCTGTCAAAGTGAGTATTAGTGGGTCAGAGAGGTCCCATTTAAACAGACGTTGTCCCTTTGCCCTGAATTAGTAGCGTAATAGATTATGAACCTCTCATCCAGCAAGAAGGTTGCATTATACTTGGTTGCACCGCTAATCACTTTTCTTCACTGACACTTTTTTTGCTGGCTGTAATAATGTCTTCTGCTCTGCAAGAGTCTGTTTCTGGTGTCACCGTGTTTGCTTGGCTGTGCATTGTTTGCCTTTCAGTCTACACTGAGCTGTAAAATAATTCATCTTGTCCTGGTTTTTACTTGTTTGATCATCTATTGGAAATTTCCCTTTGTCTCTTAAATATTTTTCCAGAATATTTTTCATTGAACTGAACTTGTAAAACTTTGTCTAATTTCCTTTTAATAAATGCCATTTGGACAATGTCATTTGCAGGGTCTTTAATCAGCTACAGATTACTTTTATTAATGATGAGGTATTGTGTATTTGAATGCTTTTCTGTAAACTCTGATTTTACACTACCACTGAGAATTTCTGATTCTGCACATTATCTTTAATGTGATACGTTTCAGTTCTGACATACCTATTCAAACTTTCCCCAGATTCTTGAAAATAATTTTGTTTCTTTTTACAATTTCATTTCTTTTTAGGTCACAGTGTTCATCAAATTCAAATGCCTGAATAATGTCTGTTAGAATCAGCTACTATAGGTTATTTTCCTTGAATAAGGTTTGTGAAATGTATTTGCTTTTTTATCTACCTAAGTAATGGAAAAAGCTTTAGTTTACATACCTCATCACTGGGATTACACTAATGCCCTGTACACATGATAGGATTTTCCAATGGAACATGTTTGATAGGACCTTATTGTCGGAATTCCGACCGTGTGTAGGCTCCATCACACATTTTCCATATGAATTTCCGTCACACAAAATTTGACATCTGGTTCTCAAATTTTCCGACAACAAAATCCGTTGTCGGAAATTCCGATCGTGTGTACACAATTCCGACGCGCAAAGTGCCATGCAGCAATGGCTATTGAACTTAATTTTTCTCAGCTCGTCGTAAGTGTTGTACGTCACCGCATTCTTGAAGTTTGGAATTTCTGACCAAATTTGTGTGACCGTGTTTATGCAAGACAAGTTTGAGCCAACATCTGTCGTAAAAAATCCCATGGATTTTGTTGTCGGAAAATCCTATTGTGTGTACAGTGCATAAGATTTCAATGTTTGCTTGCACCCAGATTCTGTTCTGTCTTCCTGTTCTATTGCGGTAGTGGACTTTGGGCTTAAAATGGTACTAAATTCCACATAGTTTCTGGATTGGGGTGGGGGGGGAATGGGCTTACCAAATATACACATTTTGAAACACTTACCTCCCAGTGTGCCCTTTACAGTTGTATTTACAGGCCAATGAGAGCACCACATAAATGTCCACATGTCCAAAGTTTTAAATTATAAAATTATATAATCATATAAAATTATATTATTCTTATAAAATTTTAAAAGCCTACACATTTCAGGTGCCAAACTAATTTTCCCCTCATCAGCACTCAAACGTTTTGACTGTGCGTAAATGGACAAGCAGATGGATAAAAAGATATTTTTTGCTTCTTGGAACCGCATCAGAAGGCAGTTATGCCAGTGTTATCAAGTGCAGCAGAGGTCTAAAATCCATAGCTCTGGGTCATATGTACAGTGGTGTGAAAAAGTGTTTGCCCCCTTCCTCATTTCCTGTTCCTTTGCATGTTTGTCACACTTAAGTGTTTCGGAACATCAAACCAATTTAAACAATAGTCAAGGACAACACAAGTAAACACAAAAATGCAATTTGTAAATGAAGGTGTTTATTATTAAAGGTGAAAAAAAAATCCAAACCATCATGGCCCTGTGTGAAAAAGTGATTGCCCCCCTTGTTAAAACATACTATAACTGTGGTTGTCCACACCTGAGTTCAATTTCTCTAGCCACACCCAGGCCTGATTATTGCCACACCTGTTCACAATCAAGGCATCACTTAAATAGGAGCTGCTTGACACAGTAAGGTCCACCAGAAGATCCTTAAAAGCTACACATCATGCCGAGACCCAAAGAAATTCAGGAACAATTGAGAAAGAAAGTAATTGAGATCTATTAGTCTGGAAAGGGTTATAAAGCCATTTCCAAAGCTTTGGGAATCCAGCGAACCACAGTGAGAGCCATTATCCACAAATGGCGAAGACATGGAACAGTGGTGAACCTTCCCAGGAGTGGCCGGCCGCCCAAAATTACCCCAAGAGCGCAGCGACGACTCATCCAAGAGGTCACAAAAGACCCCACAACAACGTCCAAGGAACTGCAGGCCTCACTTGCCTCAGTTAAGGTCAGCGTTCATGCCTCCACCATCAGGAAAAGACTGGGCAAAAATGGCCTGCATGGCAGAGTTCCAAGGAGAAAACCACTGCTGAGCAAAAAGAACATCAAAGCTCGTCTCAATTTCTCCACAACACATCTTGATGATCCCCAAGACTTTTGGGACAACATTCTGTGGACCGATGAGACAAAAGTGGAACTCTTTGGAAGGTGTGTGTCCAAGTATATCTGGCGTAGAAGGAACACTGCATTTCAGAAAAAGAACATTATACCAACAGTAAAATATGGTGGTGGTAGTGTGATGGTCTGGGGCTGTTTTGCTGCTTCAGGACCTGGAAGACTTGCCGTGATAAAAGGAACTATGAATTCTGCTGTCTACCAAGAGATCCTGAAGGAGAATGTCCGACCATCTGTTCGTGTACTCAAGCTGAAACGAACTTGGGTTCTCCAGCAGGACAATGATCCTAAACACACCAGCAAGTCCACCACCGAATGGCTGAAGAAAAACAAAATGAAGACTTTGGAGTGGCCTAGCCAAAGTCCAGACCTGAATCCTATTGAGATGTTGTGGTATGACCTTAAAAAGGCCGTTCATGCTCGAAAACCCTCTAATGTAACTGAATTAGGACAATTCTGCAAAGATGAGTGGGCCAAAATTCCTCCAGGACGCTGTAAAAGCCTCATTGCACGTTATCGCAAACGCTTGGTTGCAGTTGTTGCTGCTAAGGGTGGCCCAACGAGTTATTAGGTTTAGGGGGCAATCACTTTTTCACACAGGGCCATGATGGTTTGGATTTTTTTTCACCTTTAATAATAAACACCTTCATTTACAAATTGCATTTTGTGTTTACTTGTGTTGTCCTTGACTATTGTTTAAATTGGTTTGATGTTCCGAAACACTTAAGTGTGACAAACATGCAAAGGAACAGGAAATGAGGAAGGGGGCAAACACTTTTTCACACCACTGTACATAGTTACATAGTTTTAAGGTTGAATAAAGACATCAGTCCATCCAGTTCAACCTGTGTGAGTGTGTAAGTATTATGTCCCTACCATTTCTCATATCACTGAATATTGTGTTCAATAAGATGTCAATCTAAGGATTTTTTTTTAATTTGCTACATTTCCTGCTGCAAATACTGATTGTGAAAGGGAGTTCCACATCCTTATCACTCTAACAGTAAAAAAAAAACATTATGCAGTTTAAGGTTGAACCTTTTCTTGTCCAACTTCATTGAGTGGCCACGTGTCTTCATGAGTGACCTGAGACTTAATAGTTTCCTCCCAATGCTGGGATCACCATTAAAATATTTAGCTATCGCTAGCATATCCCCTCTTGGGCATCTCTTCTCCAGGGAAAATAAGTTTAATGTTTGTAGTCTTTCCTTGTAACTGAGATCCTCCAGCCCTCTTATTAGCTTTTTTGCCCTTCTCTAGACTTGTTGCAGTTCTAGTACATTCTTCCTGCGGACTGGTGACCAGAACTGGACAGCAAGATGCAACTGAACCAGAGTTTTGTAAAGTGATAGAATTATAGTTGTATCTCTTTAGTAAATACCTTTTTTAACGTATGCTAATATTCTGCTGGTCTTGCTTGCTGCAGCTTGGCATTGCATGATATTGCTGAGTCTGTCATCAACTAGGACCCCCAGATCTTTTTCCATAATTAATTCCCCCAGAGGTTCTCCCCCTAGCGTGTAACTTGCATTCATATTTTTAACTCTCAAGTGCATTACTTTACATTTCCCTACATTGAACCTCATTTGCCATGTGTTTGCCCACTCTTCCAATTTATTGAGGTCTTCCTGTAGAGTTTCAATATCTTGTAGTAAAGTGATTACCCTTCTTAACTCTGTAATCTCAGCAAATACTGAGCATGAACTATTTATACCAACCTCTATATAATTTATGAACAAGTTAAACAGAATTGGTCCCAGGACAGAGCCCTAGCGTACCCCAGAAAATATGTTATTTATCACAACCCATTTGGCGGGCTTCCCCCTGCAACCAGTTTTCTATCCAGGTACATATACTATTGTTGATGCCCACAGATCTTAATTTGTGTATTAAGTGTTTATGGGGTACTGTGCCAAATGCTTTTACGAAATCTAGATACACTACATCCACAGACCTTTCTTATCCAGATTGCAGCTCAGGTCCTCATAGAATGTTAATAGGTTGGTCTGGCAAGAATGAATTTTTATGAATCCATGCTGGTTACTACCTACGTATCTGTAAGTTCCTGGATATTAAAGTAAAAAACGTTGCACTAAAAAAGGAAAAAAAAAGAGAAGAAGTAAACACCTATTACTTAGATAGTCATAGGAAATGGAGTCCACAATAGTCCCAGTGATCCAATATCAATCTGTGATTGTTGTGAAAAATCAGAAGTGCAACGACAGCTTCCAACAAAATAAACATGTGCTGTATCCAGAACTCCACCCAGTGATCAAACACAAATCTTGTGTGTACCCACAGATTTTATATGTGAAAAGTCCCTTTTACTTGGCGGATATGTAAATGTTACTATTTCTGTATTCAACAACTACAACTTATATACAGCGTTACGCCATGCAAGGTCTCTCTCTTAATTTTTAAACATATACATTGCGGAGCATTTGATTACCAAGGTGTGCAGTGGTATTGCCCATGATGGTCCACCATCATTGAGAATCAAAGGATATGATTAGATTACATGTTCAAATTGACCTATCTATAGCGTATGTGTCAATTTTTTTCTGGTAATCCAGCACATGTTTCTTTTGTTGGAAGCTGTCATTGCACTTCAGATTTTTCACAACAATCACGGATTGATATTGGATCACTGGGACTATTGTGGACTCCATTTTTCTATTTCCTATCACTATCTAGGTGATAGGTGGTCACTCATTTTTTTCCTTTTTTTTAGCACAACATTTTTTATTTTAATTTCTGATGGTATGTTGTTATATCACATGGTATGTTGCAGCTATTTGTTTGTTTTTGATTTTAGCCTGACTTAGCACAGTTTTCGTTACCATTTTGCACAAGTTCCTGGATTTGGTCCCTTATCATCCCCTCCAAACGTTTACAAACTATTGATGTAAGGCTAACTGGCCTGTAGTTTACAGGTATGTATCTCAGCTCTTTCTTGAATATTGGTACCATGTTAGCTTTATGCTAATCAGCTGGTACCGTTCCAGTCAAAATGATTTCATTAAAGATTAGGAATAATGGTCTGGCAATAACCTGGTTAATTTGTTTGAGGACTCTTGACTACAAGCCACCTGGTCCTGGTAATTTGTTCATATTCCATTTTTCTAGTCTTTTTACAACACTGGCTTCTGTTAACCACAAGGGCACATTCCTCGCTGTGTTGCTAACCCTATCATCTTGTCTATCATACCCTTCCAAAAAAAATTTGGATTCTTTTTACTCTCCTCTGCTATGTGTCTCTCTCGTGGTCTATTTTTGCTGCTCTGATTGCACTCTTACATTTCATATTACATGCCTCAGCCTTATATTTTTTAAAGGACTATTTTTTCTTTAATGTGTCTTTTCACGCTTGCATTTAGCTACCCAGGTTTAGCCTTCTTTTGCATTTGTTGCCCTTTGGAATACACTGGCTAATACCATTATCTAAAAAGTTCTTAAAGCACTCCCACTTTTCCTCTGTGTTTTTGGTTTCTAGAATATCTTCTCATTTAGTGTAATGAATAATGGAGCACAGTTTGGTAACGTTGACTCTCTTGAAGTTGAATGTACACCTCTTGTCTGCTTTTTCTGTGCCTTACAGTGAATGTAATTGTCCTATGATCGCTGTTCCCTTAATGATCCCTTATTTCCACATCCGCTATAAGCTCTGGGTTATTAGCAATTAGTAGGCCAAGCAGGCCTTGTTTCTAGTTGGGGTATCCACCAACTGACATATACAAGTATCTTGCAAGACATTTAAGAAGCGTTGCGCCTTAGAGCAGTAAGCAGTAATATCTGGATAGTTAGGGTCCCCTGTGATGACTACATTGCTCTGCCTTGCCACCATTTCTAAATGTGAAAGGAAAACAGTCTCCTCTTCATCTTTTAGGGTAGGGGGCCTGTAGCATGCGCCCATTATTACTTTCCCTTATGTTTCTTCCTTTTGAAGTTCCAGCCACAAGGATTCTAATGCCCCTTAGTAATGTCATCCCTCGTGTTCACCAGCAAATCAACTTTTGACATACATGCACATCCGTCCCCATATTCTACTCACCCTGTCCCTTCGATACAGGGAGTACCCCTGGATAGTCACAAGCCAGTCATGTGTGATATTAAACCCAGTCTCTGTTACTCCCACAAAGTTGAAATCCTCCTCATGAATGAGTAGTTCCAGTTCCTCCATTATGTACACCAAACTTTTAGTGTTCGTGAACATGCCTTTTAGTTTTGTTTTACCACATGCTATTTTATCCCTATTCATTCCCAAGCTGCAGTATGTTTTTCTCAGCCCACACGTATTAAACTTATGTATTCCAGTTACATTGACAACCATGGTACTTTCTGCCCCTTGTTTACTAGCTGGATGAGCTTCTTCTGATCCCTCATCCCCATCACCTAGTTAAAGAGCCCCTCCAACTTTTTTGGCCATCTTTCCCCCCCCCCCCAACAGAGGTGCAGCCCATCCCTGCCATAGAGCCAGTAACCGACAGCCCAGTTCTCAAGGAACCCAAAACACTCTTTCCTGCACCAATTCCTCAGCCACTTGTTAAGTTCACTAAGTCCCCCGCTGCCTCTTTGGTGTGGCTCAAGGTACAGGCAGTAGCTCTGAGAATACCACTTTGGAGGTCCTTCTCTTCAATATAAGGCCTGGGTCCCTGAAATAATTTTTTAGGACCCTCCACCTACCTCTAACTTTGTCATTAGTACCAATTTGTATCATAACAGCTGGGTCCTCACCAGCCCCACGCAACAAACCGTTCGGCAATCACTATTTTTTTGACAGATTGCCCTATCTGTCCTTCTAATGATTGAGTCTCCTACCAACAGTATCTGCCTAACCTTGCCTGTATACTTGCTCCCATCCTTACCGAAGCAGTTATTCCCCTGGTAGCTAGGGGATAGAGGCTGCTCCAGCAATTCCACCCCTGTGCTGATATCCCTAACATCATCAACTTGGAATATTTGTTGGGATGTACCAACAAATGTGTACCAACGCAGGACTAGCCTCCCTAAGGCTCTTTCCTCTACCCCTCCTTCTTTTTTCCCCCAAAACCCCCATCCTTCTAACTGTAACCCAGCTACCTACCTCTGGCTCCTGTACCTTCATATCCCCACCACCCTCTATATTGGCCCCCGCCAGCACCATCTTTTCCAGGGTCTGGCCTCTGACTGTGTCAATTTAGCCTATATTGGCACTATATGTTTATTAACGTATGCTATGAGCAAGTATTTGCCATTTTGCAAATTAACGTAGGATCTGGGAAAAAAAAGGGATAATGTCAAAGCAGTTGGGCAGCTAAAATGTGTATTGTAATATAATTGTAATAATACGTAGTAATACATAATCCAAGATTCTCTCATGCAAAAGTTTTCTAGAAATATGAAAAGGTCTTTAGCAGTATGCAGAGGCGGTAACTGAGAATTGTATGGTCTAGGCTCCAATCGCCACTTCATCTAATGGCACTATCTCCAGTCCCCACTTCTGCCAAGTCCTGCGTGCTCCTTGGCTATTGAACAGCAACCAATTATTCAGTAACGTGCAGGTAATTTTTGCATATGGGCGCATGTATTACATTTTCCAAGGTACCCGCCTCTATTCTTGACATGCTGAGCCAGGCTGTACACTGCACAGCACACTGAAAAGAGCATTGGACAAAGTTTTCTAGCAAATAGGACTTTGCACTCATTGCTCAAGAAATCTAGATCCTTGAAATTAAATTCAAAGCAGGACTTTAGTTTCACCAAATAATATGAGTCTAACCACAGTGCAAATTACCATACCAATATGCATAACAATAACAACAACAAAAAAAAAAACTGAATATAGATTTTTTTTTTAAAACATCTCTGTTGGAAACATAGGCTTGTGTTAGAGAAGACACTGAATAAATACTTCCTTCTCTAGTGGATGGTAGGTCCAAACTTAGATGTCTTTAAGCAGTACAGCCTATAAAAATGTATTTCTGTTAGTTTCAAATGCCTGCATTCCTCCAGCGTTTATTGGTTCCCTATACTAGTGGGAGGAACCATTTAGTCATCACTTAGAGAAGGCTTGCATTAGACACTCCAGGAAGTGTCCAGTGCGGAATACTTTGCTGGAGGTTGTACTTCTTACAGATAGCAAGGTTTGGACTAATTGCTCTGGAGCAGTACTATTCAGTGTCTTCATAGGCAGAAGCCTAGCTTTCCTTTTTACAGGAAAGCGACAGAATTGCTTTAAACATACCATTGATAGCTTTACCATACTCCTTTCCTACTATTTGAAAGAAATAGAAAAGAAAAGACAAACAACCATAGTATCCTAAAAGTGACATTAAAATGTATTTGCTTTGGAGCAACAGTACAATTTTGCCAAATTGTTTGTATTTGTGAGAAGAAAATGTACAGTAAAACCCATTCAAGTACAAATCAATAACATTTGATCTGAGAATCTGAGATATTTTGAAATAGTTTGGTATAGAAGCCTGTTAATAAAAATCAGAAAGAAAACAACTGACTTCTTATTACCTGGAGTTTTGCTAATAATCAAATGCTAAATTTGTAAACAGAGAAATCAAAGTGATCATAAATATGTGGCCTGAAACCACTGTAAACAGGTGGGGGTGAATAGGATGTACCCATACCATTTTTGGGGAGTGCTGTGGTTGTGCCGTGAGTATAAATGGGGGAGTCCCCTACTCTGAACCCTGTGTTATAATAAAAGCAGAAAAAACACAATGAGAATTTTTTGCACTGATTGGCAGCTTCCTGGGCACTGAGGTTGATTTAATAAAGGCATCTAGATTGTTCACTTTGCAAGGTAAGTTGCACTTTCCAAGGGCATTTTCCCCAGAGCTTAGTGAATGATGAAAAGATCTGCTGACCTTTATTATCCAATCTTGTTCTAATCAATAGTTTTACATTTACCTGAGCATGATTAAGTTTTTTTTTTTTTGCAAAGTGAAATGTCACCACATTCACTAAGGTCCGGGGATAATTACCATGTCAAGTGCAAATTACCTTGCAAAGTGAAACTTCACTTGCAAAGTGAACAGGCTATTTGCCTTTGGTCAAATAGCCGCATTAACTTTCACCTGAGAAAGCTGTTAAAAGAGTTTTAGACCAGATGCCTGCCATCAAATCCTATATGAATTTGCAGAGTGGAACATAGACACAATTAAGAAGGGTGAAAGCATGCATGTGCAATTCCAAAATAGAACTTTACTTATTCCTATTGAGTGCCATTCTAAATTCTTCCTGCATATGAACATTTTGGGCAACAAGAAGGAACAATTCTTCACAAATTCTAAAAAAAACATAGCAGGTTTCTGAAGCCAATTGACGTTGGTCAACCATCTGATATATTCAACACCAAATTAGACAGCCCTGCAAACATGGTGGATCAAGACAATTTGTTCATCAGGTTCACAACAAGATGGTTCAAGAAATCACTAGATTTTAAATCCAGAGATGTTGATGTCTTCTTTAAAGATGTTTAGAACTTGTATGTGTTGGTTCATCAGTATTTTAAGAAAATGCTATTACATGGTCCGATCGTGTGTACACAAAACCATCGGACTTTTGTACAAAGTACAAACACGCATGCTCAGAACCAATGCAAAAGATCAGACAACAATACAGAAGTTGACCAAAAGTGGCGCTGGAGTATTTTTTTTTATTTATTTGTAACACTCTGGCAGCCTGTGTCTTATGCATTCCTTCAATTCCAATGTCCCAAACTACTGAGTCTTGCAGAAGATGCAGTGATGCAATAGAGGGGAGGTAGACACAGGTTGCCGGAGAGGTGAGTGTAAAGCCTCATACACACGATCAGACTTTGTAAAAACTTTCCCGTGGATTTTTGTACAAAGGGCGTTGGCCGCAAGTTTGTATTGCATACACATGATCAGACTTTTAAGGCAACAAACGCGAACGTAGTGACGTTTCAACGTACTGATGACACTTCAAAAGAGGATGTACAAATACTCCAGCGCCACCTTTGATCAACTTCTGTATTGTTATCTGATCTTTTGCATTGGTTCTGAGCATGCCTGTTTGTACTTTGTACAAAAGTCCGATGGTTTTGTGTATACACGATCGGACTTTGCTCCATCGGACTTTTGTTGCCAGAAAGTTTGTCCGTTTGCACAGCCAACAAAAGTCTGATGAAAACCGAAAAAAGTTTGTCCGATGGACCGTACACACGGTCGGATGTTGCCACAAAACAGCTAATTTGCAGGTTGTTGTCAAAAAGTCAGATTGTGTGTACGGGCCTTTAGAGCTTATCTATTGCAAGGATCAGAAGCCATAGCATGCTAAGACCAGATGCAGAGAAGGGGAAACAATAAGTTTGCCTACACACAGTTATTTTATCCTACAACAGGCAACTGTAACTGATGTGTACTATATCATCTACAAAATTGCACAAACTGTTCAGAGGCACAAATATGAGGATCCAGCTGGTGCATATTGGCAGGCAAGGTAAAAGTCTTAAATCTTTTATGTGGAACTGCATTACTGGGAGGCATAACATGATACCTGGGTGGAAGTGTGCTGCCCCTGGAAACCTGTCACATTGGGTCACAGCTTTTGTTGATTATGCAGAAAATGGATCCTGACCATAACCATGCCACATAATCACATAATCTGTTTCATATTACTAAACTAACACTTTAACCACCTCAATACAGGGCAATTACACCCCCTTCCTGCCCAAGCAAATTTTCGTCTTTTGAGAGCTGTCGCTGTTTAAATGACAATTGGGCAGTCATGCTACACTGTACCAAACAGAATTGTTATCATTTTGTTTCTACAAATAAAGCTTTCTTTTGGTGGTATTTGATCACATCTGCGTTTTTAATTTTTTGCTAAACAAATAAAAAAAAAACTAAAATTTAAAAAAATAACATTTTTCTTTTGTCTCTGTTATAAAATGTTGTAAATAATTAAGTTTTCTCCTTCACTGATGGGCACTGATAAGGCGGCACTTATGAGGTGGCACCAATGAGGTGGCACTGATGGGCACTGGTAGGCAGATCTGAAAGGTGGCATTGATATGCAGCAATGATGGGCATTGATAGGGGGCACTGATGGGCACTCAAGGGGGGCACTGATAGGCGACACTGATGGGCACTAAAAGGCTGCACTGATGGGTACTTATGGGTGGCATTGATAGGTGGCACTTCTGGGCACTAATAGGCGGCACTTCTGGGCACTGATGGGCACTAATATGCGGCACTGATAGATGACATTGTTAAGCATCACTTATGGCACTGTCAGGCATTGGGGATGGGCACTGATTGGCAGCTTCCTGGGCACTGATTGGCATTTCCCTGGTGGTCTAGGGTGGCATACCTGGTGGTCCAGTGTGGTGGCCATCCCTGGTAGTCCTGGCAGAATCCTGGTGGTCCTGGGTGGGTATCCGAGGGGGGCTGCGCTGATAAACCCCCCGCCATCAGAGCATCCGACAGACGTGAGTGATTACATCGTGATCAGTCGTGATTGAACACAGCTGGTCACATGGTAAAGAGCCTTCATCAGAGGCCCTTTACTGAGATCGGTGTAGCGGTGTGCACCACCACCGATCGCCGCGATGCATGCCCCCGCGGGCGCGCAAGATTGGTCGTTCTAGGAAGCCATCATATGACGTCCACCCAGAACGAGAGCCACGCTGCCCAGCCGCCATTTGACGGCCGGCGGGCGGGAAGCGGTCAAAGTGTGTACTTACTTTATCATTACCAAAAATATTGATGCTGCAACCTTACAGCATGTTCTATGAAATGTTACAGTGTTTATATTTCAATGCCTAAAACAAAGAGTATATTTAGGACAAATTCAGGTCATAATATGTAATGAATAATGCCGCGTACACACGGTCAGAATTCTCGTCGGAAAAAGCTCTGATGGTTTTCCCGTCGGAATTCCGACGGCATTTTACTCAAACTGTCTTGCCTACACACGGTCACACCAAATTCCAACGGTCAATAACACCACGGCATACAACACGTTCGACTGCACTATAAAGGGAAGTTTAATGCTTCTGAGCATGCGTCAAATTGTTTCCGAGCATGCGTCAGAATTTTGCGTGTCAGAATTGCATACACACAATCGGAAAATCCGATAGAAAGGTTTTCCGTTGGAAAAATTAAGAACAGGTTCTCAATCCAAACTCCGTCGGAAATTCCGACAGAAAAAAACCAATGGGCATACACACGGTCGGAAAATCCGATGAAAAGATCCCATCGGACTGTTTCCATCGGAAATTCCGACCGTGTGTACGCGGCATAAGAGGTCATACTGTCATTTGCTTATACTAAACATGATAGCATGAAAAACCCACAGATATCACATTGTTCATATCATTCTTTTAGTTTGTCTTTTTCCTCGGCGTGGGATGTGTTATGCAGATGCCAAACTAAAATTAAAAAGTGGAAAAAATAAATAGTTGCTGCTAATACATCAGTTTAAGAAGATGTGACAGGCCCAACCAGGACAGGGGCTTTTGGAGGGGACCCAGGGTAGCCTTTTGCCTACTGACCATGGACCCTGACATTTGAGAGAGCTACAAGCATTCAGGAAGATGTCCTGTTATATAATGCAAGATAACATGTTATTAACACATTTAACAGGCAAGAAAGTCATGATGGTCTCTGCCAACTTGAAACTGAGAAGAGAGATGTGAAAAGAAAGCTGGTTAATGAGATCTGTTGCCACACTGTCTGGGGTGGGCACTCCCTGACTAATCAAGGCTAACCAGAGTCCGCCTCACAATTCGCCCATGTGTGGGCTCTGGCGGACTTTTTCTTCCCAAAAGTCCGCCGGACTTAGAATGAAGTCTTGACTCAAAATTGTCCGCCGGACTCGGCAGTCCAGCGGACAATCCGCTTGTCTGTGTGCTAGTCAGCCGGACTTTTGAAATTAACAGACTTGCCCACACACGGAGTAAAGTCCATGTGTACTCCAGGTAGACGGGACTAGCAAAGGAATTCAATGCCGCCGCCTCCATCGGCGAGATTGACACCTTGTTAGCCCCGCCGCCTGGTATGGATTTAAAGGGGAACCCCTATGCCAGAAAAAATGGCGTGGGGGTCCCCCCAAAGTCCATACCAGACCCTTATCCGAGCACGCAGCCTGGCCGGTCAGGAAAAGGGGTGGGGATGAGCGAGCGGCCCCCGCCTCCTGAACCGTACCAGGCTGCCCGCCCTCAACATGGCGGGTCCTTTGTCGAAGGGGGGCCCTGCAGACCCCCATGTTGATGGCACGTGGCCTGGTACGGTTCAGGAGGCGGGGCGCTCGCTCGTCCCCACCCCCTTCCCTGACCGGCCAGGCTGCGTGCTCGGATAAGGGTCTGGTATGGACCTTGGGGGGGCACGCCGTTTTTTTGGTGTAGGGGTTCCCCTTTAAATACATACCAGGGACAGGGCTAGCAAGGTGTCAATCTCGCCTATGGAGGCGGCGACATTGACAGATCCCCATTTTTGCTCTCTGTTGAGTGATCGTGGGCGGCCGGCGGACATCGCGGCCACTGGCCATGTACATCGGCTCCGGCAACACGCTGTGGTCACTCAAGTGCACCTACTATAGCCTTTAAAGGAACCACTGTACCTGTATGGCGATTCGAGCAGCCGAGCTAACCTGCTGCAGTATAACTGCGGCAGCTGGTCGGCAAGTAGTTAAGGTGAAAAACCTTGAGGGTTTACAACCCCCTTAATGGTAAATGCAGCTGGGCAGCTGAATTTCATGTGCATGCTTCTAGACACTGCTGGAGAGGATGCCCCAGGGGACATGTATCAAAAAGTTTTAAAAACAGCATTTTTTTCGGGAGCAGTGATTTGAATAATAATAATAAGGCCCCGCCCTTGCTTATATAACAGCTGTCAAAGCGGGACCACCTCGGGACCGTCGGACAACGTGATTGACGATAGATTTACATCGCGGGACACTTTTTTTAAATAAAGAAATTGTCAATGTACAATGTACCCCATACCCATTGACATCATTGAGACGCCAGCTAGGGAGGACCGGATCAGCCTTACGATAGGTGAAAGAGGAGCCTTACTCAGCCTCCAGCCAGGACGCACAGATGTGTGACGAGCTAGGACCAGCCACAGATCGTGGTATTACTGAACTTTGCTTAGGATACAAAATGTGCTATTTAATTAGTGGCTACTTTATATATACATTTACAGTATCTCACAAAAGTAAGTACACCCCTCACATTTTTGTAAATATTTTATTATATCTTTTCATGTGACACTGAAGAAATTACACTTTGCTACAATGTAAAGTAGTGAGTGTACAGCGTGCATAACAATGTAAATTTGCTGTCTCCTCAAAATAACTCAACACACAGCCATTAATGTCTAAACCCCTGGCAACAAAAGTGAGTACACACCTAAGTAAAAATGTCCAAATTGGGCCCAATTATCCATTTTCCCTCCACGGTGTCATGTGACTGATTAGTGTTACAAGGTCTCAGGTGTGAATGGGAGCATGTGTGTTAAATTTGGTGTTACCGCTCTCACTCTCTCATACCGCTCACTGGAAGTTCAACATGGCACCTCATGGCAAAGAACTGTCTGAGAATCTGAAAAAACTAATTGTTGCTCTATATAAAGATGGCCTAGGCTATAAGAAGATTGTCAAGACCCTGAAACTGAGCTGCAGCACGGTGGCCAAGACCATACAACAGTTTAACAGGACAGGTTCCACTCAGAACAGGCCTCGCCATGGTCGACCAAAGAAGTTGAGTGCACATGCTCAGCGTAATATCCAGAGGTTGTCTTTGGGAAATAGATGTATGAGTGCTGCCAGCATTGCTGCAGAGGGTGAAGGGGTGGGGGGTCAGCCTGTCCATGCTCAGACCATATGCTGCACACTGCAAGGAAGCCTCTTCTAAAGATGATGCACAAGAAAGCCTGAAAACTGTTTGCTGAAGACAAACAAACTAAGGACATGGATTACTGGAATCATGTTCTGTGGTCTGATGAGCCAAGATAAACTTATTTGGTTCAGATGGTGTCAAGCGTGTGTGGCGGCAACCAGGTGAGGAATGCAAAGACAAGTGTGTCTTGCTAAAGAAGCTGAGGGTTAAGGTGATGGACTGGTCAAGCATGTCTCCAGACCTAAACCCTATTGAGTATCTGTGGGGCATCCTCAAACATAGGGTGGAGGAGCGCAAGGTCTCTAACATCCACCAGTTCTGTGATGTCATCATGGAAGAGTGGAAGAGGACTCCAGTGGCAACCTATGAAGCTCTGTGAACTCCATGCCCAAGAGGTTTAACTTAGTGCTGGAAAATAATGGTGGCCACACAAAATAGTGACACTTTGGGCCCAATTTGGATATTTCCACTTAGGGGTGTACTCACTTTTGTTGCCAGTGGTTTAGACATTAATGGCTGTGATGAGTAATTTTAAGGGGACAGCAAATTTAAACTGTTATACAAGCTGTGCACTCACTACTTTACTGTAGCACTAACCCCCGAAGGAGCTGCTGGTTTTATTGGGCTTACCGTTACCTTCTTTACCTCGTCTTCGTCTAGGGTTCCCCGTGGTACATGGCCCCAAAGAATGCAGAAACTGACACTGGATACTCTTTTTGGGTTATTTATTTGAATGATAACACTGTCTCTCAATTGAGGGTAGAGGGTTAGGAAGAAAGTTCAGGTACTTTTGGAACTGCACAGATAGGAAGTCTCTCACTATAGAAATTCTGAGAATTACCGTTTCACGGCTGGATACTCACAACCACCGGATAGACCTGCTCTCACTAGGCCTAGCAACTGGTAGAGTGTTAGGTAAAGCAAAGTCTCTGCCACAGACTTGAATGTAGAACACTTGAGAAAAGTCTCTGCCACAGACTTGAATGTACAACACTTGAGAAAAGTCTCTGCCACAGACTTGGATGTAGCTGAGGGACAAATTTAGAGAGCTATCATACGGTACCAGTATCTCTCAGCCGGTCCGGTGATACCGTATGAGTGTAGATCCATTTAGTGTCCTTCAACTGAGCCTCCAGGCTCCTTCAGAGAAACCAGCCTTGTGCATGGCCTTCTCCCGAAGAGTCCTCCCCTGGATGCTTCTTCAGTTGCTGGGCCTCTTCTTAGACGAGATGGCACCAGACCACTTTTGAATTCTCAGGACTCGATATCCATTCGAGCCTGTCCTTGCAGTTGCTTTGCCTCGGGCTATTCAGCCCCGAGACTCAGAATTGCATGGATACCCACCCCAGGCCAGGAGGGCCATGGGGGCTGGTCAGGAGGACCAGGACCAAACAGACAGAAAATATCTTCTGGACCAGAACCCTGAAGCACGTGATGCCAGTACCTTAAATACCACCTCCCAGAAGTCACAGCAGGATAACACTCCCACTGGTCTGGTTCCGAGAAAAGAATGGTACCCAATACGCCCAGCCAAACTGCGTTCTCATACCTGCCGGTGGTGACAGCAAAACCTACAGCCAAGGAGAACTCAGTGCAATTCCAACTAGACTGGTACTGAAACCATAATTTGGCATATTTAGCCTTAAAACCCAACTGTGGTTTCAGGAATATTAACTTTGAAAAACACATAGCGCATGCTCGTCAGGAGCCAGCGCTACATTACATTGTAGCAAAGTGTAATTTCTTCAGTGTTGTCTACTTGCCCACACTCCCTCCAACAAAGTTGGGAGACTGAGGAAGAGAACCTGGATAGCCTGAACGGTGTAAAGTACCATTTGTTGGTAATTTTAATTGTAATTTCGTGGTGGCTTGTGCAGCGGGAGGCTTTGGCTATGGAACTAAAGGCAGTGCACCACTTTGCAGAAGAGAAGGAGGTGCCGAGGTCAGATTCCCACTTTAGCATTACATAGTTACATAGTTACATAGTTACATAGTTAGCTAGGCTGAAAAAAGATACAAGTCCATCCAGTTCAACCATAAACAAAAGAATTAAATAAAAATAAAAAATATCGTACAATCCAATATACCCCATTCTATACCCACAGTTGATCCAGAGGAAGGCAAAAAAAAAACCCCAAAAGAGCATGCTCCAATCTGCTACAGCAGGGGAAAAAAATCTTTTCCTGATCCCCCTAGAGGCAATCAGATTTTACATGGATCAACTTTACCTATAAATGTCAGTACCCAGTTATATTATGTACATTTAGGAAAGTATCCAGGCCTTTCTTAAAGCAATCTACTGAGTTAGCCAGAACCACCTCTGGAGGGAGTCTATTCCACATTTTCACAGCTCTTACTGTGAAGAAACCTTTCCATATTTGGAGATGAAATCTCTTTTCCTCTAGACGTACAGAGTGCCCCCTTGTCCTCTGTGTTGACCGTAAAGTAAATAACTCAACACCAAGTTCACTATATGGACCCCTTATATATTTGTACATGATAATGAGCATTGGGCTAGACTTACTAAATATGCGCTTATCGTGTAGAACATAGTAGAAAAGCGAAATCCCCTTAAGTCTGCGTGAAGGGTGGGTAAAGAAATCCCAGGTTTTGGGGGGAATAGAGAGCGTAGGAAGGGGATATTTGGCTATAAACTGCATAATGCGCATACATGTAAATTGATGCTTGCGGGAATATGATAGGTGTCAATTAACTCTTTCAGGGAGAGTGAAGCACCACCTGAAAAGAGAGCATTTACATCATAGATACCATAGGATTGCAGCGCTGTGACTAACAGTGAGGGAATTAGGGCCTCAAAAATCTGAAGGGGAATGAGATCTGAATGGGGGACCTAACACTTAATGGCATAGAGGTGAGATGTCTCCAAGCCATTAGCGAGGCTTGCATGGGTGCGGTCAGGGTTTTGAAGTCCCACGTTTTCCATATATCACTTAGCAGTAGCAAGTAGAGGTTTGGAGTGAGGGCAAAGGCTGCCTAAATGTCAGTCCATAATGGGGGTTCTTCTAAAGAGAACCAATGTTTGAGTTGCTCTAAGTGGGTAGCCCAGTAATAGTCTCTAATGTCATGAAAACCAGCCCCACCAAGTGACCTGTGTTTCACCAAGCACAAGTGAGAGCATCTTGCTCTACGACCCTGCCATATGAAGGATTTGAGGGATTTGGCTAGAGATGAGATGTATTGTAGAGGGATAGGAATAGGAAGGGATCGGAAAATGTAGGTGATTAGGGGAAGGATGTTCATCTTCATCGCTACCGATCTACCACACCAGCATAATTCAGATTTGGCTAGGTTTTGGAGTCCTTTGTTAACTTTAAAAATCAGGGGCTTAAGGTTTGTAGCCGCCAATGCAGTAAGAGAGGCAGTCAGTGTAATGCCTAGGTATGGGATCCCTTCTGCGCTCCACTTGAAGGGGAATTGGTCCTGAAGAATACACTTGGTGGAGGCCTGGACTCCTAGGTTTTGGATTAGGGACTTAGAGGCTCTCACTTTGTAATACGAGATGTTACTAAACTGGGAGAGGACTTGGAACGCCAAGGGCTTCAGGATTGGTCAAACGTAAAATGATATTATCTGCAAAGAGTTTTTTTTTGTGTACTGAATTACAAAGATATTACAGTAATGCCCGGATATGAGCGGATTGCCTCCGCTATGGGTTCAATCATTAGGTTAAACATGGGTGGGGACAGTGGACATCCTTGTCTGGTACCATTGGAAATGGTGAAGGGTTTTGAAAGCAGACAAGATGCATTCACTTGTGCAGAAGGAGTGGACTCGGGATGAGCTTCGAGTTTGAGTCAAACTTATGTTCGACTCGAACATTGGCTGTTCGCCTGTTCAGCGAACAGCGAACAATTTGGGGTGTTTGCGGCAAATTCGAAAAGCCGCGAGCATCCTGTAAAAGTCTATGGGAGAAATCTCAAGTGCTAATTTTAAAAGCCTATATGCAAGTTATTGTCATAAAAAGTGTTTGGGGACCTGGCCGTTTTTTCAGAATCAGTGATTTTAATAATGCTTAAAGTGAAACAATAAAAGTGTAATATTCCTTTAAATTTCGTACCTGGGGGGTGTCTATAGTATGCCTGTGAAGGGGCACATGTTTCCCATGCTTAGAACTGTCCCTGCACTCGTGGCTAATGAATTGCCGGCTCCCGTAACACAGAGAACAGTCATTCATTGAAAGTCATTGATAAAAAAAAAATCATTGCTAAAAAAAAAAAAGGGTGGGGGTTCCCCCAAATTTAATTACCAGGCCATAATGGATATTAAGGGGAACCCCGCTTCAAATTAAAAAAAAATGACATAGGGGTCACCCTAAATATCCATACCAGACCCTTCATGTCTGGGATGGATTTTAAAGGGAACCCTGGCCAAAAAAAAAAAAAATGGCGTGGGGCCCCCTCAAAATCCATACCAGACCCTTATCCGAGCACGCAACCTGGCAGGCCACAGGAAAAGAGGGGGGACGAGAGCGCCCCCTCCCTCCTGAACCGTACCAGGCCACATGCCCTCAACATTGGGAGGGTGATTTGGGGGTCTGTGACCCCTCAAAGCACCATGTCCCCATGTTGATGGGGACAAGGGCCTCGTCCCCACAACCCTGGCCATTGGTTGTGGGGGTCTGTGGGCGGGGGGCTTATCGGAATCTGGAAGCCCCCTTTAACAAGGGGACCCCCAGATCCCGGCCCCCCCTGTGTGAAATGGTAAGGGGGTACAAAAGTACCCCTACCATTTCACCAAATAAGTGACAAAAATTTTAAAAATGACAGGAGACGGTCTTTGACAATTCCTTTATTAAATTCTTATTTCTTCTGGTCTTCCTTCTTCCTTTCTTCATCCTTCGGTTTCTTCATCTTCTTCTTCCATCCTCTACCATCTTCTTCCATCTTCTTCTTCCATCTTCTTCTTCCTCCGATCCGCTTTTTCTTGCTCTGGTCTTCTCGTCCGGCATCTTCTTCCACGGCATCGGCATCTCTTCTTGGGCCGCTCCGCGCAATGGGAGGCTCCCGCTGTTTGAGGATTCGCTGCGTCTGACAGCTCTTTAATAACGGAGGGCGGGGCAGGTGACCCCGCCCCCTTTGACGCACGGGGAGGTCATGGGGACTTCCCTATGGCTTTCCCCACAACGTCAGAGGGGGGCGGGGGACGGCCCCCGCCCCCCTCTGACGTCATGGAGAAAGCCATAGGGAAGTCCCCATGAGTACCTGCCCTCTGTTATAAAAGAGCTGTCAGACGCAGCGAAGCCTCACACAGCGGGAGCCTCCCATTGCCAATGTTGAGGGCATGTGGCCTGGTATGGTTCAGGAGGGATGGGGGGCGCTCTCCCCCCCCCCTCTTTTCCTGCGGCCTGCTAGGTCGCGTGCTCGGATAAGGGTCTGGTATGGATTTTGAGGGGGACCCCATGCCATTTTTTTTTTGGCCAGGGTTCCCCTTAAAATCCAGCCCAGACCTGAAGGGCCTGGTAATTGATTTTGAAGGGGACCCCTACGTCATTTTTTTTTTTAAAAATTTGAAGCGCTTTTTTTTTTTTAACAATGACTTTTTTTTTATCAATGACTTTCAATGAATGACTGTTCTCTGTGTTACGGGATCTGGCAATTCATTAGCCGCGAGTGATTTTAAATAACTTTTTTTCCTTCAAAAAATGACACTTTGTGCAGGGACAGTTCTAAGCACGGGAAACATGCGCCCCTTCACAGTCATACTATACACACCCCCCCAGGTACGAAATTTAAAGGAATATTACACTTTAATTGTTTCACATTAAGCATTATTAAAATCACTGCTCATGAAAAAACTTCAGTTTTTTTAAAAAAAAAATGCATTGATACATGTCCCCTGGGGCAGGACCCAGGTCCCCAAACACTTTTTATGACAATAACATGCATATTAGCCTTTAAAATTAGCACTTTTGATTTTGAACGTTCGAGTCCCATAGACTTTAATAGGGTTCTAAAGTTCACACGAGCTTTAGGTCTGTTTGCAGGTTCTGGTGGGAACTGAACAGGGGGGTGTTCGGCTCATCCCTAGAGTGGAGTATAAGTTCATAATGGCAGATAGGATATTACCCTGAAGGCCAAATTTTTCCAGTACCTTAAGCATATATAACCAGTGTACTCTGTCGAATGCCTTTTATGCGTCAATGGACAACAGAAGGGAAGGCGTTCAGTTTTTCTCAGCAAAGTGTATAAGATTGACAATTTGTCTTGTTGCGTCTGAGGTCTGTCTCCCATGAACAAACCCCATTTGATCTTGATCAGGGTAGGTAAGACACACGTCAGACGTTTTGTTAAAATGTTGGCATAAATCTTCACATCCCTGTTCAATAGTTAGATCGCATGGAAGTTGGCAGGCATAGTGGGGTGTTTTATGGAGTTTTTATTAAATTATTCTACACTATTGGAGTTCTCTATTTGTATTTTATGTTAATTTCCAATTTGAGTTGATGTTGAAAGGTAATTAGACTCTGGTATGTATCCCTTGTATTGTCCTGTGGACTAAAGTTCTAAATGTGTATTGCCCTTTTTTATGTAAAGAGGTCCTACAGTCTCATGAGTTTTCCATCTTGATTTTCTGGTGATGGTGGTGTCTATTTCACAAGGGCCACGTTCGGGGAGATCACAATTTCCTATGTGCACCTTGATGTCTTTAATTTATGCTTGGATTGTATGAAAACAATTATTTATATTATTCCTTTGCGACAGCTCTTAAAACTGTATGTTAACATTTTTTATTTTTTATTTAAATAATTTTCTAGTGCTGCAATTGTTTTTTTGAACAATATCACATATGTGATTTTATATTTTGACAAAAGTAAATTAACAATACTGCTAAGGTAACATTATATTACCACACAAATGTGATACCAAATTTTATCAGCGCTGTCTTTGAAAATAGAAAATGTTGTGTCATGAAAATCATGATTGCTATTATTCTTTTCAAATTTGTTATGTTTCAAAAACATTTAGTATGGTTGAAGTAGTTTCCAACCATGTTTGTGCCACAGGTCCTATCATAAACTGTATCTCTGCATTGTGATAAAAAGTTGAGCATCATGGGATTCCTTTTGCAAACTTACACTGTACTGTATATTAAACTTTAATGTTTTATTTCTTTATAACTACTCTAAAATGATGAATGTTACATCTTACTTTATTTACCTCTGAAATGTCAAGACGTGTTTGTGTTTTGTCCACTGAGTACAATAACTAAGCTTGTAAATATGCTAAACATATTTCTTTCAAGTGCTTCTGGGAAAACCACCAAAGCCCTAAAGTGAAGTTTTCTGTTAAGTGACCAGGTAACATATGCATTTGATTGAAAAAAATAATAATTTAAGCACGTCTACTGCCTGTTTAGATATTTCTCTTTATAAATTACATTTTTTTTATGTCTCCAATCCAATCCACCTTGCAAGTTTCTTATGTTGGGGTGTGAATCTTCAGTGTTTCAGCCATTGCAAAGTTTGGCTATTTCCTGGACTAGGAGCACAAATAGTACAATTGGGTTTGAGCTTAAGCTGCAGAAAAATAATATATTAGAGTTCCACTTATAAACATCTCTATAATAATTTTGTATATGTAGATCATTTTTTTTTAATTTAGTAAGGAACAGAAATCTAAAATAGCAATAAAAGAGAACTGCAAAAATGCATCAGCAGACATTAAGAATCTGATATATAATATTCCATAATTAAATAATTCATATTTTAGATTTTGGTTAATATTTAAAATAGGAAGTAGTTTTTACATTTTATATTCTTTCAGGTAATACTTTTTCCACATACAAGTATGAGCCAATTCTGTAGAGATAGCAGTACTTCTTTTTAACTGCTCTTAAAACTGGTTAGTAGGAATGAGCAAACCATGTGAAGTTTGGTTTGCAGAAGGTTTGGCAAACCCAGTGAGAAATCTGTGAATCCAGAACACAATGCCGAACCCTATTGAAGTTTATGCATATCTAACATAATGACCTCCACTGTGCCACATCCATGACAACTGAAGCAAAATAGTTTCTAGGAAAGATAGCTATAGCAATGTTGAACTTTAATGGCACTGGCATGAGACAAACCACTTACGATAAAAGACAAAAAACTTTATTTACATTCCATAATAAAAACATTTGTGTTTATACACATGAATTTGTAAAAACATCAGTGTTTCCAATTTTATAGACCTGATACAGTATATATCCCAATGGACCAAACCAAATTCACTTGTGTGGAATACACTATACAAAGTAGATAGAGGTATGTAGGTCCAAATCCATAGGTCAACGCTTTTCAACTAATATGTGGCTTCCTCAGGACCATAGCCTGTGGGGTATCAACATGAGCAAGTAAAACAAACAACATTACTATATGCATATAAATATGCATACGTACATATTATTTAGAAGATACAAAATAAATTTAGCAGGTGGTTATTTTTAAAATGGTGGGATGTCAGCACACATCATCAGTCTCTCGGGTGGACACAGGGGAGCCCCTAAAAAATGTAAGTTTATGAAAGCTGTTACCTGATATTTTTCTGGCCTTTTTCTGTATTAAAAAACAATTATTTTTGTTTAAGTTTTCAAGAAGAATTACAAAACAGAGACTGCCTGTAAACAGCAAAACTAGTACAGCATATTCTATTCACAATGGAAACATCCAGGAATTAGGAACCTCTCTACATATCAAGCACAAAAGTAACATTAGTCATAACAATAGGGTGATTAATGGCATGACTCATCCAGCAAGCAATCAAAAGGGCAGTGGAGGAGCATGTTATATAACGTAAAGTGTGAGAATTAATCAATCATAAGGAATCTTACAAAGTGCATTCAATTTTAGACCGTGAGGGGTGATTTAACCCCCGACACCTTATCAAACATGCAAGGTACTCCTCTATTAGTGTAAGTTGCTCTGTGTAATAGAAGGGCCATATTAACTAAAGCTTTCCAAGATGTTACATTTGGGGATGCAGTCTTATTCCTTGAAAGGATAATACGTTTCCTTGCATAGTACAATAATAGGGTAAGTAGAGTACTTATAACTCTAGTAGGGGCTAAAGCATCCCCATCTCTCAGCATGGACTCTAAACCTGAAGGACTAAAGGAGACAGGAGTATACCCAAATTGTGACTGGTAGGCATGCCGCAACTGTATATATTGAAAGAACTGAGCATTTGGGAGATGATATAAGGATTTGAGCTCATCAAAGGGTCTCGGTACTCCATTTTTAGTAATTTTTTGTAATATCACAGTTTCTTAACTCCATAACTCGTCCACACTATGTGGTCCTCATATGTGTAAAACAGGTAAAGGTTGTGATTTTTTCCACAGCAGAGTATAGGGCGAAGGTTGAAAGGGGCCCCCAAATTCCTCCTAATGGGTTACCCTCAAGACCCACATGACAGATCTTATGGAGCTAGTTTGAGTATGAGGAGATTGTGATCCTCTATGAACTGAATGGACCAATGCTTCATAAGAACCCCCCCACCCACTAGCCTCTAAGGCTACTACAGCATCATCAAATGGGCTGGTCAACAACCTATGTGCAAATACAAGTTATCCAGCCAAAAAATATTTCTAAAAGTTAAGCACTGCCAAGCCCCCTTCCTTCCAAGGTTGTTACAAGACTACAAGATGGATTCTGGGGGTGCCTAACAGCCAAAGAAATGCAGAAATTAGTCTATGGAGGGAATGAAATACAGAAATAGTGGAAGAAATTTCATTTTGACCAGAATCATTTTCTCGATCAACGGGAGTGGGAGGTTTCTCCAGGCATTAATCCAGGCATTAATCCTTTGTTTGAAGTCTGTTTACTAAATAAGACACTGAATTAGTAATGGTAATACCTAGATATTTCACCTCCTTTATCCATTGTAAAGGATAAACAGGAGAGGACGGCAACCCGGCAGCCTGACTGAGGGGGAAGGACCTTGGACTTAAACCAAAAAAGATGCCACATGATCTAAAATCGCTAGTGCAGAGGCCAAGGAAATGTCTGGGTGATCTAAAAGCAATACAACATCTTCTAAATATAGAACTGTCTTTTCTTCTAAGCTACCTACCTTTAGGGCCGTCTCCAGCATAAGGCAGTCAAGGCGGCCGCCTGAGGGCACCAAGAGAGGTAGGGGGGCAAAGCCAGGGGTTCCCCAAGAGTTGCTTACGATGACGCCGACCCTTCTCCAACCTGTACACAGTTCAGCTCATCCACACACTGACAGGAGGTGGCGCAGCACAGACCTGGCTGGGCGCTGTTAAGTCCCCCCGCTCTGCTCGCATTGCCTTACGACAGCCCCGGCCCGGCCCTGCCTAGTACTGCACTCCTCCTCTCCTCCTCCTCTACCAGCTCGAGACTATAACACTGACACTTAAAGTTATTGCCCCTCCTTCCCTTGAGGCGAGGGAGGATCGCTGGATCATGAAGAAAAAAGATTCCTCCCTCCTGGCTGGGCTGTAGCAACGCCTCCATTTCAGCAGCATATAGAGCATGAGGGAAGACGGGGGCCTGGGGGGGAGCCTGGAGCCAAGTGACACCAGGAGGACAGACCCAGCAGAAGGCACAGGAGGAGCACGATTGGCAGTGGTGGTACAGCACAGATGAAGATTTCCCTCTCTCTCATCTCTGTGGAAGGTGAGGCAAGCAAGCTGTGTATATTATTGTACCAGGCCTGCCCTTGTGCCATGTATGCAATCTCTGACTGTCCCATGTGCCATGTGTGCAATCTCTGACCGCTCAGTGTGCAATGCATGCGATATCTGACCGACCCGCGTCCAATGCGTGCAATCTCTAACCATCCTGTGTGCAATGATGTATGCAATCTCTGACCGTCCCATGTGCCATGATGTATGCAATCTCTGACCGTCTTGTGTGCAATGCGTGCAATCTCTGACCGTTCCGTGTGCCATGAGTGCAATCTTTGACCGTCCCACATGCCAAGCGTGCAATCTCTGACCATCCTGTGTGCAATGCATGCAAACTCTGGCCATCCAATGTGCCATGCGTGCAATCGCTGACTGTCCCGTGTACCATGCATGTAATCTGACCGTCCCGTGTACCATGCATGCGATCTATGACCGTCCTGTGTGCCATGATGTATGGATTCTCTGATTGTCCCATGTGCCATGCGTGCAATTTGACCATCCCGTGTACCATGCATGCAATCTCTGACCGTCCTGTGTGCCATGATGTATGCAGTCTCTGACCGTGCCATGTGTCATGCATGCAATCTCTGACCATCCCATGTGCCATGATGTATGCAATCTCTGACCGTCCCATGTGCCATGCATGCAATCTCTGGCCATACCGTATGCCATGTATACAATCTCTGACTGTCCTGTGTGCCATGCATGCAGTCTCTGACCGCCTCTTATGCCATGCATGCAGTCTCTGACTGTCCAGTGGGCCATGTATGCAATCTCTGACCGCCCCGTGTGCCATTTTCTGTAAGTTAAACACACACTCTAAGCACTAGAACTATTATAGCTTAATGGAGCACAAATAAAGTGTATGCCATATTGGGGGAGGGGGTGCACCATAATGCACCTTCGCCTGTGTAGTCAAAAATCCTTGCACCGGCCCTGCCCACCTTGATGCTGCAAACTGAAGAGGAGGTACATAATGCAAGTGCAATAGGCTTCATCATTAGGGCAAAAGGTCCAGGTGACAAAGGACCTGCCTAGTGCCATGGCCAACTGGGAAAAGTTCTGATAGCTTGCCACCTGTTTTAATAGCAGTCACTGGACTATTATAAAGCAGCTGTATCCACTGAAGGAACACTTCACCAAACTCCATACATCTCAATACTTTCTTCGTATAGACTCAATCTACGGAGTCAAATGCATTCTCCAGATCTAAAAAAAAATGCATGATTATCAAGATCATCAGGATGGAGCTCAATATAGGTAAAAACTCTCCTCAACTTAATTTCTGTTGCTTTACTGGGCATAAAGTCCAACTGGTCAGAGGACACCAGGAGGTGGGGCACTTTAGTGATACTAGTGGTTAACATTTTGGTTAGGATTTTAAGATCCATATTGAAGAGGGCAATGGGTCTAAAAGGATGAACACTGTAAGGGGTCTTTGTCAGGCATAGCCAGCAAGATCACATGGGCCTTATAAAATAACTGAGGCAGAAAATTTGTACATAAGCACTCCTTATACAGGTGCTATAACTGGGGGGACAAACCCTCAGCATAATACTTATACCACTCCGCCGGGAGCCCATCAGGTCCCAGAGACTTACAAATGGAAATAAACACCGCGCTGATCCTATACTTAAAAAATGTGTGATGACCGCAGTCATCTAAACAAGTGAAAAAAACAATTATATATAAATAATAGCAGCAGCTAAAAAATTGTGAGATAGACACAATAAACAAGACAGAATAATACAAAAAAGAGACTTACAGTTGGGAAAGGAGACAATAGCAGGGGCGCACCCGCCTCCTCAGTTAATAGAGCATCAAGCACAGTCCTAGCTTCTGCAGAAAGAGTGAGTAGTGGAATTTCATTCAAAAAGGCAGATATGTCTATGACAGGGATATGCAATTAGCGGACCCCCAGCTGTTGCAGAACTACAAGTCCCATGAGGCATAGCAAGACTCTGACAGCCACAAGCATGACACCCAGAGGCAGAGGCATGATGGGACTTGTAGTTTTGCAACAGCTGGAGGTCCGCTAATTGCATATCCCTGGTCTATGACATCAAAACCTAGTAGGGGAGAATATAAAAATTTACAAAATTCCACAAATGCCTAGAGAACTCCCTCACCAGAGGTCTGGAGAGTACCATCATGGGAGTAGATACAAGGTATGACCATAGGGGTATGGATGGCCACAGTCAATAGAGCCAATAATTTACCAATTTAGTCACCCTTTTTTCGAAAAGATTTTCAGCACTTTTTTGGATGTTACATTTAGTCCAGTTGCGGTACTTTAAAATCAAGTCTCTCCTAGCTTGTTGAAGGGCCAACAAGGAGTCTGGGGAGGGGTCAGTTGCATGCAACTGGGCAATGTATTTATCTTGTAGTGCCTAAACAGTCCTGTTCTGACTTACTGTTGTGGCCTTAATAGCCAAAATATATTCCCCCCATATGACTGCCTTAAAGGAATCCCAGACAATTTGCGGGTTGGGGGAGTCCACATTGATCAGCCAGTATGTGCTCAAATGTGCCCAAATGTGCTGTCACTACCAGCTTGACCTCAGGCTCCGCCACCCAATATGGGTGAAGCTACCAGGTGTGAGGGGATCTGCCATCAGATAATTGCAACAAGTTTGAAGAGTTTGAAATACCCACAGTAAGATACGTGGCATCAACTACCCAGGGTAAAAGGGCAGCATTGGCAAAAGCCTTATCAATGCTGCATGAGGAATGGAAAACAACTGATAAATAGGAGTATTGCCATGTAGCAAGGTGTTGCCACCTCCAAAGCTCTGTAAGCATGGCTAAGTCAGCCCAGGTATCCAGTTCTAAATTAAGTGTTCTAGAGGGATTAGACATACTAAAATGATATAATGAACAGCTCTATGAAAAGGAGGTGTCACATAAACAGGAATCACGGCTATTTTATGGGAGTCAATTTTGACAGTTAAATATTTCCTATCAGGGTCAGAGAACACTTGATTTATTAAGCATCTAAAACATTTATACAATACAATAGAAACTCCTCTTGCATAAGAAGAAAAAGTAACATGGAACATTCTTTGGATCCGGTTTCTTTTTAAAGACAAATTTCTGTTGCCAAGTAAATGGGTCTTTTGCAAATGTGGGGATTGTGAGATATCAGGTATTATGGGATTAAAGACCTTTTAAACGTAAAATGTAACCCCCAGACATTCCAGGACCCGTAGGTTAGACATCATGGTACTTTTAAATGTATGAAATTACATGGATTAATAGAGAGGCCCAAAAGTTATTCAGAGAGTTACACCGTATCCACCACAGGCAAAAAAAATGCAAAAGAGACATGAGGGAAAAAACAAAAAGGAAAAAGAAACATAACCCACAAAATAACATCTTTGTTTCTCTGACAATATAACTACGCCAGATAGACTTTATAGCCCAAAAAAATGGAACACACAGGAATGCCCAGCACTCAAAAAGAAGGGGTAAGAATGGAAAAAACATGTCCTCACAGCAGGAGCAAATATTTTTGGCAGGAGAAAATCCAGGAAGGAGTCCAAAGTAACAGCAGCAACTAGTAGATGACCATATTCCAGGCTAGGTTCCAAAATACCAAGTCAGGGCAAGGAGTCCATCCAGTCGTCAGCCGAGGCAGGGGTATCAAAGTATAGGGTGGATCCATTGTGTAGGACTTGCAGCTTGCTGGGCTATAACATGCTGAATTGAAGGCCCTTCTGCCGAATCCATCACCTTACATCCACAAATGATCTCCTGCATTTATTTAGCTCCGGGGAAACATTGGGGAAGAAGTGTAGCACAGCAGCAATCTCATAACACAGATTTTGTTGCGTCCAAGCCTCAGCCAGAATAAGATCCCTGTCTTGTAAATTAAGGAATCGAATGAAGAAGAGTGCCTGGGGTCCTGGAGCCAGTGGGGACTCTATGCACCCTCTACACCTGGTAAGCAGGAAAAACCTGTTGTAAATGCAGGACCTGTGAGTGATTCTTCAAAGATGGCAGGATGATCAACCTCAGCCCCCTCCGGGAGGCCAACCGCTCACACATTGTTGTGGCAGAGTCTATTTTCAGCATCCTCTAAGCGCTCTATTAGGGGTTGCACCGTACATTGCAGCTCAGACAGGGTACAGGCATATGAGGAGTTGGTGTTCTTCACAACAGAGAATCTGGTCTCAGCTGTGCTGAGGAAACCACAAAGTCCTACCTAATGAGCCCACACTCCAGTGCCAGTGAGTCAATCTTAGTCATAAGAGAAGTCCTACTTGTCTCTGAAGTGGCAGATACCTACAGTGGGGCAGCAGCAAGAAGCTTTGCAGGTCCATCTCCAGCCTCTGAAGCCATGGCAGGCATGCTCTTCTACTCAGTCTGCACCGCTACTGAGAGCCAGTTGAGAAATGTGCAGGCAAGATGACCGTGCCACATGTAGCTGTTGGGGAGCTCTAGGACCCCCTGGAGGCTTGTTTCTGAGCTGGATAGTGCTTAGAAGGCATGGTCAGTGAGGGGCCTGGTCTCCAGGTCGGATGAACCAGTTTGCTGAGCAGGATGGCTAATGTGTGCTCCCCAAGGCCAGGATAAAATCACAGGATAATGGGAGCCTCTGCAGAACATTTCCAAGCTCACTCACATCCCAGCCATGCCTCCCCTTTCTGGCATTTTAGTTAATATACATTTTTTTTGGTAAAAAGGGGAATGGGTACCTGGGCGCTGCCATGGGAGACATATACCATTCCAAAATAATAGCAATCAGTGTTGATTATGTGGCTTAAAGGACAATATTTAAAATAAGCAAATCCTTTAAAAGAAGCTGCTTGGGGGATGATGTAATGCTGCACACAAAGTTACAAAACTGTACATTTTAACCCTCCAAATGTAACATTAAAAAAATTGCTGCTGCCGTACAATTATATATTTGCCATCCAACATCTCCAGCCAATTTACTTACAAAAAAAAACAGTCAGTAAGGGATATGTCGGATATGTCATTTTGTGGAAGGGCAACATTATCATGCATCAGGTCATTTTGGTGACAGGTCATTGTGATTGGCACTGGATCTACATTAACATTACTGGGCATGTGCTTTATGGCGAACATTTTTAATGGAATTTTTGCTAACTCTTTTGCTGCCACTGACTAAAGGTCGACATTGGCAGCAGCAGTAGGGGTATTTACCTACACTCCCAGCTGATACACATCATCCAGTGATGTAGATCCGGTGTCAATTATGGTGACTTACCCCCAGGACAACCTGCCACCTGACAATGTTGCCATGATGGCATTTCTCATTACTGCTGCAAAATGACAGATCCTCAGACAGCTTCTGTTTTTTAAACAAGCTGGCCAGGGTTTCTGGGTAATGTCACTGACCAAATATGGTCATTACCATACATTTTCAACGATGTCACCCAGGATCTCCAGGATCAACTGCACCCAGCTGGGTTTGGGTAAAGTGTACACATTTAAATCCATTTATAGAAGTAGGAGCCCCCACAATGTGGTACATTAACTAAAGACATTGACATTTAGGTTCAGTTAACATTGTTTCATTCCACTGCAGTAGGTTTAAGCATACACATTTACAAGCAGTATTTGTATGTTAAAATGCAATGTGTTTAGGCAGCACATTCACAAAACCAGACCAGAATCACCATAACACATAATGGGCCTACTGTACTGTGCATTTGGGTGAATGGCACTACAACAGAGGGCTGTGTGTTATCATGCATTGCAGTAATGTGCAATACCACAATGCATATGTTTGAGACAAGTTTATTTGTTAAAGCAACTCAAGACAGCACAAAAGCAAGTATATTGCTTTCATTGTCATCTCATAGATTTCTAGTAGTCCCTATATATCAATTATGTAAAAATGCTCCTTCCCTTCAAAGTTTTGTTAGCTAGTCTCTGTCTGTCTGGATAAAATAGCATCATCCCTTCTTTCCCAGTTTGTTGGAATTGTAGAGGCCAACGAATAGAAAATAATAAATGTTTACACACAATTGGAAAGAAGGAATGATAAAGTAAAACTGAAAGATGGTAAAGTAGATTTTTTTTCAATTTAGGGATAGCTAGAGAATCATGACATTGAAACCAAAGCAATACAGTGCATATAACAGTCTCTCAGAAAAGTAACTTTTACAAAGGATAGCAAAAAAAATGCATTGTGTATAGTTATACCCCATGTACACAAACCCATTAACAAAACCCCTGCAACATGAAAAGAAGTGATAAATCGCTAGAATATAAAATCCAGTGTTACAATGCCAATCATTATATAACACTTTCCACACATACTGTATGATCACATTTATGACCTCTACTTAACCACTTGCCGCCTGCCATACAGCAGAATGACGACGGCAAAGTGGTTTCAAAATCCTGACCGGACGTCATGACGGGATCAGGATATTGAGTCACTGCGCGACCCCGGGGGCGCGCATCACGGCAATCGTCGTTGCAGGGTGTCAGTCTGACACCTCGCAACTACGATCTCGGTAAAGAGTCTCCGATGGAAACTCTTTACCTAGTGATCAGCCGCATACAATCACGGCTGATCACAGTGTAAATAGGAAGAGCCGTTGATCGGCTTTTCCTCACTCCATCTGTCAGACGCGAGTAGAGGAGAGCCGATCGGCTGCTCCTCTGACAGGGGGGGATGTCCTGATCGATTATCGGCGCAGCCCCCCTGAGGGTGCCCACACTGGGCCACCAGGGATGCCACCAGACCACCAGGGATGCCCAGCACCAGGTATGCCACCCCAGACCACCAGGGATGCCAGTCAGTGCCCACAATGGATGCCAATCAGTGCCCACAATGGATGCCAATCAGTGCCCGTAATGGGCATCACTGATTGGCATGCATTATTGTTTGGCACTGATTGGCATCCATCAGAAAAATACATTACACTACAATGCCGCTGATTAGTCCCCATCCGTGCCGTCTATCAGTGCCTATCCATGCCACCTATCAGTGCCCATCCATGCTCATCCGTGCCGCCTATACATGCCCATCTGTGCTGCCTATCCATGCCAATCCGTGCCACCTATCAGTGCCAAATTGTGCTACCTATCCGTGCCCATCAGTGCCACCTATCAGTGCCACTTCATTGGTGCCACCTCATCGATGCCCATCAGTGCTGCCTTATCAGTGCCCGTCAGTGCAGCCCCATCAGTGCCCATCAGTGAAGTAGAAAACTTACTTATTTACAAAGTTTTGAAACTGAAACAAAGACATTTTTTTTTCAAAATTGTTTATTGTTTATTTGTTTAGCAGAAAATAAAAATCTCAGAGGTGATCAAATACCACCAAAAGAACGCTCCGATCCGAAAAAGTGTGACGGAGGAAAACCCTATTTTTCCATCCGTCTGCGGATCGGGTGACGATCAACTCTACGGTCCGTCATCATCCGATCCCCCATAGGGGAGAGCGGCGCTCTGACAGATCCGTCCCTGCACAGAGTGCAGAGACAGACCTGTCATCTTCCTGCTCAGCGGGGGATCGACAGAGCGATCCCCCGCTGAGCAGAGCGGGCTCCGTACATGGACACGTCCGTGTGAAAGACCCCTTACTCATTGTGACTGCTGTAAGTTTTTTCATGTCCTATACATGGCCAAAAAATCTTTAGGCGTTTGTACTCCACCCAACCCCCTCTCTTCCTCTGCAGCTCTCCAGCCAGTTAAAGGAGCATTGCAAGTTCCAAAAAAATAAAATGTGTTCTTTTTGAACCCCTTTAGTAACCATTATTTAACCCTAATTAAGCATAATTAATGCCTTCCTCCCCTTAAATATTTTTTTTTTTTTGCAGTTTGTTTTTTTATTTCAATTTTTTTTTTACAATTCGTTGTTAAACTTTTTCATGTTTATTTAATTTAGTCATTATTTTTTAGTGAGGCATTTAAAAAAAAGTGCAACATTGAAATATAACAACTTAATCTCATTTGCTAATAACTTCATTATCCTTTGTAATTGAAAGAACATTTTGTGTCATTAAACACAGGACAAATTATAGAATAAAATGTGCACTTTTATCAACAGAAATGTTTGTTATGTTAACAGTAATTCTGGTCACACTAAACAAATGTGCATTTTGCATTTTGGCAATGTTATCACTGATATGATAGATCCATGGCTTGAATATAAAAACAGTTTTGGTCTACAGGGGTGAGAGGTGAAGCTGTATAACATAACCAGTAAACATATGCCTGTTTCAGCACAGAGGGGGATCTCTAACACATATATATATAGCACAGAATTTCATCATTCAGTCCACTGTAAATGAAGCACCACTATTTAAACTGCATAACATTTATCTAGAGGCACTACATGTTCTTATAGGATGAAACGTTATTGTTTGCATTCATTGTATAAGAACATGAAGTTATGTGTGGGTGAATGGTTGATCTCTTGGTTTACATAGCGGTGTTTTCTTAACAGTGTAAGAACATATTACTATTTGAACTAAGACTTTACAGATATCACATTTACTTACCCTCCTTTCCCAAGTCTATCATTATTTTTTTTTTTACATTTTAATCAGGAAATTTTAAAATGTTACATATAAATAGCATTTACAACTTGCAGCCAAAAGTCAATGGCTGGTGAGGATTGCTTGACATTAACCGCTTGCCAACCACCTAACATAGATATAAGGCTGCAAGGCACTCCCAGGTAATACCACTAATAATACCACCAAAATAAAGCACTATTTGTGGAATAAAAAGGGCATACATTTTGTTTGGGTACAGTATCGCAGGACCGCACAATTGTCAGTTAAAGTAGCAAAGTGCCGTATTGCAAAAAATTGGCCTGGTCATGAAGGGAGGTAAACCTTCTGGAGGTCAAGTGGTTAAAGGTGGGCAAAAGTTAGTTGGCATTTGCCAGGTGCTGCTGATGGGCAACTGTGATGATAAGAGGCAGGTGATTGCTGAGGCAATAAAGGAAGGCTTTGTTAACCACAGCACCAATGATATGCTTGTGCTGTTTATCACAGGAACTGATCCATGAGATGGACCTTGTTTGACAGCGGCTGGCATTTCACCTGTGTCACAGTTGGAGATCCCTGCTCTGTGTGATCCGGACATTTCTCCTCTGTGGTCCCTGTGCAGTTTAGCAGCAGTAAAATATGGCTGGTGGGCAGGTGGCGGCCGGGGGTGGGGGGGGGGTTGGGTGTTGGGGGCAGTGATATGACTTTGGGAGAGGAAGTTAGTGCTGGCAAGGAGCAGAGGAGGAGACCACCCCCATGGGTGGTACAGACCGGGGATCTGTAAGTTCCGTCCTCCCACTACAGCAAGCAGGGATGGAATTACATCCCTGCTTGCTGTGTACCAAACTACAAATGAGCTGTGCCAAGGGGGAATATCAGCCACCCGTCTTACAAACAGAAAATCCCTGGCAAGTAACAATTTTATTTGATACATTAGGCTATTACAGAGGAACTACTGAGCTAAGAAGAAGATGGATGCCACATGGAAAAAAGTTTTTCCCCTCCATTAAGTTCTAAAAACATGCAAGCTCTTCAAGACCCTTCAGGTTTCTATGGCATTGTATACGTTAGCCAATAAAAGGTATAACTTAAATTTAAAATTGTCCATATTATCCGTATTACTTACCATCATTGTATCATTTTCATTGTAGAGAGCCATGAGACCCCAGAGTGCTATATATAATATAGTAATAATTCATAATAATAGTTCTAATAATATCAAAACACTGCTTAGAGGCTTATTTATGAATATTTTTTTACAAATAATGTATTTTACAGAAGATTTACACAACCTTCACAAATCCTCCATCCAGGATTTATATATCTTTCACATTAAATTTAAAAATGTGTGAATATTGGGTAAAATCTGTTGAAATCTTGTTTGAAAAAGAATTCCCCGCAAAGAAAAAATAATAAAAAAAAAACGGCTTAGGATCCCCCCAATATACCCTATGCCATTGTTTAAAAAAAAAAAAAAAACTCTCATACTCTAAAGTTGTCTCCCTTACTTTGAAAAAACAGCTCTACTTTACATGAACCCTCTGGAATGCATTCTTGGCCCGTATCAAGCTTCCCTCTGTCAATTACTTTTTTATCTCCAACCCCTTTAAAGGGTTATTAAACCCAAAACCAAACATGTAATATACAGTCTTTCAGCTTTCCAATCCTTAGATGTGGTGGCTGGTTTAGTTTTCTTTTTTAGGCTTTTCCGCCTCTATTTTCACTGGGTGATCTGGTCAGTAACACCCCTCCTGTATTAGAGTTCCCCAGTCTGCATAACTGAACACAGGGGGCAAAGCAGACAGCAGCATTGTCAGTCTAGGGGGGAGGGCAGTGCAAACAATTGAAAATAAATAGTGCAGCGCTTTTAAAACAAGTGTCCCTGTCTCACATGAGGCAACGCAGGGGAATATGAACCTGCACGCAAAAATGTAAGATAGGCGTTTTTATGGTGAAAACACTCTTAGTCAAGTGTAACAATAAAAGTTTTTTCCAACTTATATCAATATGCTGGCCAAAAAGGCCGTATTTTTATAGATAACAGGTCAAGATGATTGTGTTAAAGCAACCAACTAGATATAGTATTAGCATGAAATCTACGACCACCTGTTCAAAAATATAAAATCCCTGTGAGGAGAATATAGATTTTCAAACGTGATTTAAATGCTATGCGATTTCTAAAAAATCGCAAAGGAAAAAATATGACACAATGGTGAAAAAATATTAGAAATTCAAGTACAGTTAATAGAGCTTTTCAACTCGTGTTAGAAGCGTAACTCAAAAGTGGGGCATATTCCTGTAAAATATTAAGGCGGTGAATGTGTTACATCTACCTCAATGCGACTATTATGTGGGATATCTGTCCACCTAATCTCTATAACCTCTATATATCAAAACAGGTTACAAGCAAGATGGTACAATTAAATAACGTGACCTTAGAGGACAGTGCATGTAAAATCGCAGTGAATATACAAAAATAAATCAATAAAGTGACTTTTGTGCAAATAAACGACTATACACTAAAGAAAAAAGTTCCATATGCACCCGATTTCACTAAATGGTAAAAGGTGGTTTATGGTTTATCCCTATAAGACCAAGATAACCTCAGACTTGTTGGGGCTATTTTGGACAATATTTTGTGCAATATATCAAACTATATGAAATGGTGAGCAAACAATGAAAATTAGTGTAAAAGATCAAGAAGTCCGTCTCTATAATGTAATCTTCAGGTTTACAGTGGTGACATGTAACTGTATTAGTATAATCCTCGGGGAGGTATAAGGTGTCACTTAAACCTTTCCTAGATGTTCCTGGCTGCAAATCGACTCAGCGATCTCTAAAAAAACTTTTCTCCCATAAACACATATGCAGGTGGTGATCAGGGTACTCTTACCGGATCAGATGGACTCAGGCCTTTCGGTCATGAGTCTAAAGTGCCTGGACCGGATTCACCGGATTTATGGGAACAGTGTTGCAGCCAGCCGTATCATCTGTAGGTTTCTAAAACGTACCCTCTTACTCACCCAAAAAGCTGGTTGTGGATTCTCTGGACCAGAAATGTGGGGGTCCTGATTGCAGTCCTCACCGAAATTTAGCTCAACAGGAGATATAGAAAAAAAGGGAAATGACTGTAAAAAAGCATGTAAGCATGTAAGCATGTACCCCAGTTGAAGCCTTTGTGAGGCAAAACATGTAGGGTTAAACGCTTGCTTGAGCCACTATTATTTTCTTGCGCCTACTTTTTAGAATTTTATATTATTTTTATCTGATGGAGAAATCTTTCCAATAAAAAAGCCCAAATTTTAATTTTGGAGTTACACTATGAGGAGTCGTTTCCCTTTTTTTCTATATCTCCTGTTGAGCTAAATTTCGGTGAGGACTGCAATCAGGACCCCCACATTTCTGGTCCCGAAAATCCACAACCAGCTTTTTTGGTGAGTAAGAGGGTACATTTTACCCAAGAAGAAACCTACAGATGATACGGCTGGCTACAGCACTGTTCCCATAAATCCTGTGAATCCGGTCCAGGCACTTTAGACTCATGACCAAAAGGCCTGAGTCCATCTGATCCGGTAAGAGTACCCTGATCACCACCTGCATATATGCCCTGAGGTGTTTATACACCTACATTAGACTCTTTTTGAAAATAAAACCTATGTATGCCCTTATGAGAGAGGGCATCGCGACTCCAAACCAACCATCCTCTGCTGTGCCAATACCGTATCTTCTTTCTTGGTTTTAACAAGGTGGAACAACCATCTCTGCATCATTACACATGTGAGTGTATATGACCAATCTTGTTGTCTGTTACATAGTTTTATGTTTTTTGTGATATTTCCCTTAAGAAAATACACAATACCTATCAACCAATGCCATTTATGCTCGTTTTTTGAACACTGTTCCCATAATGTACCCTATCATGTTAAACTTACATATAAATATACCTTTTATATTTAGGATATAACTATAGACTCGACAATACGACCACTGAAGAAGGAGGAATGTTCTCACTCCGAAACGCGTCTGGTCCAATGTCATATATCAGATTGTGAAAAACGTTTTTGATGCATTTTAATATTATATGTTGTACATGTTTTGTAGTCTTTACTTTAAAGATACATTTTTCACCATTATACTTCATTAATAAATATTTTGTTATTTCATAGAAATTTAGTGTCTCTCTTTGGGAAAGTATGGTAGTGCCGATTAAAAGTCCACAAACATAGGGGAAAATCCTTTTTCTTTTTCTCTTTAATACCGGATGTGGCACACACCCTCTAAATTCTCCCAAATTTTGCTAAGCCAGTTGACCTAACCCAATTTTGTCTGCATATATGTTTATGGGAGAAAAGTTGTTTAGAGATCGCTGAGTCGATTTGCAGCCAGGAACATCTAGGAAAGGTTTAAGTGACACCCTTTACCTCCCCGAGGATTATACTAACACAGTTACATGTCACCACTGTGAACCTGAAGATTACATTATAGAGATGGACTTCTTGATCTTTTACACTAGTTTTCATTGTTTGTTCACCATTTCATATAGTTTGAACTATTGCATAAAATATTGTCCAAAATAGCCCCAACAAGTCTGAGGTTATCTTGGTCTTATAGGGATAAACCATAAACCACCTTTTACCATTTAGTGAAATCGAGTGCATATGGAACTTTTTTCTTTAGTGTTTAGTCGTTTATTTGCACAAAAGTCACTTTATTGATTTATTTTTGTATATTCACTGCGATTTTACATGCACTGTCCTCTAAGGTCACGTTATTTAATTGTACCATCTTGCTTGTAACCTGTTTTGATATATAGAGGTTATAGAGATTAGGTGGACAGATATCCCACATAATAGTCGCATTGAGGTAGATGTTGTAACACATTCACCTCCTTAATATTTTACAGGAATATGCCCCACTTTTGAGTTACGCTTCTAACACGAGGTGAAAAGCTCTATTAACTGTACTTGAATTTCTAATATTTTTTCACCATTGTGCCATATTTTTTCCTTTGCGATTTTTTAGAAATCGCATAGCATTTAAATCACGTTTGAAAATCTATATTCTCCTCACAGGGATTTTATATTTTTGAACAGGTGGTCGTAGATTTCACGCTAATACTATATCTAGTTGGTTGCTTTAACACAATCATCTTGACCCGTTATCTATAAAAATACGGCCTTTTTGGCCAGCATATTGATATAAGTTGGGAAAAACTTTTATTGTTACACTTGACTAAGAGTGTTTTCACCATAAAAACGCCTATCTCACATTTTTGCGCGCAGGTTCATATTCCCCTGCGTTGCCTCATGTGAGACAGGGACACTTGTTTTAAAAGCGCTGCACTATTTATTTTCCATGTTCTACACAATCAAGTCTGATTGTTGTGCCAACTGCTAGACACTACCTGGGTTTGGCGCAGTAATTTCTCCATATTTTCAGTGCAAACAATTGCTAGCAGATTTAAATACACTAACAAATTGAAGCCAATCTCTAGATACTACATTATAAGCAGTTACAGCAAACTGTTTTTTGCTTTTGGGATAAAGGTTTTATATGTATTAATAAAAGCACCCCTGCCAGTGTTAAATGGTTTGTCTCATCCCTGTAAACTGATGCATCTGGAAGAAAGCTTGTTCTGTTAAAAAAATAACAGACTTACTGACCAGATCGATAAATGAAAATAGAAGAAAGAAAGCCAAATAAATAAAAAAAAGTTATTACAGTCATTGCATCTAAGAATTGGTAAGCTGCAACATCATATCGTAACTGTTTGCTTTAAGGTTTAATACCACTTTAAAGAGGACGTAAACCCTGATGGGTTTTACTTCCTCTTTTATTACCTGCAAAGGTAAAGCATAATGGGCTACTATGCATCGCTACTATGCTACTATGCATCCGATGCATTAAGGTAAAAACACTTCTGGCAGTGACCAGCCCCCCAGCCCCCCCTCCCCCCTGTTTTACTTACCTGAGCCCTAGAACTTGACCCACGGGGATGCGCTGTCTCTCTGCCGGGATTCTTGGCTCTTGATTGGATAGATTGAGAGCAGCACAGCCATTGGCTCCCGCTGCTGTCAATCAAATTCAATGACGCGGGTGCTGGGGGGAGGGGCCGGGTCCTGCATTCGGCCTCTATGGACGCTGAATGCTGTACTCGGGAGCGCACCCGCAAGGTAACCCCCCTGGGATAGCGCTTCTCCCAGGGGGTTATCCAATGTGGGGCGGAGCCACGAGGGCCGCCAAGGGACCCCAGAAGAGCAGGTTCGGGGCCACTCTGTGCAAAACGAGCTGCACAGTGGAGGTAAGTATGATATGTTTGTTATTTAAAAAAAAAAAAAAACCTTTAGTGTCACTTGAACATTCTGGTTAATGTTTATACCCCAGCTAAATCTCAGCTGATCAATCTAACCTCTTTTTTTACTTGATGCAAAGGACACACACTTCTACTGATGATAACGCCTGTGATCTTGTATTATCCCACCTTTACCGTACTTACAAACTCTCCTCCCCATGCCCCCTCCCTGACTTTTTCCATTTACATAGTCTCCCATGTCAGGCTATCATGAATGTTGCTTTTCAACTCATCCAAATTATCAACTGTTCAGTGACCACTGCTCTGCTCTGCCAATACCTCCTTCTGCTAATCCAATGTATAAAATTCTAAATACAAACAGCAACTTAAAAAAGTCACCCCCAACTCTGCCCCTAGCTGCATCACTGTCTGAAACTCAAATGTCACTTCTACAGAACCTGTCCCACTATATGGAATGCCTCCCTCAGCTCATCTTCAGCATTCATTACCTGTTGTATCACCCCTCCCTTTTAGATTTTAAGCTCTCTTGTATTTCAACTATAGTATATCCCTTTCCCTGATGAAAAACATAATAATAATAATAATATACAGTATGCGAGTTATAGGAAAGGAAAATACCCCTTAACTGTAGAAAAATGATGTGTACAATGCAAAATAAGGTAGTAGGGTATTATGGTTACATAAAAAATATTTTTGTGTGTGTTTTTTTTTTTTTTTAACACTCACAGACTGAATTCATGTATTTAATTTTAAAGGATGTTACCAGAGCAGGAAATACAATTCCCTTATGACTATATAATCAAGCAACTCTTTCTAAATATTTGAAAACATCATAAGATGCCTTTTCACTTTGGATCAATTTGTATTTTAAATCCAGTGGTGCTTAAAAATAAAACCCAAAGCATCACCCTAAAGCATCCTATATAACATTGGACATACAGTATTTGTCAAATCAAATCAATGTTTCTTTTCATGTATGAGTTTTAAGATATAAACTTTTTTGTGAGATGTTTTGTAATCATAGTTTTACATTTTTAAAGCTCTGTTTTAGCCAAGCATCCTCACTCCTTCTAAATGCTGCAGGCAATAAATAATTAAATATAAAGGGGAAAAAAATAAAACATTCTAATTCTTCACCTACATCCATGATCTTATGTTGCATTGGGTCATTTTCTGTGTGAGTGTGAGGGTCGTTATTAGGCTGTTGCTTTCTGGGTAACTTGAAATCTTCATATTGGCTGGCCATCAGTGGGGTTCTCCCAAACCATAGAATACTGCAGGGCATGATGACTTTACAACAAGAAGACCTGTAAAACTGAAGTGAGTTGGGTGGGAATGGGGCAGGAGGCTGATATTATCCTGGAAGTGCATTATAACTATGATTTGTTTAATATAACCCTTCACCTTTACCACTTCTATGGTTCAGTTACAATGAGATTGGCCAGACTCAACCTGACAAACCTAGACCAAATTTTTCCCAATGGACTCATCTATGTCTTTTGGCTGCTCGCAGGAACATATTTATGGTGTCGACTACCTCCTCTCCACCCACAGTCACCACAGTTAAAACGGACCTCACAAAACTGCTATAGAAACTAGATGCTGAACTACATAACTATACTCCTATCAATCGTTTTTTTTTAACCAGATGGTGTTCTTATATCGAGCACACCTTCCCTCCTACGGAAATTACATCCTTAACATATAACTAAAGGCAAATCTTTTTCTTTAGTTTTGGATAGAGTGGAGAGGGATTAGATCATCTGTCAGTTTTTATCACTGTCTGTGCCCCCATTAGGGAGATTCTCCCTTTTTATTTGTCCTGTTCATCCTTAGCATTAAAAGTGAAAGTAAAAGAAATTCCCAAATTTTGGGTTGTCCCAAGAAAAGAAATAAAGAGGAAATCTTCCAATGGAGAAACTAGTTCTGGTGGTCTAGGAGCCCAAGGCATTCCCTCAATTTGCAGAGATTTCTTCTCACTTCCTGTTTTGGACAGGAAGTGAAGGGAAATCTACCAAATGGTGCACAGATGGCAAAAATTAAACCAACAAGGGTTATAACCCTCCCTTACTCTATCCAAAATGAAAAAAAAAATAAGTTTTGCCTATAGTTCTACTTTAATTCAATCTTTCCAATATATGGAGTGGTACTTCAAAGTCAGCTTGACAAACTCCCTGAGAAAATTGAAACTCATAGCCCCTTGATCTCCTTCATGTACAGTCTTCGGTTATCCTATTGACTACTTCTTCACCCCATTGTAAAAACTATGGTCTTATGAAGGGCCAGCTGCATCCATTCCCTCTTTCTCATCTCCCCTTTCTATTCATTTTAGTTACAGTATTTAGATGTCAAGAGTCTAGATGTTGTTCACATATCGAGCCATGCTTTGTATTTTGCTATTACCTTTATCTAATGTAACATTGTTTGTTGAGAGTCATCCAACCCTTATCTTAGTTTTCACTTCACATTCCATGCGAGAGAGCTAAACATTTTATTAATACTGATGGGAATAGTTGCCTATGGCCCATTTTGCAATGCCTGTTTTTTGCTTACAACCTATTTGGACATCTTATTAGTATTCTTATTATTTCTGATAATTTTCTAAGATGTTCATCATGCACAATATTATTTAATTCTGCTTATATGTTTTAAACTTTGAATAAATCCTAGGATTTTTAAAGACCACTATTATGCATTTTCACGATGAGTTACTATCATAAAGTTTGGGTAAAAAAAAATGTCTTCTCTGAAAAACTTCTTCTTTATCATGAACCGTTTAGAAATATGTTGTTTTCAGCTTTAGGGTTTGGCTTTCTTGATGCGGGTGTGGCTTGGATGTTATGACATCCAAAATTGCCTACAAATACCATAGATTCATTAATACTGACTTCACACCCCCTTTGCTATCGAAGAAATATCAAAGCACAAGCAGGATGTTTAATTTTTTTTTCTTGGATTTCGCCTGCTGTGATATGTCCATAAAACGGATGTTTAAAGGTCACCTTCCTGTACTTTTCAAACTTCCCCAGATAAAAAAATAAGGGGTTTTGCTGGGATTCCAAAGGATCAGGGCACCAAGCTGGCGCAGAAAATTAAGACTGTGGTTAAAATGCGGATGTTTTAAAAGGAGAAATACCCCTCATTGGTAAACCTTAGCAGTGAAACAAAGATATTGAAATTCCGAATGGAAAAAAATTACCACCCATTGGTTATGAAGGGTTACACACAGTAGTAAAAATAAGTTACCTTATATACATGTCATGTGCAGAAAATTATAATTTTGTTAAGGGCATCAGTCTATTTTAATGAACACATTTTATGTTAAAATGTTTCACAATGTAATTTAAATTTAAAATACATTGTAAAAGGTTGTAAGGTGCACAAAACTTATCTGAATTAAAGAGACCCCATGACCCCATCACCAATGTGAAAATTGCAGGCAAAATACAGAAAATCAAATAACTGATTTCATACCACGCTAGAAACATAAAAAAAATATATAATCATGTATTTGTGATGAATATCAAGTGAATATGATATATAAAAAAGTCCAATGATCCACCACTGATTAGTTAGACCCACATAAAGTGCTGGTAATTCTTCTACATTTAACAGTGAAGAAAACATATATGGCTAAAGTCTCCAGTGCATCTCCTTCCAATAACTTCTATGCAAATGTCCTACTCACCAGACCAAATTGACACCCATGACAGGTAGTTAAAAACAGCAAGACAAACGGATGTTCAAATAAACGGCAGCTCAAGGTTTGGCACAATCACTGAATGGAAATGGCATATACATCAAAAAGACAAGAACAGAAGCTCCTCATAGTGCAGGACCGTTTGAAAAATGTAATAAAAACATACAGGTTGCACATACATAAGTAGAAGATAAAATCACGTTTGTGAAATGGCAGGGACGCCAACAGCGGAAGTGACGTGGCACGTATCACGGGACCCGACGTATTTCATCAGCAACGTCTGACATCATCAGGGGTCACGTGACAGAGCCTGTCACCTCCTCCTATTTATACTTCGCCACAAAAAAGGATAACCAATCTGCTGCAATCCTCACAGCTGGCTTGAATTAAAGGTTGAAAGTCAGTCAACACTAAATATAGACTTCATAAGCTAGCGTATTACTCTCAGGGGAGTGAGAGTATTTAATTTGTAAATCCATTCAGTTTCATTCTTAGAGATCTTTTGCTTCATATTGCCTCCCCTCCAGTGAGGCTCAACTCTGTCGATACCACAAAAGGAAGTCAAACTGGGATCCCTATTGTGGTAAATCCTAAAGTGATTAGACAGACTATGTTTTGGGAATCCATTTTTTATATTATTTAAATGCTCATTAATTCTGATCCCCAATTTTCTTGTGGTGTGTCCAACGTATTGGAGCCCACATGGACATTCCTTGCCAGTACTATTGGATTTAAAGGTTATCGCCTTTCTGTTGTTACATTTAGTGGTTCTACAGGCCTTACACCTTTTAAAAGGTACGCAGCCTCTTTGGTGGATTGGAGATATTAGGAGAAATCTTATTCCTCGAACTTGGGACTTTTCGATAAATAAATGTTGGATATTTCAAGAGAAAACTGGCCAACGTTCTGTTCCTTAACAAAATTGGCCAGTGCCTCTTGATGACATGTTGCATCATTTTATAGTCCCTACTAAAGTCCGTCAAGAAAGCTACGTTGTCCTTAAATTTATTAAACCTCTTATGTTTATCAATCATCAAGGTATGTCGGTCCATGTTCCCAACTGATGCCTGAATAGGGAGTAAGATGTAATCATGGTACCCCTTTTCCCTAAACGTATTCACTACAAGTTCCGACTGCTCCTAATAGTCCTCTATATTGCGCCGAATGCGCATTCATTGTCCTTTTGGGATAGCTTCCAGCCATTGAGGGTGATGACAGCTGGCTGTAGGGATATACCCATTACAATCAGTCTCCTTAAAAAAGTTTTTTGTAATGATACTACCCTCAGATTTCATCAGGACCAGATCCAGAAAGCTAAGTTGTTGTAAATCACAGGTACACGTAAATTGTAAACCATAGGTATTTATATTCAAACCATCCAGGAAACTGGATAGTTTTTCTTGACTGCCATCCCAAAGGATGACAATATCGTCAATATAGTTTGTATAAAGTTATCTCTGGTAAATGGTCAGTGAAAATGGTGGTCTCTTCTCACTGGCTGAGGAGGTTGGCTATACTAGGTGCATACTTTGCACCCATAGCCACCCCTTTAATCTGATTATAATAAGAGCCCTTCTGCCAAAAATAATTATTGGACATTGCTAGATCTAAAATGTCAACTTTAGACCATGACTGGAAAAGCATTAGGTAAACATCAGTGCCCCGTATAGCTGTTAGGCCTTATTTCAAAGCTTGCAGTTTCTTCAGTATATCACATCAAGATCTTGATTATTGTGCAAAGACAAGCTGATATCACAGTCCAGTCTTCGGTCTGACTTTATCACATCTCTTCACTCTTCACATCCATCTTACTGAAAGTAAAGCTTGGTATGCTCTGAGAGCAACAAACCACATAAGTCCAAGGTTTTCTCTTTCCAGGCTCAGGGGTTTCATTTTTAAAAATGAATTGTTCGGTTTTAGCAATCTTCATCCCAAGTCCAAAATGTAACTTCTGCCAGCCACAATTTGCTTTTTTTTTGTAATTTGTTGTAGGCCGACCCCCACATTGCCTTCAGTTGAGCAGTTACTTGGATCATTCAGTCCATAATTCCACCTTAATGGGACCACACCTGCAGAACTGAGGAAACAACGGATGTTGTGAAATGCGTCTTCTGATTGGCCGACGCGTCACTTCCGGACTACGGAGCTTTCGCTCCATTCTGAGGCGCACTTCCGGTTTTGGCTATCCAACCGTCCGAACGCTGCAAGACCAGCCACGCTATTTGCCATCACAGCAAGGCAGCAAATTCAACATCACGCAGAGGATTCAACATCACTTGATGGCTTGCCAGCAGTATACCATCTCCGCCCCTCCGTGGATCTGCCTGTGACTTGTATACCCACTTATATACCTACTTATAAACCTACATGCCTGATTATCATCTACCTTTGTGAGTAGCCACTTGGCTGTATGCTCTTATTTAAATACATTTCTTTTCACAAATACTGCATTTAGTCTGGCACACTTTCTCCCCTTCTTACATACCCTCAATTTCTGCCTGTGATCAGGAGAAACATTGCCTAGTTATTACAAATTAATTCATTAACAAAAAAAAAAAATCTAGCAAGTTTGGTGATCACATAGTGATCACCTATGTAAAGGAAACTGTCACAAGTGGCTATTACCAGGGGTGCAGTCTTAACTGCTGACCACATCTGCAAAGTGGCAGTTGCAGCAGAGAAGGGTTGATGTGTTTTTTTTATTATAGCACCCTATGCTTTGCAAGTTTTCCTCTGTATGGAATCCTATTAGTTTTGCTCTTGAAATAAACAGCTTAGTTTTTGTATGCAATAGTTTAACTTACAATTTAAGTATAAATTTAGACTTCATAATTGCAAAAAAACTGTTCCATGAGGATATTTCTCTGGGGCTTCTTTTGTGTTCATTATTTTGATACTAATTTATGACCTTAAATTACACAACAAATATAGCAGAAAAATACATATATGACAAATACAGAAATGAATGAACTTCTTTAATTTGGTAGCAGATGTCCACAAGAGTCACTGCAATGCTGTCAGCAGTACTAAATATAGTTCCAAAGCACACACTGTAACATGTGCAATGAACAGAGCAAATCTAAATTTAGAAATCCTATTTTTCATTGCTAGCATGAAGAAATATGTCAAAAAGAATTTTCAGCAAAGTCATTTATTATACCTGGGAAAAGGTATGTTGCAATATTTAAAAAACAATGGCTGAAACTTAAGCACAAAAGCTTATTTGTGTATAGTTTACAGTAATACAAACTCCTTTTCTGAAATTACAGAATCTCTGCAAACAAATGGCATTGCTAATTTGTTCACCTGTAAGAGATTCTATGTTTATAGCCTTTTTTCCAAATACGTATATTTGTTCTTACAAAAAAGTTACAAGGATGTATGAAAGTCAACAAAACATTTACATTTTTGCTTGTGATAAGATGTATATGAGCATTGAGACTGACTTGAAATAAGTATGTTTTTTAAGTGATTTAAATGCACGCCACAAGGGCAATTTTGTACCAGCTACAGAATCACTGTTCTGAGTGTTTTTATTGGTACGAATAATTGAACTGCAGCCAATGAATGGTCTTTGTTACAGCAACTCAATTTTTAGCTCAGTCAGTAAAGACTACTTTGCTGCAGTGTGTTTGCAGCTAGCTACAGAATTGTCAATTGCAGTAACTACTCATGTTATCCCCTGTAGTCGTTGACCATAATGCACTGTGTAGCCAGCTATAGCAGCAGGAAACTGGGTCTAAGGAAATTGTTCATTGAATTAAATTGTTCAATCAATGGGTAACTCCACTTTTGTGGGGAAGAAAATAATATAGCATATACAATTGCGACACAAGTCATAATGTAATTAAATGTTATTAAAAATTACCTTTCCTTTTCAATCTGCAGCCGCTGTAATATTCTGAAAAGGCAATGCAATATGGCTACCTGGAGTTGTTCTGTACACAGAATGTGTACTGAACACCCCCCAGAAACATAATTTCCTGTTTGTGTGATTGGCTCACTGATTTTCCAGAAGTCTGCACTAAGATACAAGTCAGATTGCAGGCACCCCTAGAATAAAACTGTAATATTTGGTAAGATACGCCCAATAGGAACACGTCTAAAGGGATGCAAGTCCAGTAGATTTCCTCATTATAGCCCTGCAGATGCACAGCTGTTTAATAATTATGAAACCACTCCCATTAGGCTCAGTTTCCCATATGGGCACAGAGAAACTGTCAGGTACCTGATGGTTGAGCCTGATATGCAGAGGATGGCCTCTCTTACAGCTCTGACTTGGAGCCCCTAATAGAGCTGACAGGGAGTGCCGAGATGCAGAGTTGCACGAGTGCCTCGCAGGATCGCTGAACCTGGAGCTGGACTGGAACACCTGGCAAGACTGTGGAGGTGTTGTAGGCAGGCAGGGAGCTGGAACAAGCTGGCGCCGGGACTCCACAGGCAGAATTGCGGATACAGCAGCAGGAGGGATGGTGGCACCTCCAAGACTGAACAGAAGGCAGGTACAGGCAGGCCGGGTCATACACAAGCAGGCACGTCAGGAACAGAGGCAGGGGCAGGAGAGGTGTCAGAATACAGGCCAGGTCGTCAACAGGCTGGCAGCGGAGTGGCAGAAGGAACAGGCAGATGCCAGTGGAGGACAAGCCGAGGACAGATGCAGGCAGGAAACAGGAACGTCAGGAAACAAGCCGGGTCACAACAGGAACGGAAGTCAGGTAAATAATGCAAGTCTCACAGGAAATGCTGTAGAGCAGACAGCACTGAGTTCAGGTACTGACCCTGTTTAAATAGCCATTTTGGCACCATGACTATCACAATGAGCGGGGATATGGATATGCCTCTGAGGCATATCCAGTCACGAACATCTTCCGGCCACTTCCGGTTTCGGCAGAACAGGCGGTGGAAGCAAGCGATACGGCTGCCCACACTCCATCCAACACTGCAGAGCCTGTTACCTCCAGTGCTGAGGAAAGGCACTTACAAAGTAAGTGGCCACTTGGCCTGTTGTTTTTTAATTTGTTTAAATAAAATAACAGAATTACGCAATGGTATTTTTATCTTCTTTTTAACATCCATATTGGCAGAGCGTTTTTTCCTGGACCATCCACCTGTAACCAGTTAGGACTAAAGATCATGTTCCTAACAAAGCTCCACTTGACCTTACTTTTTAAATAAAGAGGTCATGGTGCTGTGGTAAGTAGGCTACTTACCTATAACCACCGGGTGTTGTGATATCCAAGACTTAGTATTGGTGATGGTGTGAAAGATACAACCACTTCATTCAATATATGTACACTCATTTTCTATACACTTTTTGTATATGTATCATATGTTTTTGTCAGTTCACTAATGCACATAGTAATATTTGAGGTTTGTGTTTACATACACATGATGTTCTAGCAGTCCAGAGTATTCGATCTAATTGTGGTGACCTGGGTGTGAACTGTCTGCATTTGGTGCATGACGAGTCAGTGGAGAACACCATTTATCTGCTGGCTGTTTTTTACTGATGCATGCTTTGTTCACATTTTTGTATTTACTTATGCGAACATGATGGTATGTTTATATTAATAATATTCACTCATAATTTGTGGTATTAAGCACATGCACTTTATAACACACTAATATATTCAGCGCCCCCTTATTAATATACACCCCCCATCAGCTCAAGGCTAGCTTATTAAGCACTTTGAGGGCGTGTCACATCTAGCGCGTAGTCCTTTATTTTTGTAATCCCTGTAATGTACATAGATCACCCAGAGGGGATGTTTTTTTTTTCAACAAAAGTTAGGCTTAAGTGTATGCTTGTCCTTCTGTTTACTTAATTATTTGTTAATTAAATGTCTTTCATATAAGGTTTTATTTCAGCTTTCACATGCATCTTCCTTAGGAAATAAAATTCCAAAAAACGGTACAGGATTATTTAGATATCAAGGCTGGACTCAAGTGAAATATCTATATACTGTAACTTCCCCCATATATAGAAGATGTTTTACCTGACATAAGTTTACTATTTCTGTCCACCCAGTCCTGTGATTTGCAGCAAATCCAAGACAGTTACCTGACTTTTTAGTACTGCAGTTAAGTAATATAGCATTAACTTTCCTGTCCCTAGCTTGTAAATGGACAATGAAAGGGCTGCGGCAGAGTGATGAGGTCATCTCTTTCCTCTCTCCTGCTTTCAACAAAGCTTAATTGGCCCAGAGTACTGCCGTTCCCTTTTCCATCTAGTTCTACTGAATATGGGATTAAAAAAGCTATTATCAAGTCAAACCAAGGTACTTCCATTGCATCCAAATGTAAATTCATAGATTTTTAATAAATAGCTAACTACAGTATATAAATGTTCTTTTTTTATATTAGTATGGGATTTAGGTTTATTAACCACTTCAGACCCGGAGGATTTGGCTGCTCAATGACCAGAGCATTTTTTACAATTTGGCACTGCACTGCTTTAACTGGTAATTGCACAGTCATGCAATGCTGTACCCAAACAAAATTTGAGTCCTTTTTTAGCACAAATAGAGCTTTCTTTTGATGGTATTTGATTGCCTCTGCGATTTTTATTTTTTGCAATATAAACGGAAAAAGCCCGAAAATTTTGAAAAAAAATTATATTTTCTACTTTTTTGTTATAAAAAAATTCAACAAACTCAATTTTAGTCATACATTTAGGCCGAAATGTATTCAGTCATATGTATTTGGTAAAAAAAATTTCAATAAGCGTATGTTTATTGGTTTGGTGCATGACGAGTCAGTGGAGAACACCATTTATCTGCTGGCTGTTTTTTACTGATGCATGCTTTGTTCACATTTTTGTATTTACTTATGCGAACATGATGGTATGTTTATATTAATAATATTCACTCATAGTTTGTGATACTCAGCACTTGCACTTTATGACACACTTATATTTTTAGCGCCCCCTTTTTACTATACACCCCCCCATCAGCTCAAGGCTAGCTTATTAAGCACTTTAAGGGGAGCAGCTTATACTCACTTTTTTACCTAGCTCGGAGTTCTTTATTTTTATAATCCCTGTAGTGTACATAGATCACCCAGAGGGGATGTTTTTTTCTCAACAAAAGAGAAAGTTATGCTTAAGTGTATGCTTGTCCTTCTGTTTTCTTATTTATTTGTTAATTAAATGTCTTTCATATAATGTTTTATTTCAGCTTTTACATGCATCTTCCTTAGGAAATAAAATCCCCAAAAACGGTACAAGATTATTTAGATATCAAAGCTGGACTCGAGTGAAATATCTATATAACTTCCCCCTTATATAGAAGATGTTTTACCTGACATAAGTTTACTATTTCTGTCCACCCAGTCCTGTGATTTGCAGCAAATTCAAGACAGTTAGTTACCGTATATACTCGAGTATAGGCCGACCCGAATGTAAGCCGAGGCACCTAATTTTACCACAAACAACTGGAAAAACTTATTGACTCGAGTATAAGCCTAGGGTGAGAAATGCGCAGCTACTGTAAGTGGAAAAGAGGGTCAACGATGCCCATTTGCAGCCTCACTGTGCCCATGCAGATGGACACAGTTGACCGATTTGGGGCCCTGTATCTCGGAGTCACTTACTGCTAGGAACCCCATCTTTGGATATGTTGTAGTGCTAATTCCGCTGGGTTGGAATACAACATTTGGGGTTCCTAGCACCAAGTGTCCCCGAGATATGGGGCCCCAAATTCGGGTCAGAAAATCTCAAGCACTTTTCTGCAGCAGAGAATGACATTTTCTGAACCGAATTTGGGGCCCTGTATCTCGGGGCCACTTAGTGCTAGGAACCCCATCTTTGGATATGTTGTAGTGCTAGTTCAACTGGGTTTGAATGCCAAATCTGGGGTTCCTAGCTCCAAGTGTCCCCGAGATATGAGGCCCCAAATTTGGGTCAGAAAATGTCAAGCACTTTTCTGCAGCAGAGAATGACATTTTCCGAACCGATTTTGGGGCCCCGTATCTCGGGGCCACTTAGTGCTTAGAACCCCATATTTGGATATGTTATAGTGCTAGGTCCACTGGGTTGGCACACCAAATTTGGGATTCCTAGACCCAAGTGGCCCCGAGATACGGGGCCCCAAAGTCGGGTCGGAATTTTTTTTTTTTGCTGCCGAAAAGTGCTTGACTCGAGTATAAGCCGAGGGGGCACTTTCAGCACAAAAAATGTGCTGAAAAACTCGGCTTATACTCGAGTATATACGGTACCTGACTTTTTAGTACTGCAGTTAAGTAATATAGCATTTACTTTCCTGTCCCTAGCTTGTAAATGGACAATGAAAGGGCAGCGGCAGAGTGATGAGGTCATCTCTTTCCTCTCTCTGCCTTCAACAAAGCTTAATTGGCCCAGAGTACTGCCGTTCCCTTTTCCATCTAGTTCTACTGAATATGGGATTAAAAAAGCTATTATCAAGTCAAACCCAGGTACTTCTATTGCATCCAAATGTAAATTTATAGATTTTAATAAAAACCTAACTACAGTATATAAATGTTCTTTTTTTTTATATTAGTATGGGATTTAGGTTTATTAACCACTTCAGCCCCGGAGTATTTGGCTGCTCAATGACCAGAGCATTTTTTACAATTTGGCACTGCACTGCTTTAACTGGTAATTGCGCAGTCATGCAATGCTGTACCCAAACAAAATTTGAGTCCTTTTTTTACAACAAATACAAGCTTTCTTTTGATGGTATTTGATTGCATTTGCGATTTAAATTTTTTGCAATATAAACGGAAAAAAACCCGAAAATTTTGAAAAAAAAATTATATTTTCTACTTTTTGTTATAAAAAAATTCAACAAACTCAATTTTAGCCATACATTTAGGCCAAAATGTATTCAGCCATATGTATTTGGTAAAAAAAAATGTCAATAAGTGTATATTTATTGGTTTGCGCAAATGTTATAGCGTCTACAAACTAGGGTACATTTTCTGGAATTTACGCAGCTTTTAGTTTATGACTGCCTAATTCTTTGATGTGCTAAAATGGCACGGCAGTACAAACCCCCCCCCGCACCCAAATGACCCCATTTTTGAAAGTAGACACCCCAAGGAAATTGCTGAGAGGGCATGTTGAGCCCATTGAATATTTTATTTTTTTAAGTGATTGAAAAATGAAAAAAAAAATTACACAAAGTTGTCACTGAGTGATATATTGCTTTTATTACCTTCAAAACTGTGATAGGTAGTGAGGAGTGAAATCAAAAATGTACACCCTTGGAAATCCTGAAGGTGGTGCTTGGTTTTCGGGGTCCTGTACGTGGCTAGGTTCCCAAAAAGTCTCACACATGAGGTATCCCCGTACTCAGGAGAAGCAGCATAATGTATTTCAAGGTGCAATTCCACATATAATCATGCCATGTTTGAACAATATATCATTTAGTGACAACTTTGTGCAAAAAGTGTAATTTTCCCAAAACTTGTGGCAAAATATTAAATATTCCATGGACTCAACATGCTCATTAGCAAATAGCTTGGGGTGTCTGCTTTTCAAAAAGGGGTCATTTGGGGGGGGGGGGGGGTTGAACTGTTCTGGCATTTTATGCACAACATTTAGAAGCTTATGTCACACATCACCCACTCTTCTAACCACTTGAAGACAAAACCCTTCTGACACGTTTTGTTTACATGAAAAACTCTTTATTCAACCTTAACAACTATGAAACTATGTAAGACCCAGAGCTATTGATTTTAGACATCTGCTGCACTTGATAACACTGGCCTAACCTGCCTTCTGAAACTGTTCCAAGAAGCAAAAAAAAACACAGCTCTATCTCATATCTTCTTATCTGTCTGCTTGTCCATTTAGGCACAGTCAAAACGGTTGAGTGCTGAGGAGGGGAAAATTAGTTTGGCACCTGAAACGTGTAGGCTTTTAAAATTTTATATGAACACAGTGGGGCAAAAAAGTATTTAGTCAGCCACCAATTGTGCAAGTTCTCCCATTTAAAAAGATGAGAGAGGCCTGTAGTTGTCATCATAGGTATACCTCATGTCACAGGTACTCACCCGGGCCGATATGCTGAGAGCTGCTCCCCTTGCGACTAGGTGCACGATGCCTCTGGAGTGGGTACAGAGGTCACCGGGCACAAAGATGCACGGGTTGCCAGCAGGAGTGTTGCAGGTGGTGTGCAGTAGCGACGTTGACCAGGAGAGGCTGATGCTGCACTGGAAGTAGACACCTGGCAGGGCTGTGGTCAGGCAGAGGTTATAGAGGTACCACAACATATGCTGGAGGAGGACCCTCAGGAGCATGAGAGAACTTAAAGTCCAGAACACCGAGCAGGGGGTCAAGCACTAGAGATTGTCCAGTAAGCAGGCCGAGGGTCAAGAACAGGTGATCAGGTAGCAGAGGTATCCAGGAAGCAAGCCAGGGGTCAAACACAGGTAAGTAACTCAGAGAATGTCCGGTAGGCAGGCCGAGGGTCAAGCACAGGTGATCAGGCAGCAGAGGTATCCAGGAAGCAAGCCAGGGGTCAAACACAGGTAAGTAACTCAGAGAATGTCCAGTAGGCAGGCCGAGGGTCAAGCACAGGTGATCAGGCAGCAGAGGTATCCAGGAAGCAAGCCAGGGGTCAAACACAGGTAAGTAACTCAGAGAATGTCCAGTAGGCAGGCCGAGGGTCAAGCACAGGTGATCAGGCAGCAGAGGTATCCAGGAAGCAAGCCAGGGGTCAAACACAGGTAAGTAACTCAGAGAATGTCCAGTAGGCAGGCCGAGGGTCAAGCACAGGTGATCAGGCAGCAGAGGTATCCAGGAAGCAAGCCAGGGGTCAAACACAGGTAAGTAACTCAGAGAATGTCCAGTAGGCAGGCCGAGGGTCAAGCACAGGTGATCAGGCAGCAGAGGTATCCAGGAAGCAAGCCAGGGGTCAAACACAGGTAAGTAACGGCAGAGGTGGTCAGACAGATTCCGGGTCGGCACAGGTAGTCAAGTAGGTACAGGGTACAGGGTACTGGATACAGGATACAGGATACAGGACACAGGATACAAGGACTGGAGCCAGGACTCAGGAAGAGACAACAAACCAGCAATTTGTGAGCAAACAGGGGAAGCCTTTTATAGGCCAGGTGAGTGGTCAGGTGGGAAACCCGGACGAGTGCGCATGCGCCCTCCTCTTCTGTCAGCGCCACGCACAGCGGTGAGCCGCACTGGCTGGGCTGTGTCAGATACCCGAGTGCCACGGACCCGCGCATGCGCACCCGCTACCCGGCGTACCTGTACTATTCGTTGCGCTGCTCTACCGCGCGTGCGCAACCCTGGAACCCGGCGGTGAAGCACGGTATTTCCCTGACACCTCAACTATGAGAGACAAAATGTGGAAACAAATCCAGACAATCACATTGTCTGATTTTTGAAAGAATTTATTTGCAAATTATGGTGGAAAATAAGTATTTGGTCACTTACAAACAAGCAAGATTTCTGGCTCTCACAGACCTGTATCTTTAAGAGTCTCCTCTGTCCTCCACTCATTACCTGTATTGCACAAAAACTACATACATTTTTAAAAGCCTTTAAAAGCCTTTACAGGTTACCATTTTAGATTTACAGATGAGGTCTACTGCTAAAATGACTGCCCTCGATCTAACCTTCACGGTGATACCTCACATGCATGGTGCAACTGCTGTTTACATATGACACCAGACCGACGCTTGCGTTTGCCTTTGCGTGTGAGCACGGGGGGACTGGGGGGCTTTTTTTAAATTATTTATTTTGCTTCTATTTTTTTATTAAACTGTTCCTTTCATTTCTTTTTTTTTATAATTTTTATTGTTATGTCAGGGAAATGTAAATATCCCTTATGATAGCAATAGTTAGTGACAGGTACTCTTTTTTGAAAAAAAATGGGGTCTATTGGACCCTAGACCTCTCCTCTGCCCTCAAAGCATCTGACCACACCAAGATCAGTGTGATAAAATGCTTTGCCAATTTCCCAATGGCGAAACCTAAGTCATGAAATGCTCGTAGCTTCCGGTTTCTTAGGCCATAGAGATGATTGGAGCCATTCTGGTCTCTGATCAGCTCTATAGTCAGCTGGCGGACCACCGGCTGCATTCTCAGGTTCCCTGTTGGGACCCCTTTCTGAATAAGGGTGACACCAAGTCCCACACAATCTTACCAGCACTCCCTGTGTAGTCTGGGCAGTTCTCCGGCTCTATATCTATCTCTTCCCTTGTAAACCATAAAACTATATGTATAGCCTGTGGCCCTGTCACAGAGTTTATACATCTTATATCTGGCACACTTGCTGGGAAGATACTGTTTGAAAGACAAGCAGCCATAAAACGTAACCACTTAATCAGGGACTCATCAATGCAGACAACTTGATCGGGAGTAAACAAGGCTGCAAACTGTTGGTTGAAGTGGTTTATGAGGGGCCAAATTTTGTAGAGCCAATTGTATCAAGGGTCACCCGAGAACGACAGAGTTCATTATCATTGAAGTGCATGAACCGCAAGATCTGCTCGAGAACACATGCATATGGTGAATTAAGTCAGCGGACTAATATGACCGCAACTCACTCTTTTTAGTTATGTCCATGAGCAGGGATAGGCCCAGAAAGGTCTTAAATTCGGAAACTGTAATAGGTTTCCATTCTCTGGCAAGGGTCAAATAGGGATTAGCGGTGATGAATTGACCAGCATACAAATTGCTTTGGTCCACAATAGATCTATAGAGATCTTCGATGAAAAACAGTGAATAAAAATCAAATGACGTCAAATCAACTGTTTACACCTGAATTCCGGGTTGGCCAGTGAATGGGGGAAGTACGGGTGCTGCAGAAGTGGTGGGCTCCCAATTAGGATTGGCAAATGCAGCAGGAAGGGCACTATAAGCTCGGTGGGCCTGTCTTTTTCTTCTTGGTGGCTGCAGGACACTAGTTGTGCTAGCCACCTCCCCAGCTTGAACTGCACTTATGGGACTTGCCACGTCACCACGTGATACTGCAGTGCTGGTTTGACTATGACCAGGGTGTACTAGGCCGCTGGTTCTTCCCAGTTCAACAGAAGGCTGAGCGGCACTAGTACTGGCTCTCTGCTCCATATGAGAGCCCTGCGGTTTTTGCACCTCAACAAAAGCAGAAGAATGGGGTCGGGTATGCCTCACCTTGGCAGGGACCACAACTCCGTCATCAGAGCTATCTGTCAGGGTGCCGCTGCTGTCTACAGGATCATATTCTTAGCCTGAATCTGACAGATGAGTGACTTCCTCTTCACTATCTGTCATGCTCAGAAACGTGTAGTCCTCTTCACTAGTGCACCTTCGATTTGCCATTTTGGTCTCTAAATTTACTGGCACACTAGTAAGACTCACTGGAAAAAGGTCTCCTGACAAAGACAGTGATCGATTGATACTGCACTTCGGTGGGCTGGGCTGGGCAAAGGGGATAAATGCAGGTGCTAACAGGTATCTGAGGTGATTCCGCTAACGTTGCATTTTTGGGAACCCTAAACTATTGGGGGATGCTAATATACTTCTGATCAGATCAAAGATACTGATCCTTTCATACTATTAACCGCCTCCCGACCGCCTCATGTACATATACGTGAGCAGAATGGCACGGGCAGGCTAAATCCCGTACCTGTACTGGATTTTTTAAATGCCTGCCCGTGGGTCGCGTGCGCGCTGCCAGCGGCGCGCTCGCGACCTGGTCGGGAGCTCCGTGACCCCGTCCGCAGGACCAGCGGACCCGATCGCCGCTGGTGTCCCGCCATCGGGTCACGGAGCTGAAGAACGGGGAGAGGTATGTGTAAACAAACCTCTCCCCGCGCTTCCTACTCTGCCTGTCATTGATTGGCTGTTCCCGGTCATCGGGAAAGCCGATCAATGACGTCAGACGTCAGCCCCGCCCCCTAATGTAAAAAAAAAACACACACGTCACAGCCCATAACCCCTCCCCTCCCCCTAGTGGTTAACCCCTTCACTACAACTGTCATTTATACAGGAATCAATGCATTTAAATAGCATTGATTGCTGTATAAATGACAATGGTCCCAAAAAATGTGTCAAAAATGGCCGATGTGTCCGCCATAATGTCACAGTCACAATAAAAATCGCTGATCACCGCCATTACTAGTAAAAAAAAAAATATTAATAAAAATGCTATAAAACTATTCCCTATTTTGTAAATGCTATAACTTTTGCGCAAACCAATCAATAATCGCTAATTGCAATTTTTTTTACCAAAAATATGTAGAAGAATACGTATCGGCCGAAACTGAGGAAAAAAATGCTCTATTTTTGTTTATAGCGCAAAAAAAAAAATAAAAACCGCAGGGGCGATCAAATACCACCAAAAGAAAGCTCTATTTGTGGGAAAAAAAGGACGCCAATTTTGTTTTGGAGCCACGTCGCACGACCGCACAATTGTCAGTTAAAGCGACGCAGTGCCGAATCGCAAAAAGGGGCCTGGTCCTTTGGCTGCCAATTGGTCCGGGGTGAAGTGGTTAAAGCGGTAGTAAACCCGCTGACATGTTTTGCTTTTTTTAGACACCTGTAAGGGAAAAGGCATAATGAGCTAGTATGCACCGCATACTAGCTCATTATGAAATACTTACCTTAGAACGAGGCGTCGGTAACTCACCTGGTCCACGCCGAGGTCGCTGACGTGTTGCCTCGGCGTGTCTTCTGGGTATCGCGACTCCAGCGCTGTGATTGGCTGGAGCCGCGATGTCGTCACTCCCGCGCATGCGCACGGGAGACTTCGTCCCGGCAGGGTTCGTATTCTGCCGGCCTTTCAGCCGAGAATCTCCCGTGCGCATGCGCCGCTGCAGTCAGCGGCGTATTGCACGGGGAATATCTCCTAAACCGTAAAGGTTTAGGAGATATTTTTTTTACCTACAGGTAAGCCTCATTATAGGCTTACCTGTAGATGAAAGTCCAAAATAAGACTTTACTTCCACTTTAAGGGAGGTGTATGGTGCGTGTGCGTGGGTGTTAGCGCTACTGGCACTAATCTGACGCTACCTGGGGCGACACAGACCCTGACTGATGCTAAAACCTAACTGATATCACCCACCAGGCAATCAGGGGGTTAAACCTTTATTGGGTACTATACGGACTAAATGAAATGAACTAACTAGCGTCACCCATAACACTAATACGATGATCACTGGTGACATGGGTGAAAGGGTTAACTAGGGGGCAATCAGGGGGTTAAAACCTTTATTAGGTAATATATGGGGGTACCTGACGGTGAAACTAACCAACTAACTGGCTAACTAGCGTCCCCCGTGACACAAATATGGAGATCAGAAAAAAAGATCTATTAATGACACTGGCACCAGGGGGTGAAAGGGTTAACTGGGGGCAATCAAGGGGTTAAATCTTTATTAGGGGGGTTTAATAAAAAAATTTAGGGGACCACCTAACGGGGCCTGCTACTAACTGCCCTAACACTTAATACAGTCACAAATTACACCAATGCAGTGATTTGTGAAAAATCTGAAAACTGCAATTGGTGACACAGCGACAGGGAGTGAAGGAGTTAATTGGGGAGGGAGCGATCGGGGGTGATCGGGGGCTGGCAAGTGTACCTATATGTACTGGTGTTAGTGTAGTGTTGTGCAACTCATGGTAAGACACCTTCTCTCTTCTCACTGGAATCGAAAAGACTCCATGAGGAGAGATAACATCACTTCCTCCTGTCTGTGGTTACACTTATGCCGCGTACACACGTGCGGACTTTTGCCGGCGGACCTAGTCCAGCGGACAATCCCGCCGGACTTTCCAGCTGGGTCCGCTGGACTTTCCGAGCGTGTGGACTTGCCCACACACGTGCGGACTTGCCCACACACGCACGGACTTCTCCGGCGGATAATCCGCCGGCCAAAGTCCGCGGGACTTTTGAAAATGAACGGACTTGCCGCTCATCGGCAGTCCGTTCATTTAGCACGTGACTTCAGGTATGTAGCTAGCGTAGGCAGTAAATGCCGGCGCGCTAGCTCCGTCACCTGTCATGGATTTAAAGGGAATCCCCACGCCGAAAAAACGGCGTGGGGGTCCCCCCCAAATCCATGTCAGACCCTTATCCGAGCACGCAGCCTGGCAGGCCAGGAAAGGGGTGGGGACGAACGAGCGCCCCCCCCCCCCTCCTGAGCCGTACCAGGCCGCGTGCCCTCAACATGGGGGGTGCCCTGGGGAAAGGGGGGCCGTGTGGCCCCCCCACCCCAAAGCACCTTGTCCCCATGTTGATGAGGACAAGGGCCTCTTCCCGACAACCCTGGCCGTTGGTTGTCGGGGTCTGCGGGCGGGGGCTTATCGGCATCTGGGAGCACCCTTTAATAAGGGGGCCCCCAGATACCGGCCCCCCACCCTATGTGAATGAGTATGGGGTACGATGTACCCCTACCCATTCACTCTACCTTCTTCGTCGTCGCCGCCGTCTGGGGGTCTCGATCCGCCTTCGGGGGTCTTCTTCCGTCTTGGGGGTCTTCTCGCCGGACTCCCCCGCCATTTACCAAGCTCTTTTACCGAGCGGGGGAAGTCCGGCTACCTTCTTCGTCGTCGCCGCCGTCTGGGGGTCTCGATCCGCCTTCGGGGGTCTTCTTCCGTCTTGGGGGTCTTCTCGCCGGACTCCCCCGCCATTTACCAAGCTCTTTTACCGAGCGGGGGAAGTCTGGCTACCTTCTTCGTCGTCGCCGCCGTCTGGGGGTCTCGATCCGCCTTCGGGGGTCTTCTTCCGTCTTGGGGGTCTTCTCGCCGGACTCCCCCGCCATTTACCAAGCTCTTTTACCGAGCGGGGGAAGTCCGGCTACCTTCTTCGTCGTCGTCGCCGTCGTCTGGGGTTCTCGATCCGCCTTCGGGGGTCTTCCGGGGGTCTCTTCTGTTCTTGCGGTGGTCGTCGTCTTCCGCGCCGCCGGCGCCTTGTCCTTCTTCTTGTCCTTCTTGTTCTTGTTCTTCTTCTTCTTCCGATGTTGACCCGACGCTCTCTCTGCCCGGAATGGCTGTGTCGCTCTGCGCTAGGACTTATATAGGGGCATGGGAACAGGGTCACATGTTCATGTCACATGGTGACCCCGCCCCCTTGTGTTGTCACAGTCCCGGAGGATGCTGGGACTGTGACATCGCAAGGGGGCGGGGTCACCATGTGACATGAACATGTGACCCTGTCCCCATGCCCCTATATAAGTCCTAGCGCAGAGCGGCACAGGCATTCCGGGCAGAGAGAGCGTCGGGTCAACATCGGAAGAAGAAGAAGAAGAAGAAGAAGAAGAAGAAGGACAAGGCGCCGGCGGCGCGGAAGACGACGACCGCCGCAAGAACAGAAGAGACCCCTGGAAGACCCCCGAAGGCAGATCGAGACCCCCAGACGGCGGCGACGACGAAAGAAGGTAGCCGGACTTCCCCCGCTCGGTAAAAGAGCTTGGTAAATGGCGGGGGAGTCCGGCGAGAAGACCCCCAAGACGGAAGAAGACCCCCGGAGCAGTGCAATAAACTATTTTTTCAAAAGTGTGGGTGTTTTTTTTACTTTACATTTTACACCTTAGGTGAATGGGTAGGGGTACATCGTACCCCATACTCATTCACATAGGGTGGGGGGCCGGTATCTGGGGGCCCCCTTATTAAAGGGTGCTCCCAGATGCCGATAAGCCCCCGCCCGCAGACCCCGACAACCAACGGCCAGGGTTGTCGGGAAGAGGCCCTTGTCCTCATCAACATGGGGACAAGGTGCTTTGGGGTGGGGGGGCCACACGGCCCCCCTTTCCCCAGGGCACCCCCCATGTTGAGGGCACGCGGCCTGGTACGGCTCAGGAGGGGGGGGGGGGGCGCTCGTTCGTCCCCACCCCTTTCCTGGCCTGCCAGGCTGCGTGCTCGGATAAGGGTCTGACATGGATTTGGGGGGGACCCCCACGCCGTTTTTCGGCGTGGGGATTCCCTTTAAATCCATGACAGGTGACGGAGCTAGCGTGCCGGCATTTACTGCCTACGCTAGCTACGTACCTGAAGTCACGTGCTAAATGAACGGACTGCCGATGAGCGGCAAGTCCGTTCATTTTCAAAAGTCCCGCGGACTTTGGCCGGCGGATTATCCGCCGGAGAAGTCCGTGCGTGTGTGGGCAAGTCCGCACGTGTGTGGGCAAGTCCACACGCTCGGAAAGTCCAGCGGACCCAGCTGGAAAGTCCGGCGGGATTGTCCGCTGGACTAGGTCCGCCGGCAAAAGTCTGCACGTGTGTACGCGGCATTAAAACTTTGGTCCGCCGGACTTTGGCGCCAAAAAGTCCGCCGGCGCCCACACACGAGGGGATTATCCGCTGGACTTCAGTCCAGCGGATAATCCCGCGGGATTGTCCCTTCGTGTGTACGCGGCATTACACAGACAGGGGGAGGATTTCATTCATTAGGACCGATCAGCAGGTCCAGGCCATAAAACATTGTCCGGGACCTGAGGACTGATCGGTTCTCTAACGAATTTGAATGCCCCCAGGGACAGGGTGGGAGGAGTGCGATCACGCCCCCGTCCACAGGGAGGGAGGGACGTACAGGTACTCCAATTTGCCCACCCATGCCATTCTGCCAACGTAAATCGATGTGCGGCGGTCGGCAACTGGTTAAAATATACAATATTTCTAACATGTTATTTTTCAGATTCATGCTTTACAATGTGTAAAAAATGCAAAGTTCTGCATTTAGAAGATTATAAGAGTTGAAGAGACACTTATATATTAGTGTATGTATGATAGAAGATGTATTATTATAAATACAACTGACTCTTAACCTTAATGCAGTGCTGAGTATGTGAAGTATTGTACTGCAGTTTTAGTGGTGTTCTTGTCTTCATTTCTTGTAAGAGGCACATTTGGACTGTTCCTTCTTTATTAACATTTGCATTTCTTGAAATTGTTATGGTAGTGAAAAACTACAAAGCAAAACTATACTTTCAGCTTGTTGAGACATTTGTAGGAATATAAAAATCCATCATTGATATCTATTAAGTTATTAAGTTAAGTTGAGGGGAACTTTTTTATTATTCATTTACTAATGAATCATACATACTGTATTATATAATGAGATTTCCATGCAGGGTTGGTTATTCCATTTCCATTCAAGCCATGAATGTGAAATACACACATGTACAATTTCTTTAACCACTTCAATACCAGGCACATTTACCCCCTTCCTGGCCAATTTTCAGCTTTCAGCACTGTCACATTTTGTATGACAATTGTGTGGTCATGCAACACTGTACTCATAGGAAAATGTTATCATTTTTTTCACACAAATATAGAGCTTTCTTTTGGTGGTATTTTTTCACCACTGAGTTTTTTGTTTTTGCTAAATAAACAAAAAAAGACCAACAATTTTGAAAAAAAAAGCATGTTTTTCTTTGTTTCTGTTATAAAATGTTGCAAATAAATAATTGTTCTTCATAAATTTAGGTCGAAATGTATTCTGCTATATTTCTTTGGTGAAAATAACCCAAATCAGTGTTTATTTTTTAGTCTGTAGGAAAATTATAGAGTCTATAAACTATGGTATATATACCTGAAAATCGATCAATCCTGATTTTCTGACACCCTGACATCTAATTTCTTGAGGACAATTCAAATACCCCCAAATGACCCCTTTTTGGAAAGTTGACAGGCCAAGGTATTAAATAAGTGTAAAGTGTTTTGAAGTTGTAATTTTTTGTCACAATTATTTAGAAATTAAAATGTTCCCAGTGCAGTACAGTATTTTTGATATAACTGGTATGGCAGTGATCACCGACACTGACTGGTGACAGTATGTAAATACACATATATATATATATATATATATATATATATATATATATATATATATATATTGTACATTTTATTCATTATTTTTCTTTTTTTACGATTTTATTTTCTAACACGCTGTGACCAGAGCAATATAGTGTTACCTCAATAACACTGTCCTACTCTGGGGAAGTAATCAGAATTTGTGAATTTGTTTTTTTTTTTACACATTATGATTTCTTATATCAATGAATTTCATTGGTATAAGCAACCATTTACGCGCCCGGATGTCGGCACCTGAAGCTGATCTGTCGCTCGGCTCTCGGGTGCTGCCGCCGCCATCTTCGGTGTATCTTGCGGCTTCAATTCCTGGTTCCCTACTGAGCATGCGCGAGTCACCCTGTGCAATAAGGACGGTCCCTGCTGTCTCTGGGATCCGTGTGTTTCCCAGCAGACAGCGGGGACCCCGCAGGAAGTGGCGTAATAGCTGCAGAATCTGCGGCTATCTATGCCCGGAAGTGGGTGCAGATACCTGTATTACAGTTAATTACAGTTATTACAGGTATCTGCACCCCCCTCACCCCTGAAAGGTGCCAATTGTGGCACCAGAGGGGGGGGGTTCTGATGAGTGGAAGTTCCACTTTAGGGTGGAGCTCCGCTTTAATGTTGACTGACTCACTACCTCTGCTGGAAGTCTGTTCCAAGCATCTACTTTTTAAAATAATACCTTCTAAGCTTAGTTTTGAAAAATGTCCTTCTGCTAGCTTGAGGCCATGTTCCCATTAGGGATGAGTGAATGGTTCAGCCCGAACATAAGTTCAGGCTGAACTTTAGCTGTTCGGACGTTCGATTAACAGCTGAACAAACGGGTCGTTCGACTGTTTGTTCGCTCCCCCGAACCGACCACAATGCATTGCAGCGCTGAACAGTGCATTGCAAGCCTTGATTGGCTGAAGCAGTGAAAACTTCAGGCAATCAGGGCACAGAGCACTGTCAGAGTCATGATTGGACACTGTCATCATGACTTTATCCAATCATGGCTCATTCCCACCCCACAGTATAAAAGTATTCTTTCAATGGCAGCCATTTTCAGTGTGATTTTGGCGTGGAGAGAGATAGAACAGGGCTCTGTTCAGTGCTATTAGTTAGTTAGTGTGCTATACTGTGCTATTTTGCTTCAATTGTCAGTGTAGAATATTAGTTTAGTGTTAGTAGGGATAGTGTGAGTGTAGTGAGGAGGATCATCATTCAGCTTTGCATAGTGTGCAGCTAAAGTAGGGACAGCTCAGATAGTTTCAGTGTAGTGTAGTGAGACCGTGTCAGTAATCTTGTCATTAGTGTATAGCTAGAGAAGGGACAGTTTAGATGGGTGATGTCACTGGGTCACTGGGTGACCCGCCCCTTTGTTTAATTTTAGTGACAGGACCGAATGACAGCCCCTTCTCAGCGCTATTAAGTATAGAAAACAAAAGAGCCAGCGATTACATTTAAAAGCCGACAGTGACAGTCAGCATCGGCAAGTGAGGGAGCCTGTCTACACAGACTGCCCCCTGACTGTGTATACTGCTCTTCACCTTTCCTCTCCTTGCACACACTGCCCCCCCCCCCCCAAAGAGGACATGTCATGTATCTACTATCACATAGGGAACTATTGATCACCTATGTGATAGCAATAAAATAAAAAGTAAAAAAAAAACACATGAAGAGTAAAACAAAATGATCCTCCCCACCCCCATATACCCAGGCATATTAAGCCCCATACACACGCGCGGATTATCCGAGGACCAGGTCCGTCGGACCATGTCCGTCATACTTTGTCTGATGTTGGTTTTGCGTACACACGGTCGGACAAAGTTGTCGGAAAATCCGATCATTCTGAACGTGGTGACGTTTGTTGCCTACGACGGGACTAAGTAGAGGCTAGTAGCCAATAGCTTTGGTCTTGTAATGTGATCTGAGCATGCGTAGCACTTTGTCCGGTCGGACAACCGTACACACGATCGGATTTGGTGTGATCGGACCGGGTTGTCGGCAAATCTTTCCAGCAGGAGATAAGACTTTGTCCGTCGGATAATCCGACGTACACTGTCCGATGGTGCATACACACGGTCTGATTTTTCAACAACATTGTCCGATCGGACAGAATCCATGAAAAAATCCGACCGTGTGTATGGGGCTTTAGAGCTGTGGGATTAATCCTTAAAAAAAGATCAGGATTCAACCCCCCTTTCCATCTGAACTAACATTTGCCGGATTCTATATAACCACTTTCAGAGCGGACCATTTTGCGATTCAGCACTGCGTCGCTTTAACTGACAATTGCACAGTCGTGCGACGTGGCTCCCAAATAAAATTTACGTCCTTTTTTCCCCATAAATAAAGCTTTTTTTTTGGTGGTATTTGATCGCCACTGCAGTTTTTATTTTTTTTGCGCTAAAAATATATTAAAAAAATCATTTTTTTCCTCAGTTTAGGTCGATCTGTATTCTTCTACATATTTTTGGTAAAAAACATCGCAATAAGCGATTACTGATTAGTTTGCGCAAAAGTTATAGCGTTTACAATATAGGGGATAGTTTTATAGCATTTTTATTAATCATTTTTTTTTACTAGTAATGGTGGCGATCAGCGATTTTAATTGTGACTGCGACATTATGGCCAACACATCAGACATTTTTGACACATTTTTGGGACCATTGTCATTTATACAGCAATCAGAGCTATTTAAATGCACTGATTCCTGTGTAAATGACACTGGCAGTGAAGGGGTTAACCAGGGGGTGGCAGTGTAGGGGTTAAGTGTTCCTAGGGGCATTTTACTAACTGTGTGGGGCGTGGCTGTGAACTTAGTGAACACTGATCTCTGCTCCAATCACAGGGAGCAGAGATTAGTGTCACTTGTTGTTAGGCAGAACGGGGAGATGCAGTTTAATTCCGCATCTCCCTGTTTAGCCTTCCCGTAAAACGACCACGGGTATGCCTGCGGCGATCGAGTCCGCGGGACCCACGCCAGGACTCACGGGGGCCCCGACTCGCGATGGCACGGGGCATTCTTAACTGCTTCCCGACCGCCTAACGCCGATATACGTCGGCAAAATGGCACGGGCAGGCAAAATCACGTACCTGTACGTGATCGTGCATGTGCCTGCCTGTGGGATGCGTGCGCGCCGCCAGCGGCGCGCTCGCGACCCGGTCGGGAGCTCCGTGACCACGGCCGCGGGACCAGCGGACCCGATCGCCGATGGTATCCCGCGATTGGGCTACGGAGCTGAAGAACGGGGAGAGGTTTGTGTAAACAAACCTCTCCCCGCGCTTCCTACACTGCCTGTCATTGATCGGCTGTTCCCTGTCATCGGGAAAGCCGATCAATGACGTCAGACGTACAGCCACGCCCCCCTACTGTAACAAAAAACACAACACGTCACACTGACTCCTCCCCGCCCCCTAGTGGTTAACTCCTTCACTGCCACTGTCATTTACATAGGAATCAGTGCTATTTAAATAGCACTGATTTCTGTATAAATGACAAATGTCCCAAAAATGTGTCAAAAATGTCTGATGTGTCCACCATAATGTCGCAGTCACAATAAAAATTGCTGATCGCCGCCATTACTAGTAAAAAAAAAATATTAATAAAAATGCTATAAAACTATCCCTTATTTTGTAAACGCTATAACTTTTGCGCAAACTAATCAATAATCGCTAATTGCGATTTTTTTTACCAAAAATATGTAGAAGAATACGTATCGGCCGAAACTGAGGAAAAAATATGTTTTTTTATATATTTTTTGGGGATATTTAATATAGCAAAAAGCAAAAAATTGCATTTTTTTCAAAATTATCGCTTTATTTTTGTTTATAGCGCAAAAAATAAAAACCGCAGGGGCGATCAAATACCACCAAAAGAAAGCTCTATTTGTGGGAAAAAAAGGACGCCAATTTTGTTTGGGAGCCACGTCGCACGACCGCGCAATTGTCAGTTAAAGCGACGCAGTGCCAAATCGCAAAAAGGGGCCTGGTCCTTTGGCTGCCAATTGGTCCGGGGCTGAAGTGGTTAAACGGACGTACCTGTATGCCCTTATGCCTGTCTGTGCCATTCTGCCAACGTACATCGTTGGGCGCCGGTTGGGAACCGGATAAACAGTGCAGAGCCAAAGTGTAAAAAAGAAAGACATTCCTCAGCGCAGAGAGATAATGAAGAGATGCAATGGGGGTTATTTAATAAAGGCAAATCCACTTGAAATTGCACTCAAAGTGCACTTGGAAGTGCAGTCACTGTAGATCCAAGGGGGACATGCAAGGACAATAAAAAACAGCATTTTATCTTGCACGCGATTGGATAATAAAATCAGCAGAGCTTCCACTCATTTCAGATCTACCCCTTGGATTTACAGCGACTGCACTTCCAAGTGCACTTTCAGTGCAATGTCAAGTGCACTTTGCACTTGTAGTTTGCACTTGTAGTGCAAAGTGGATATGCTTTTTTGTAAATAACCCCCAATGTATCTCTCTGTTCTTTAGATCAAAGGAATTAACTTTTGGTCAGTAGATGAGGGCAATTTAACCACTTAACCACTTCCCACCCGGCCAATGCATATAAACGGCCGGGTGGGTGCTCTCTCCTTCTGAGTGGACGTCCAGGAACGTCCCTCAGAAGGAGGGGGATTGCTCGTGTCACCCAGAAACGGCGCATCTCTGATCAGCAGCAGGGCTCTGCGATTGGCCCTCCTGATACATGAAGGCCGTGTCCAATCACAGCCGTCATGTGATGTAAACACAGAGCCAGTTGCTAGGCAATCGGCTCTCCTTACACGGAAGTTGTCAGTGAGGAGAGTAGAGCGAATCGCTGCAGCCGGCTGGTGATCAGTGAGTATGTGCTGTTTTTTACAGATTTTTACCCCACACAATGTCCCCAAAACACATGTACCCAAAACACGTCCCCAAATAATAAAAACACATGTCCCCAAATAATAAAAACACATGTCCACCACATATGTTCCACTAAAATCACATGACCCAATGATTATCTGCACACATATGTCCGTGATCACCTGCGCACATCTGTACATGATCATTTGCGTACATATATCTGTGATCACAGGAACCAATTATTATACACTTAACAGAATTTTTTTACCAAAAACATGTAGCAGAATACATTTTGGCTTAAATTTATGACAAAATTCCATTTTATTGGATTTCTTTTAAAATGGAAAAAATAAAATATTGTTTTTTTTTTCCAAATTTCCGCTCTTTCCGATTATATTGCAAAAAATAAAAAAACAGAGTCGTGAATAAATACCACCAAAAGAAAGCTCTATTTGTGCGAACAAAATTATAAAAATGTAATTTGGGTACAGTGTAGCATGACTGTGTAATTGTCATTGAAAGTGCGAGAGCACTGAAAGATGAAAAATGATCTGGGAAGGAAGGAGGCGAAAGTGCCCAGTATTGTAGTGGTTAAAGACTAAACCTTTTGTATATACATATATATATTAGCAGAGACCCTTGAGAATAAAAAAGCGGTTGTTGCAATATTTTATGTCACGCTGTATTTACGCAGCAGTCTTTAGAACGCAATTTTTTGTCAAAAAATACACTTCCATGAATTACAAAAAAACAAGACAGTCAAGTTAGCACAATTTTTTTGTATAATGTGAAAGATGATGTTACGCCGCGAGAATCGTGACAGAATCATGATCTTTATTCTGAGCAAAAAAATTGTGATTCTAATTTTATTCAGAATCGTACAGGTCTAATTTAAACCAAAAATGTGACTCAAGTGGTTAAGTGGATGTAAAAACTTATGTAAAAACTGATGAAAAACTGATGAAAAACTGATGAAAAACTGATGTAAACTGATGAAAATCGGATGTAAACTGATCCGTTTTTTTCTTTGAAAAAAACGTGACTGACCTGATCAAACAAACTAAAGGCATGTGTGAAAGGGGCCTAAAGCCCTTAACTATGATGCACACAGTGGACTAGCCCTTGGGGGGGAGTTATGCAAATATGAAAATTCCTTGATGGGAAGATGGCAGTATGGAGAAGTGGACATTCATAGGTAGACTGTATTTGTATTCACACTACCCGGGAAATGCTTTTATGATTGAAACAACTGAAATCCAATGATTAAAAGGGGCGTGCAAGGGACATTCAGGCTGGGGAAGAAAGAGCTAGATGACACCAGTAAGGAAATGAGGTTCTATATGACTTGCTGCAGCTTCTAATGCTCACTGTGAGAAGCTCACAATGTGCAGTGAAATAACAGTAAGTCATTTCATTACAGGAGATAAGCCTGTAACAGTGCAAGACTGAGAGTAATGCCGTGTACACACGACCGGTTTTCCAGTCGGAATAAACTCTGAAGGTTTTCCCAACGGAGTTTCGACGGAATTTCGGTGAAACTGTCTTGCGTACACACGATCACACCAAAGTCCGATCATCAAGAATGCGGTGACATACAACACGTACGACGCAACTAGAAAAAGGAAGTTCAATAGCCAGTAGCCAATAGCTTCCGTCTCGTACTTGCTTCAGAGCATGTGTCATTTTTGGTCCGTCGAAGTACTGGAAAAATTACTATTTATTTAACAGGGCGTGCTATGTGCAAAATGATGGTGACATGGTCACCTCAAACAAAAAAAAAAAGACGATTACAGATCCCTAATGCCGTGTACACACGAAGGGACTTTGTCCGCCGGACCTAGTCCAGCAGACAATCCGCCGGACTTCCCAGCTGGGCTTCGGCGGACTTGAAAGCGAACGGACTTGACCACACATGATCACGCTAAAAGTCCGGCGGTTCACGCAATGACGTACAGCGCGTACGACGGGACTAGAAAAAGAAAAATACTTGCTACTGAGCATGCGTCCTTTTTGGTCCGCTGGACTGCCAAGACGGCCGTATTGTCCGCCGGACTGCCAAGTCCAGCGGATAATTTTAAAACAAAACTTAAAACCTAGTCCGCCGGACTTTTTGGAAAAAAAGTCAGTCGAAGGCCCACACACGAGGGGATTGTCCGCCGGACTCGAGTCCAGCGGATAATCCCGCGGGATAGTCCCTTCGTGTGTACGCGGCATAAGAATACCTTATGCAGAGACACTAGGGAGTTTATAATTAGATGGCTTTATTGAAACAATGTTACAAAATATATAAAAACACACACTTCCACCAGTGCAAGGAGTTAAAAATGACAACGTTGTCAGATCTGGTAAAAGAAACTGCTAGCAGCACACCACAATCATACACAACTCACATATATGCAGTAGTCCAGTTGTAATGACTCAGTCACTGTCAAACAGTGGTAAGGAGTGCAGATGAAATACCCTTGGGGGCCCCCATCACGCTGAAGTGTCCATGATTGAGTGTGGGTGTCAATGCCGGAAAAAGCCTGGATGGATCCCTGGTGCTGTGTCAAAGTAGCAGTATGCCATAATGTGCAGTGACTGAACTGGAAAGCAATTGCTGCTATCTATAAAGTCCTCCCTGGGGAGATGAGATAAACACAATACTTGGCTGTCTGCTTCAGCTGGGAATGTACGGGCGGATCAGGTGTCAGCCAGTCCGATGGCTGTAGACAGTGTTACAACAGGTAAGTCCATCATAACCACAACAGTGGCATGAGCAGATGGATACTCATTGTCTACAGATGACACTGCCATCACCGAGCATCCAGTCAGTCCTGTCAAAGCCTGTGTCTTGGCCCAAATGGCAATGTCTATATTTACAGCCTCACATGGATCCTTCACACCGTCTATCTTCTTAACATGGGTGTATGCATGTGCAGCTCTCTTACCAGGTGATGACGTCACATTGGCGCGTTTCGCCGACCAATGAGAATGAGCTTCTTCAGAGGTCCCCTTAAAAACCACCAAACACCACCTTTATTTTGCCTTCTCTATTGACTCAAAAGGATTTTGACCAAGTGAAAACTCTCAATTTTTTTCATACCTGTTCCCAAAATTACAGCTTAACCACTTAAGGACTGGAACAAGTGGTTAAAGTGTGTTTCTGCCATGAGAAATCCACACTATATGTTTGTTATGTGTTCCCATTCACACATCATACCTGAAATTGTTTTTGAAATTGTTTTTGTTTCATAAATGTTTTTATTGAACAAAAAGAAAACTATTTGAGACATTACGGAAGTTAACACAATCAAGTCAGTTGACAAAAGCAAATAATCCTTCACATATCTATTTAGAAGATAGAAAACAAGGAACAATGGGAGGAATTCTCTGAACAGTAACCAGTCATTGAGTTTGAAAACACACCATAAGTTTGGATGCGTTCTGAAAGAACAAGTTAGTAAGAAGAGATGGAAAATTTAGTGAAGGGAGGAGAGAGGAATACAAAAAAGAATAAAGAGAGGGGGGTAGGGGAAAGGGGGGAGGTTTAGGGAAAGGGGCATTGGAGAGGGCAGGGCACCCATGCTCTCGTTTCACTGCTTCCCCGCCCCAAACAGTAAAGTAGACAAGATGGACCACCTGGGTAAACCCTTTTTTTGTTGCCAACATCCTATATAAGTAAGAATCAACACAAGTCCCCCCGATACTATTGGGACTTTAAAGACAACCAATGAAAAAACAGAAATGTATAAAACATCAAATTTTATTTAAACATATATAAAAGGTGTATACATCACCAATAAAAACACATATCAGCAAAAAAGTGACACTGTGCTGACTGTTGTTGCAATCATATTCTATCCTCCATGTGCCCAATGTGTTTCGGGACATCGTGGATCTCTTCATCAGGGGTGTATATACATAGAAGATCACATAAGGAATTGTATTCAACAATCAACAGAGAATCAGCTGCAATGAACAAACAAAATGTTGCTGTGCTAAAAATTAGAGAATCCTACTGTCCCCTAAAGGGGGCGGGGCCTTCGGCCACCGAGACTCCACAGAAGGATCTCTATTAGACCTGCAGTGGCAATGAATGGTGATATAATACATCACACCAAGTCACTTAAAGGGTAAATTCAACTTTACAGAGAAATCTGTAAGGGGAACTTACACAGTATCCCCTCCTCAGCCCCCCCCCCCAGTCCCACTGACATGGATCATGGCGATCTCCCGTTCCGATCCCCGGTAGAGCCACCAGGCTTAGAAATCACCAGAGCTGAATCTCCAAAACAATCAGGAGCATTTGAATATTCACAAACATGAGAGCCCCCACAAATATGATTGGAAAAAGCATGCTAAAAAGAAAACATTTCACAGTGAATTAGAAACTCTGTTCATTTTTTTTTTCATAAAATACAGGTGCAAAGTGGAGTAAACACTGTGGTTTCCTGTAGAGATATGATAGAAGTATCTGTTTTAAAGCCTCCCTTAGATTCATATTCTGTTAACATAATGATCAGTAATAAAACAGATACAATAGCTACAGAATTATAGAAGAAACTCACTTTGCAGTATAACAATATCATAGTGTAAATCAATTTTAGAAATGTTCAGTAAGCAGTCTCCATAGGATATTGATTCATACAGATGAATAAAATATAAAAACAGGCAGCCTTATTCAGTCTATTTTTAAAGCACCTAATTGATCATAAAGAGAAAATATAATATGTTTTCAATTTATGTTTATAAACTGATGATTGATAAGTATTCTTAATACAAACTATGAGCTTTCTATAGAGAGCACAGCTGAATTTGTTTATTTTCAGATATGCTTTATTTCTCAAAGGAGCCATATGAAGAGATGGGAAGAGAGAAGAAGAGTCATTGTTGTTACTCAATCCCTTGTACGTGCTAACTTCAGTTTGAGCTACTGAGCTTTATGAACATCAGGCTTTTTTCAATGATTGCTAAGGAGAAACTGGAAAACATTGAAACATTCATCTCCAATTGATGTCTGCCTGCTACAATAAAAATATTCATAAGCAATTATACTCACAAAGCCAGCACAAAAAAATAAACCAAAAGGTGACTCCAACTCTAGCCTCAATTTGTAGCTCTAGATAGGCACAAACGACACTCAAAGCAGAGCATGTTGACCTGCTTTAAGGGTAAACCCTTTTCCTCAGAGCTATCCGTCTGACATTGACCACATGTTTATACCGTGCTAGTCGTCTATACTCATAGCGAACACCACCTCCATCCACAAGGGGGGTCCCTTGTGGATGGAGGGTCCACAACTTAGCACATGGTAACAGTCATATGTTATCTGGGGCTTAATAGTCATATGATCATAATATCACAAATAGAAAACACTATGTTGAGAGTGTCTAAATCTCACTAAAACATCAAAGCAAAGATACAAAATAAAGAAAAAATATAAACTTTTATAATACAAACTAAATGCTTTATTACTCAGGGTCTGTGGCCAGTCCATGGCATCTCTATCTGGGCTTAAAATCAACTATACAAATTGCCATCTGCAAACTAGAAATTGATAAATAGAAGTGGTAGCAGTTGTGGGGTATCCCAATGCATTTTAAGAGTAGTTCTATTTCTCTGGGTCCCGTTACTTTTACTGGTAACTGATGTAATGTTAATAAGCACAAAAAATAAAGAAAAAAAGTGTACATAACCACTATACACCCTCCTTTATGTACCTGTAACACTGACAACTGTCTACAGTATATGCAAGCCAACAGTAAATACTCCTATTATTATTTTAGTTATTATGCAGGATTTATATAGCTGCAACAGTTTGCGCAGCAACTAAGTAAATGGTCTTGACCTTTATTCTAATATGCATTTCTGTGTCCTTTGTGGAACACAGACAATTATTATATGAAAAAAAAATGGCATTGACGTGCCTCATCACCTCTGTGAGTCAAACCTACTGTTCTAAACCTTTTTTAATTATTTTAAAATAAATAGCTAACCCCAACATATATCATAAGTATACTATAACTACCTCAATCATTTCCAGGACATTCCAAGGATGCCTTAGTTTATTAGACATCGTTTTCTTATATAACTTTGACATGAGATTAAGGTGCTTTTCCAATGGCATGTTAAGCTCTCCATCTTGAGGGCATGCGGTCTAGTGTGGTTTTGGGGAAGCAGATGCTTGTTGTCCCCCCTTTCCTACATGCTTGGATTTAGGTCTGGTATGGATTTTGGGGGACCCCCAATAATTTTTATTTTGTATTTTTGCTTGGGGTCCCACTTAAAATCCATACCAGACCCTTATCAAGAGTAGAGGCTTGGTATGGATTTTGGGAGGAACACCATGCTTTTTTTTCTGTGTGGGGTCCCATGTTATGTCTGGTATGGATGTGGAATGGAATCCTTGCTGCTTTGTTACAAACAGTACAAAGGAGCTGAGAAATATAATTTAGCTGAAGTTTAAATACTTTTTTTCTTTGTAAATATTTTTTTTAATAGATAGAGGTGTAGGTCTTAAAACCACTGTAAAGCCCCATACACACGGTCGGATTTTCCGATGGATTCTGTCCTATCGGACAATGTTGTCGTAAATTCCGACCTTGTGTAGGCACCATCGGACAGTTTCCATCGGATTGTCCGACGGACAAAGTTCTATCTCCTGCTGGATAGATTTTTTGACAACAAAGTCCGATCACACCAAATCCGATCGTGTGTAGCGTAGTCCGACGGACAAAGTGCTACGCATGCTCAGAAGAAATTCTGTGACGGAAGCGCTTGGTCAGGTAAAACTACCTTTCCTAATCGACACAGCACATTCGTCACGCTGCAATGTTAAAATGTCTTTAATGCATCGCATTCTCTTTTTCTTTACAATGCAAGAAGAATGACATGTTTTAGCTGCTCCTATTCACCCGCACTTCTCCCAAACTTATTTCTTTATTCGTTTTCATGATTTCTAGGCTAGATGTTTATTTTTCCTCAGATCGTAAAAGAATCTTTGTTATATTTTTTGGATGATTTGTCATTTTTTTATTTTGTTTGGAATACATATTTTCAGGATAATTTATTTAGTTTTTTGAGGGGGGTTGTGTGTCTCAACTTAGCAAAACAACATTATTAAAATTTCTATTTGTTGCTTAAATTTACTAGGAGTTTGTTTGTTGTTGGTGCCCCTTGTTAATTGGACTTTATTATTTGTGAAATGTACCTGCCTACTCACCAATAAACTGTCATTGTAGAAAAGTAAAACACATAGGCAATGATTCTTTCAAATCAAAAATACCTTTATTTAGGTCTCAGCAACAAACCAAAGAGGAACGCAGCGATGGAGAAACTTGGGGAATTTGCAAAGCCTTGGACCCCCACGGCAAACATCATTTTTGATGCGTCTAATATTGGGGGCCTGAGGAGTACCTATCTAAATAATAAGGGAGTGCTATCTGGTCCTGAAGTCCAAAACATCCGGAACTGCAGCAGATGCCATCTAGGTCCCCAGGCTCTGGTCCTACGAGAGGCTCCATCTTCTCTCAGACCAGACTGAATCCAGGTCGTCACTCTCAGGTCTTCCTTCCACGCTTCCTTGCACGCTGTGGCTGTGGTGCTGGTGGGGTGGCAGAAGGAGGAGGAGGCGGAGCATGGTCCCTATCGCAAACATGTGTGAGTGGGGTCATCCCCCCAGCCATACCCTTATTAAGGACCTTGAGGATGACCCCCTCACACATGCTGCGTTGCCCCACCTCCATACCCTTCATTTTTGTGGCAACCAAGGAGCCAAAGGCCTCCTCGTAGGTGGGTGTGGCATATAGGGAGGCTGAAGCATCTCTGATCAGCTGGAGCGCTGACTCTCCCACCTCCCCCACCCTTCTCGCCCTTCTGTAGGGAAGGCGGAGGGGAGGGACTTGGGAGACAGTCAGGCTCCTACGCCTACCCCCCTCTTGGCTGCCACTACCCACCTCTTGGCTGCCACTAACCCCTGCCTCCTCCTGACTGCCACATTCCACAGCCACCTCCTGGCTGAGGTCTTCCTGTGTATGAAAAAGGGACATAGTTTGAGTTATTTGTTCATCAAACACACACAATTTTCATCTAGTGACTGTTGCAGAATGTTTACAAATAGAAAACCATACAATTCTCAGCCCAGCAGTTTATATTCTTGCCCCAAATGTCTCCAACACTACTGTCAGTTGATATGTCAAACACGTTAGGAACTAAGCAATTGGGGATCCTGAATTAAGTGAACATCATTCATTATTCCCAAAAATGGTTACAAAACTACTATACCTGCCACAAGCTGGGCTCCTCCACCTCTTCCAGACTGGAAGGCCCAGGTTGCTCCTCGGAAGCCTCATCAGGGGTGGCGTGCATGGAAGGACGCGTGCAAGGAAGAGTCGAGAGTGACTTCCTGACATTAGCCTGGTCTTTGAGAAAATGGAGCCTCTCATAGTACCAGAGCGTGGGGACATAGACCTGTGCTGCTCCAGCTCCAGATGTTTGGGACTTCAGGACCTTATTGCGCTCCCTGAAATAGGTACTCCTCAGGCTGCCAATTTTTAGTCTTAACTTCTCCACGGTTGCCGTGGGGAACCTTGGCTTTACAAATGCCACAAGTTTCTTCATGGCTGCGTACCTGTTTGGTTTGTTGCTGTAATCTCGGTGTTTCGCCTGCCATAATAGGGGCATTTCCCTATACTTATCAATGAAGAGGGGGAGAAAACTCACATGGTTGAAGCCCTCCAAAATCTCTGCAAGACACAACACCACACAAAACACTATAAATAATGTCAGGCTAAACTCTCCTAATCTTCTCCATAAATAAGCCTCAGTCTAGGCTAGTTATGTACCAAGTTCAAATTGTACCTTCGTTCTAGCGATCGTCTCGTGCGTGAGCTTTCTCTCCCCTCGTCTCACAGATCGTGGCTACGACACAGGCGTGTGACGTTTTATATACAGTGCGCATGCATCAAACTCCGCCCGCCCCTGACGATCTTTCTCGGCTATTCCCCACCCCTTCTCTTTACGGCGCAGTGGGGAGAGCACATGGCGGGGACACAGCAGCTGCGCCCCAAATATCCCACCAACGAGGAGGAGGACGAGGAAAGGCCGGAGGCAGAAACGTCCCGATCCCGGAGCCTGAAATTCAAGGCCTCCAATATGTAATTTGGAGAAATGTTGGAGATGGTGGACATATTAAAGAGGAACGACTATGATGGGAAGTATGGGCCTTACCTCAACTCCAATGTCCGCAAGGCCAAGATCATGTCTAAAGTTGTGAGGAGGCTGTACAATCATTTTGGGGTACAGCGATCCAAGGAGCAACTGAGGAAACGCTGGTCAGACCTGAAACTGAGGGAGCCCGATCAGTACAGAAAGATCAAGCGAGTTCTTCAAAAAAGTAAGTAGTTTTGTGTTTGATTTCTTGCTTGCATACTGCTCCATGTGTTTGGATTTTTGCAAAGTTGTACATTAGAAAATGGCCACTTTCATGTTCGTCTGTGCATTCGATCGTACTCAACCTCGATCTTTCTGCCACTGTCATGTTCGTGTGTGTCCATTCGATCGTACTCAACCTAGATCGTTCGGCCACTTATAATACGAGGTTTGGGGAATTTTTTAGTGAAAGGAAGTTTGTTCTCACTAGAGATGTCATCAAGAATGTAAAGCCAATTTATTCAATGTAAAGGAGAGGTCACCCAGTAGCTGTTTACCCATCTGGACTCTAGAGCACTAGTGCTGGGACACCCAAACCCCCTTTTTATTATGCTTTTCCACACATGTGCTCCAGTGGATACTAGAGGGGGGTCTCCATCAGACAAACTTCTACCAAAAAGCTAGTAAGTTTAGCACCTTTACAAAGTGACTACATTCATGTTGTTGTCATTTGTAACTGGCCAACCAAAAATATTGTCCCTCACTTTCAAGCAATGTTTGACATTTCCTATTTCTGCCCTCAATAGATTGTGGTGCTAAATCTTCCTTTTGTACATTCTCATAGGGGAGCGAAAACTCGGGATGTCTGAGGAAACCACAAAACACACACCTCCCAAAGAAGGGGAAAGACCAGAAGCAGAGGAGGAGGAGGAGGAAGGAGAGATCATAGAAATTGGAGAACTTGTCACCACAACAGGTGAGTGTGGGAGAACACAGCTACTGGTAAGCTAATCAATGTATGCCTGCCTCATTTCCAAGAGACATTTTTGTTTTTTTTTTGTTGTTTTTAGGTGACGTGGATGTTGTGGAAGAAGAATCGCACTTTACCACAGAAAGTGCCCACGTCCTCATCGGGGAGATAATGGTCTGCAATCGAGATCTAGATGACATAAAGCAAAACATCAATGATGTTCAACAAAAATTGAAGAACATCATTGATGTTTTAGGAAAAATCTGAAAACGCACCAAGTAATTAACACACATTTGTGGCTGTTTCTGAACACATTTGCAACTTAAGAACTGTGTGAAATTTGGAACATGCACACATTGTGTCCACATGTGCTAGATCCCATCATGGTGGATGAATGTCAACGTATTTTTGGGGGTGCAACCACTTTACGAACTACTAAAGTGGTTGTGGTGAAGGGGTTGCACCCCCAAAAAACGTCCATTCATCCCCATGATGGAAAATGGCACTTTTGAACATTCTAGGCATGTGTTTTACCATCTAATGTCCATTTTCAGACCCAAATTGTGTGCATGTTCTAAATTTCCAGTTTCCAGGGGTGACCCCCTATGTGATGAAGGCAAGATCAAACACACTTTGAACATATAGTCATGTCTGATCTTGTCTTCACTTTAGAAAGTTGAACTTTCCTAGTTCCTATGTTCTGTTTTGCTCCATGCCTGGTTTTAACAAATGCGGAATGTTTGTAAACAATGTTGTAAAGAACCAAGATCTTGTCAGTTTTGCCAAGAAGTTTGTAAACGCACTTGTGAATGTGTTGCAAGTAAACTTTTTTAATTTTCAAAATGTGTGGCTTCCTTATTGAAAAACACAAAAGCATTATGTATGTCAAATGTAAAGGATTTGGGGGGCAATGGGTGTTATTTACTAAAGGCAATTCCAGTTTGCACTGCAAGTTTATTTTCCAGGGCACTTTTGCACTGCACTTGTAGAGCATAGTGGATTGGACTTATGTAAATGACACCCACAGTGCTTTGTACGAAAACACGTAGCACACCATTTTTGGGAATACACACATGTCTGACATGGTGATCAAAAGGAGTATTTTGGGTGTCAGTTATGCACTACAAACCTTCTCTAGACAAAAGATTAGGTATCAAACACACAACATGAGAAGAATCTTTTTGGTAAGAAGAGACTGTTACCTCCTTTTGCCCAGAAAGTGCATTCCCACTGTTGAAGCTAAAGGGCAAAAATGTATATCTCAAATAAGCTAGAATATGGAAATGACAAGAAATCATAGGTTTGGTTAAAAAAGATATTTATTTAAAAATGCCTCTCACACATCGTCAGGCAGAGCAATGGCCCCCCTACCCACAAAGTACTCCATATATTGCTCGCGGACCTCGCGGGCATTTAGAGGGGGCAAGCCTGGACGTGCCGCTTGAAGGGCTGTGAGGTCGGCATTGGAAGGGCCCTCCACATCTGGGCCAACGGTCACCACATAGTTGCTGTTGTGTCTTTTCAAAAAGTTGTGCAATATGCAACAGGCAAGAACTATGTGGTTCAGTTTGTATTCCGTCAAGTTAATAGCCGTCAAAAACAGGCGGAAGCGGCTGGCCAGGTTCCCAAAGGTGTTCTCCACCACTCTGCGGGCTCTCGACAGCCTGTAATTGAAGACCCTCTGGTCTGGGGTGAGGGTCCTCATCGGGAAGGGCCTCATCAGATGGGGAGTCAACGCAAAAGCTTCATCTGCAACAAAGACGAAGGGGAGTCCTTCAGCATTCTCCTCTGGAGGTGGCAAGCACAGACTGCCACTTTGGAGACGCCAGTAGAACTCTGTGTGCGCAATGGCACCACCATCCGAGATCCGGCCGTTCATCCCCACGTCCACATACAAAAACTCGTATGTCGCCGACACCACCGCCAACATCACTACACTATTAAACCCCTTGTAATTATAATAGTAGGACCCCGAGTTGGGGGGTGGGACGATGCGGACGTGTTTCCCATCAATTGCACCTCCGCAGTTAGGAAAGTCCCAACGGCTGGCAAAGTGGGAGGCCACAGTCTGCCATTCTTGTGGCGTGGAAGGGAACTGTGGAGTGAAACAAGAAAAAAAAATTAGTCACTTTGCACATAAACATTCCAAGCAGATTAGACACTAAACATCTTGGAACAAGATCAGACTTTTACATTTTAAGCTGGAAAGTATTTGCAACGCAAAGTAGAGGGTCCCCCTAGCAGATTACTCACCCCCCATCAATCCCCCCACTTCTGATGGGCCATTGACAATAACTAGGGGTTTGGGGGGGGGGTTTGGACAGGTAACCCTCTCCACTTCATTGATTGCCAAATGGCTCAATAATGTGTGCTAGTTTGGCCAGACCCTCCTTACTTAACACTATTGGCATCCCACAGGAAAGATAAAAGAACATTCCAAATCCCCACCCCCCCCACCCCCCCCCCCAAAAAAAGGAACGCACATTTTCACATTCTGAAATTACCTAGCAATCTAATAGGAGGGAAAGAACACCAAAAAAGAGGAAATGGAAAGTATGGAGCCAGCCCCTTGCACTACATGCTTTGCTGAATTCATCCCTAAAGATGCCCACTATAAAGAGGTAGGTATATAGTGTGTATTGACCTCGGGAAAGCCAGCAGATAGAGGATTAGTACCATCTGACAGAGCAGTTGGGGGAGGGGGTTCCTAATGAGTTTGGCACCCCCCCCCACCAACAAAAAGGGAAAAAAAAGGGGCTCTACATGAAGTAAAACACACAGCAAACATTTGTGCATATTTTAGGGGGTGTTTAGGGGAAAACAATACTATGCAGCAGACAAAATACATTGCTTAAGTGACTAGGCCATAGGTGTCTATTGGGCCAGAAGAGCATGCTGGGGAGGTAAGTGAAGACAAAAATGCATGAAGGAGAAAAGGGGCACAGCATATTAGAGCATATTGCAATCATGGTAATTAGGGAAGGAGGTCAAAAATACAAGACATTAGCAAACAGAGCATACATAGAAGGGAATAGTAAAGTAGAAATGTTACCTTAATATAGTCCTCCTGCAGGACCTGGATGATGGCAGAACAGGTCTCTGGAATAATGATTCCCAGGGCCTGGGGAGAGATACCTGAGGAGAACTTCATCTCCTGAAGGCTTCTCCCTGTCGCCAAGTACCTCAACGTAGCAACAAGCCTCTGCTCCGGAGTGATGGCTTGTCTCATGCAGGTATCCTGCCGGCTGATAAAAGGGGTCAGCAAAGCCAAAAGACGGTGAAAAACGGGGTCCGTCATCCGGAGAAAATTCCTGAAATCATCAGGATTATTCTCCCGGATCTCACGAAGCAAAGGCATGTGCGAGAACTGATCACGCTGAAGCAACCAATTCTTGGTCCACATACTCCTCGTCACTCTGTTCATGGACGGGTCTTGGCTCAAAGCTAAAAGCCCGACACCAATTCCGCGTACAGCACGAACTCGGCGACGAGTACGTACGGGAAACATCGCTCACAAACGGTCGGCTGGTCAGAACGGACAAACAGAAAGCACCGATAAACAGCAAGGCCTGAAAGAGCGAAATGAATACCAGAAACGAGCAGACAATAAGCAGTGAAAATCAAAGCGTCCTATATCAAGATATAGGCGGCAATGACCAACAAATGCGAACTGACTACACGCACTAATAAACAGATACGCACGACAAGCACAAACTGAAGAGCAGTAACGAGTCACAAAACTGAGAAGCACGAATCGTAAGTCCCCAAACTTCGACTAACTCGCGATAAACACGGGATCAGCAGAAGGAGCCCAACGGGTGCGGGACGTGGTGCTGAACTTCCCTTTTCAAGTCTCGTGGAAGACGACTTACGTCACGACGTTCTTGCAGACCGGAAATTCCGACAACGTTGTCCGACCGTGTGTACGCAACACCAACATTGGACAAAGTCCGACGGACATGATCCGACGGACCTGGTCCTCGGATAATCTGAGCGTGTGTATGGGGCTTAAGGGTTTTATTGCTGTCTGTGTTCACATTGTAGAGATTCACGCTCTCTAATTATCTTGATAAATGACAGTGAGGGAAAATCACCACATGTTGATTTGATTTGATTTGTATTTATCTTCTGTTCATTTACTTTCCATTTTGTTAATTGATAAAAATAAACTAACACTTCTATTTCTGAAAGAATTATTAATTTACAGTATTTTTTTTTTTTCTCTCGATTTTTTTTTTTCTCCTGAAAGAGTGAACATTTTAAATTTGTCACCATCTTTACCAGACAAATATAAAAGTTGCTTAACTATATAACCACACTGAATAGTGACACTATAAGAATGTAGTTGACACGTTGTAGATGGAGGTGTGGATGAATAATCAATGTTCATGCAGTGTACACAAAAATGTTTTATGACATTTTAAGGGGTTATTAATACAATTTAGCAGTATTGAGATCGTAATATATGATTCCTGTCCTTTAATGTCCCACATGGATATTTTTCTCTTTGCTGTATTAGGGATGTGTACATTCAGTTAGGAGGTGGTATCCATATTTATAAAGAATTGTATAGACAAAACTTTTGGATAGAGTAGGGATGAGCTAAAAACCCATTTTGAGGTATTCTTTTACTGACTTTGTCTGGGAAATTTCCATGCACTTCCTGTCTCAGAGAAGCAAAAGGACGTGAGGAGAAATCTCCCCAAAGTGAGAAGATTTTCCCCCATTGTCAACAGAAGAAGTACCTTTAATGGAAGATTTACCCTCATTTACCCTCACTTCTGGTGAAAACTTAATATTATGAAGTTTAACTCACATTTTGCCTTGTTGACAATGGTCAAAAGAAGAAACAGAGAAGGTTTATTTACCCTAAGAGAGAGACACCAATAAAAAATTTGCAGAAAGTTTGCCATTATCTAAAATTTGAAAAATGTTTTGCCTTTACACCTTAAATCTATTTTAAAAATATTCTGACAAGTCTGGTGATACCACATCAACTTATTTTTCAGTGACATCCTTACTAAAGCACCATGGGTCAATTACTGCGAATCAGTGCTGCAATATTGTGAGCACAGTCCAGCATGATGATGCACCCCCAGGGAGGTGTTTCCATGACAGCCCAGGCTCACAGGGAAGGTTTAAATGATGATTGGCATATTTCAACTCAAAAGTGGGTGGTCTCAAGTAATGGAGGAGGATGCAGAAGGCAGTGCTGCATGGAGAGGGTGAATATTGAGGCAAAAAAACGTTTTTTACACTGGGGTGAGTAATTAAAACAAACAAAAAAAAATAGGTGGAGCTCTGCTACAGCAACTTTTGAAAATTTATTTAACATCTTTAGCTCTCACAACTGTATACCCCTTATGGACCAGAGAAATGTTTACATATCAGATATGGACTAGAGATGAGCCAGCAGTTTGAATCGAATGTAAGTTCGACTTGAATATCGGGTGTTCGTTTGTTCTAAAGCAAACTGAACATATGGGGTGTTTGCGGGAAATTCAAGTGCCGCGAAACGCCCCATCGTGCACTGCGAGATCGCAGTGCATGCTGTATGCTATATATAAATATATACAGTCAGTCTAGTATATATATATATATATATATATATATACACACACACACACACTAGTTTGAAACACAAAATCGTAAATTATAATATAATAAATAAATATAAATAATTATAACAAATAATAATATAATAATAATAAAATGTATTCAATAGTGTAATCAAATCAAAAACTGAAATTTGCTCAGTTGCAGAATTGTAGCTGTTATTACTTTCAGTGTTTGATGACAAATTTCCCCACGATTTACTATCGCTCAATTCTGCAAGTGATTCTAATTTATTATCGCTGTTTTCTAGCTGGTCTAAAACCACTTTTGACGTAAAGGGACACTTTTTGGTTGCTATGGACATTCTCAAGTTTCCAGGCAGAAAGAACAGTATATATAATATAAAACTACATGCAGGGCACTGGACAAAGCATTAGGGACAAAAGGGAGGTGAAATTATTTGGTACAGTAATGTAATCTGTAAGATTACAGTGTACTGTATGTGTTCTGTGTTTTTCCCTTTTTGAATTTGGCGCCGGGCTCCGTCACCACCAGTGTTGTAACTAACGCGATTAAAGTAAACGGCGTTACGTAACGCCGTTACTTTAAAGGGTAACGAGTAATCTAACTGATTACTCTTCCCCTCGCGGTAACGCCGTTCCCATTACTGGGGCGGCGTTACCGCAATTACTCGCCGCGATCCGCGGAGCCGTCCGCGGCCTCGGCCTAAGGAAAGGCCGCGGCTTCGGCCTAGCTCCGGAGCGGCGGCCATCTTGGTGTACCAAGATGGCCGCGGCTCCGGCCTAGCTCCGGAACGGCGGCCATCTTGGTGCACCCGTCGGCCGTTTACAATGTGATTGCTCCGTCATCTTGACGCCGGTTCCTCTCTCCCCTCTGTGTACAGATATGTACAGTGGAGGGGAGAGATCGGATGCCAGCACATACCCTGCGAATACTCTGCAATACCAGCCAATACCCTGACAATACCCAGGTAATACTCTGCAATACCCTGCCAATACTCTGCCAATACTCTGCCAATACCCTGCCAATACTCTGCCAATACCCTGCCAATACTCTGCAACACCCTGCCATACCCAGCCATACCCAGCCATACTCTGCAATACTCTGCAATACCCCACAATACCCCGTAATACCCATCCATACTCTGCCATACCCAGCCATACTCTGCAATACCCCGTAATACCTGGCTATACTCTGCAATACTCTGCCATACCCAGCCATACTCTGCAATACCCCGTAATACCCAGCCATACTCTGCAATACTCTGTAATACCCAGCCATACTCTGCAATACTCTGCAATACTCGGTAATACCCAGCCATACTCTGCAATACTCTGCAATACTCGGTAATACCCAGCCATACTCTGCAATACTCTACAATACCCAGCCATACTCTGCAATACTCGGTAATACCCAGCCATACTCTGCAATACTCGGTAATACCCAGCCATACTCTGCAATACTCGGTAATACCCAGCCATACTCTGCAATACTCGGTAATACCCAGCCATACTCTGCAATACTCGGTAATACCCAGCCATACTCTGCAATACTCGGTAATACCCAGCCATACTCTGCAATACTCTGCGACACCCTGCCAATACTCTGCGACACCCTGCCAATACACACCCTGCCAATACTCTGCAACACCCTGCCAATACTCTGCGATACCCAGCCAATACTCTGCAACACCCTGCCAATACTCTGCAACACCCTGCCAATACTCTGCAACACCCTGCAATACCCAGGTAATACTCTGCCAATACCCTGCCAATACCCTGCCAATACCCTGCCAATACTCTGCCAATACTCTGCCAATACTCTGCAACACCCTGCCAATACTCTGCAACACCCTGCCATACCCTGCCATACCCAGCCATACCCAGCCATACTCTGCCATACTCTGCCATACTCTGCAATACCCCGTAATACCCATCCATACTCTGCCATACCCAGCCATACTCTGCAATACCCCGTAATACCTAGCTATACTCTGCCATACCCAGCCATACTCTGCAATACCCCGTAATACCCAGCCATACTCTGCAATACTCTGTAATACCCAGCCATACTCTGCAATACTCTGCAATACTCGGTAATACCCAGCCATACTCTGCAATACTCGGTAATACCCAGCCAATACTCTGCGATACCCAGCCAATACTCTGCAACACCCTGCCAATACCCTGCAACACCCTGCCAATACTCTGCAACACCCTGCCAATACTCTGCAACACCCTGCCAATACTCTGCAACACCCTGCCAATACTCTGCCATACCCAGCCATACTCTGCAATACTCGGTAATACCCAGCCATACTCGGCGATACACAGCCGTACCCAGCCATGCTCAGCCGTACCCAGCCATACTCAGCCAATATTACAGTTGAGGAGATGACGTGGATATTACAGTGGGTGAGATTATGGATATTACAGTGGGGGCTTTATGGTGGTGGAATTTTTACAGGTTTTTGCAAATTCAATTATTATTTGCTGATCCGAAAAATGATCCGATCCGTGACTCTGATCCAAGCAACGATCCGATCCGTGAGTTTGGGGGGGACAGATGTACAGAGGGGGAATAGATATATGTGTGTGTAGTGGGGTACAGAGGGGGAACAGATATACGTGTGTGGGGGGGACAGATGTGTAGTGGGGTACAGAGGGGAAACAGATATATGTGTTGGGGGGGAACAGATGTGCAGGGGGGTACAGAGGGGAAATAGACGTGCAGGGGGGAACGCACCCCTTGCTTACAGTAATACTAGACCCGCCCCTAAGAATATAAAAAAAAAAATCACAGTTACTTTTCTGAGTAACTAATTACTTTTCCAATGTAGTAACTGAGTTACTAACTCAATTACTTTTTTGGGAGAAGTAATTTGTAATGTAACTAATTACTTTTTTAAAGTAAGATGACCAACACTGGTCACCACGCATCGCAACGTTTGCAGGGAACTGTGATAGATCGAGCGGAGGACACAGCTTGCACACATAGAGGGAGGACATCGCAGGATCCTGAGGACAAGGTAAGTAACTTTGCCTGGATCCTGCGATGCAATCCCGAGTTTTGGTAATGAATATTCACCCCGAGCCAGGGAGGTTAAGGGGATAAATCTGTCCGGGGCTGAAGTGGTCAAAAGGGATCAACGTCTTTACTAAGTGAATATAGATCTGTTAGTTTAACTTCTATAGTCGGAAAGGTACTGGAGAGTTTATAAAAAGACCACATACAGTAGATGAGTTCTTGGTAGAAAAAAAATATTTTAAGTAACAGACAGCATGGATTCATGAAAGACAGACGTTGTGAAAAAAATCTGATTTCTTTTTACGAGGAGGTGAACAAAACCTTGGACAAAGGAGTGGCTGTGCATATAGTATATTTCAATTTTTCCAAAGCGTTTGACACAGTTCCCCACACACGGCTAATATATAAAGTCTACAGGCTTGGAAGAATCAGTTTGTAATGGATAGAAAACTGGCTAAGGTATGGACTGCAGAGAGAGAGCGAGATATAATTTTGCCTCGGTACAATTCATTAGTAGGACCTCATCTGGAATATGCAGTTCAGTTTTGGGCACCAGTTCATAAAAACGATATAGGGGAAATGGAGATTGTGCAAAGTGGGGCAACAAAGATAAGAGGCGTGTAGTAGCTCAGCTATGAGGAAAGATTAAAGGAACTGAATTTATTCTCTCTTGAGAAGAGGAGATTAAGGGGGAATATGATCAACATGTATAAATATGTAACTGGTCTAGATAGTGAACTTGATGTTGAGTTATTCACTTTAACCACTTGCCGACCGCCCCATGTAGATATACGTCGGCAGAATGGCACGTACAGGCAGAATCACGTACCTGTACGTGACATTCTTCCGGCGGTTGGGGGGTCCGATCGGACCCCCCTCCGCCGGCGGGGACGGTCGGCATCGCTTCAGGAGCGATCCGGGACGAGGGGACGGCCAGTGGTTTCTGGCCACCCCCTCGCGATCGCTCCTGGCGAATGAAAAGCTTCCCCTTCCTGTCTATTGTATAGACAGGAAGGCGGAAGTGATGTCACGCTCGGTGCGCCGGTCTATGTGACCGGAGACGCCGAGCGGCGAACATGTACAGGTTAGTGCACAACACTACACTGACACCAGTACAGTTAGGCACATATTCCACCCCCCTGTCACCCCCTGATCACCCCCCAGATCACCCCCTCCCCCCCCAGTCACAGTGTCACTAATTGCAGTGATCATTTATTTACTGATCACTGCATTTAGTGTCAGTGTGACTGTAATAACTGTCAGGGCAGTTAGTTTTAGGTCCTAGGTAGCCCCCTACCCCCCCCTAATAAAGGTTTAACCCCTTGATTGCCCCTAGTTAACCCCTTCACCCCCTTTTGCCAGTGTCACTAAGCGATCGTTTTTCTGATCGCTGCATTGTGTCGCTAGGTAACCATTTTTTTTTTATTTTAACCGCCATGTTTTATATAGGTTCATAAATAGTTTTATAGGTCAGGTACCCCCATATTACAACCTAAATAAAGGTTTTAACCCCCTGATTGCCCCTAGAGTTAACCCTTTCACCAGTAATCACCGTATAACTGTCACTGGTGACGCTGGTTAGCCAGTTAGTTATTTTGTTATTTAGGTTCCCCGTCAGGTTTTTATATAGCGTCAGGTACCCCCATATATTACCTAATAAAGGTTTAACCCCCTGATTGCCCCTAGTTAACCCTTTCACCCCCTTTTGCCAGTGTCACTAAGCGATCGTTTTTCTGATCGCTGCATTAGTGTCGCTAGGTAACCAGTTTTTTTTTTTTTAGGTTAACCGCCATGTTTATATAGGTTCATAAATAGGTTTATAGGTCAGGTACCCCCATATTACAACCTAAATAAAGGTTTTAACCCCCTGATTGCCCCTAGAGTTAACCCTTTCACCAGTGATCACCGTATAAAATGTCACTGGTGACGCTGGTTAGCCAGTTAGTTATTTCGTTATTTAGGTTCCCCGTCAGGTTTTTATATAGCGTCAGGTACCCCCATATATTACCTAATAAAGGTTTAACCCCCTGATTGCCCCTAGTTAACCCTTTCACCCCCTTTTGCCAGTGTCACTAAGCGATCGTTTTTCTGATCGCTGCATTAGTGTCGCTAGGTAACCAGTTTTTTTTTTTTGTATTACTGTTACGGGTGACGCTGGTTAGTTAGCTTGTTTTTTATACTGTCAGGGCACCCGCCATTTATTACCCAATAACGGTTTAACCCCCTGATCGCCCGGCGGGTGATATCAATTAGGTTTTAGGGTCAAATAAGGTCTGCGTCGCCCCAGGTTAGTGCCAGTACCGCAAACACCCACGCGCAAAGCATACACCTCCCTTAGTGGTATAGTATCTGAACAGATCAATATCTGATCTGATCAGATCTATACTAGCGTCCCAGCAGTTTAGGGTTCCAAAAAAAACGCATTGTTAGCGGGATCAGCCCAGATACCTGCTAGCACCTGCGTTTTCCCCCTCCGCCCAGCCCAGCCCAGCCCACCCAAGTGCAGTATCGATCGATCACTGTCACTTACAAAACACTAAGCACACATAACTGCAGTGTTCGCAGAGTCAGGCCTGATCCCTGCGATCGCTAACATTTTTTTTGTGGTAGCGTTTTGATTCAGTCGCTAACAGTCAGGAGCTTTTTTACCTGTGAATCTCAAAAAAATAAAAAAAACAAAAATAGTTGTCGTTTTATTGTTCTCTCTCTCTCTCTATTGTTGCTCTTTTTTTACTCCATTCTATTCTGCAATGTTTTATTATGTTTTATCATGCTTGCTTTTCAGGTATGTAATTTTGTTTACTGTGTTTTAGTGTTAAGCATTTTTTTGTTTTCAGGTGCGCCATTCAGTTGCAGCGCGGATTTATTTATCTTGACAGCAACAGCGTTTGCTCCCACGATACATAAAGCCGCGACTCCAACACTGTAGGAGGTGATTTCACCACCACAGTTAAAAAAAAGAGCATATGTGCCGAAGCATGGGGGCAGCAGGGGGGGCGGAGGAGCGATTGGCTCCTAATGCCACGTACATACGGTCGAAATTCCGACCGTGTGTACACGGCATAACTTTTGCGGGAGGATGCCCCCATGCATCGGCATATATAAATGGTGCATGTATGCCCATCATTAGAAGTGGGTGGATGAAGGGAGGTATTCTAATGGTGGGCATACCCACCAATCAATCTCTTTTTTTCGTTCAGCCAAGAGGCTGCATGAAAAAAAAAAAGATTACAATATATGTCCAGTATGTTGCTGGACTTTGAATGGTTATACCAGAATGATGCCTGCAGGTTTAGGTATCATCTTGGTATCATTCTTTTCAGCCAGTGATCGGCTTTCATGTAAAAGCAATTCTAGCGGGTAATTAGCCTCTAGACTGCTTTTACAAGCAGTAGGAGGGAATGTCCCCCCTCCCGGATATAAACCGCGCCATTGGGAAATTGGGAAAGCATTTTATCACACCAATCTTGGTGTGGTCAGATGCTTTGAGGGCAGAGGAAAGATCTAGGGTCTAATAGACCCCAATTTTTTCAAAAAAAGAGTACCTGTCACTGCCTATTGCTATCATATGGGATATTTACATTCCCTGAGATAACAATAAAAATCATAACAAAGAAAAAAAATGGAAGGAACAGTTTAAAAATAGAATAAAAAAGCTAAATAAATAAAAAAAAAACTAAAAAAAAAAAAAAAAAGCACCCCTGCCCCCCCTTCTCTTGCGCAAAGGCGTACACAAGCGTTGGTCTGGCGTCATATGTAAACAGCAATTGCAGCATGCATGTAAGGTATCACCGCGAAGGTCAGATCGAGGGCAGTAATTTTAGCAGTAGACCTCCTCCGTGAATCTAATGTGGTATCATGTAAAGGCTTTTAAAGGCTTTTAAAAATGTATGTAGTTTGTCGCCACTGCGTGTTTGTGCGCAATTTTAAAGCATGTCGTGTTTGGTATCCATGTACTCGGCCTAAGATCATATTTTTTATTTCATCAAAAATTTGAGCAATATAGTGTGTTTTAGTGCATTAAAATAAAAAAAAGTGTATTTTTTCCACAAAAAATGCGTTTGAAAAATCGCTGCGCAAATACTGTGTGGAAAAAAAAATGCAACACCCACCATTTTAATCTGTAGGGCCTTTGCTTTAACAATATATATAGTGTTTGGGGGTTCAACGTAATTTTCTTGCAAAAAAAAAATATGTTTTCATGTAAACAAAAAGTGTCAGAAAGGGCTTTGTCTTCAAGTGGTTAGAAGAGTGGGTGACGTGTGACATAGGCTTCTAAATGTTGTGCATAAAAATGCCAGGACAGTTCAAACCCCCCCAAATGACCCCATTTTGGAAAGTAGACACCCCAAGCTATTTGCTGAGAGCAATGTTGAGCCCATTAAATATTTTTTTTTTGTCCCAAGAGATTGAATAATGAAAAAAAAAAAAAATATATATATTTTTTTTAAAAAGTTGTCACTAAATGATATATTGCTCAAACATGTCATGGGCATATGTGGAAATACACCCCAAAATACATTCTGTTGCTTCTCCTGAGTACGGGGATACCACATGTGTGGGACTTTTTGGGAGCCTAGCTGCGTACGGAACCCCAAAAACCAAGCACCGCCTTCAGGCTTTCTAAGGGAGTAATTTTTTTATTTCACTTCTCACTGCCAATCACAGTTTCGAAGGCCATGGAATGCCCAGATGGCATAAAACCCCCAAAATGACCCCATTTTGGAAAGTAGACACCCCAAGCTATTTGCTGAGAGGTATTGTGAGTATTTTGCAGATGTCGCTTTTTGTCACAAAGTTTTGAAAATTGAAAAAAGAAAAAAAAAAAATTTTTTTCTTTACTTTCTTCATTTTCAAAAACAAATGAGAGCTGTAAAATACTCACCATGCCTCTCAACAAATAGCTTGTGGTGTCTACTTTCCAAAATGGGGTCATTTGGGGGGTTTTTGTGCTATTTTGGCATTTTATGGCCTTCGAAACTGTGATAGGTAGTGAGGAGTGAAATCAAAAATTTGCACCCTTAGAAATCCTGAAGGCGGTGCTTGGGTTTCGGGGCCCCGTACGCGGCTAGGCTCCCAAAAAGTCCCACACATGTGGTATCCCCATACTCAGGAGAAGCAGCAAAATGTATTTTGGGGTGCAATTCCACATATAACTATGGCATGTGTGAGCAATATATCATTTAGTGACAACTTTTTGAAGAAAAAAAAATTCTTTTTTATTTTTGTCTTTATTCAATCACTTGGGACTAAAAAAAAAAATATTCAATGGGCTCAACATGCCTCTCAGCAAATAGCTTGGGGTGTCTACTTTCCAAAATGGGGTCATTTGGGGGGGTTTTGTACTTCTCTGCCATTTTAGCACCTCAAGAAATGAAATAGGCAGTCATAAATTAAAAGCGGTGTAAATTCCAGAAAATGTACTCTAGTTTGTAGACGCTATAACTTTTGCGCAAACCAATAAATATACGCTTATTGGCATTTTTTTTACTAAAGACATGTGGCTGAATACATTTTGGCCCAAATGTTTGACTAAAATTGAGTTTATTAGATTTTTCTTATAACAAAAAGTAGAAAATCTCTTTTTTTTTCAAAATTTTCGCTCTTTTTCCGTTTATATCGCAAAAAATAAAAATCACAGAGGCAATCAAATACCATCAAAAGAAAGCTCTATTTGTGGGAAGAAAAGGACGCAAATTTCGTTTCGTTACAAAATTGCATGACCGCACAATTACCAGTTAAAGTAGTGCAGTGCGAAATTGAAAAAAGACCTCTGGTCCTTAAGCTGACAATTGGTCCGGGGCTGAAGTGGTTAAGGTCATCACAGAGGACAAGGGGGCATGCTTTATATCTGGAGGAAAAAATGTTTTATCTCCAAATAAGGAAAGGCTTCTTCACAGCCAGAGCTGTGAAAATGTGGAATAGACTCCCTTTAAGAGTTGGTTCTATCTAGCTCAGTTGATTGTTTTAAGAACGACCTGGATTCTTTCCTAGAAATGCATAATAGAAATGGATACTATTGTTTATGGGTAAAGTTGATCCAGGTAACATCCCATTGCCTCTTGGGGGGATCAGGAAGGAATTTTTTTCCCTGCTGGAGCAAAATGGATCATGCTTTATTAGGGTTTTTTGCCTCCCTCTGGATCAATTGTGATTTAATAATCTGGACGTTTTTTTTCCCCTATTTTTTCCACATAGACTTGTGCTTTTTTTCCAACCAGAGTAACCATGTAACTAATCTCATCAAACCACTACATAATAATGATGAACAAAAGCAGATATACTTGAAACTCATCCTATGTGACAACCATGGCTTTCTACATTGATACAGTCTGGAAATGGGTTTAACCATAAAAAGCAGACGTGTATTATTTGTGGACACTAAATGGACTTCATAGTTCATGTTGTAGGTGAAACTAACACAATTAAATTATTGTTCCTTGGAAAACATTGTGCTTATTTTACAATTGTTTTGTTGCTGTTCAAAGGCTTTACAATTTTTACATCAGAAACAAAATAATAAGAACCACCAGTCTGTTTGATTTCACAGAGAATTCAAATTATTGCATCAATGTATAAACCCACACAAACAATTTCAGGCCAAGTACATTATTTCATTTCAGCTCTTCATAAGAATAAACAAATCAAAGTCAGTCTCCATATTGCGCTTAGTAATGATTTTGCTCAGAGAGCCAAGTGATATAGAAAACAATGCAAATACCTTTGACATGCAGAGACCATGGTGTCTAATTGCTAATGTTTGCTGAAAATACATTCCCCAAATATGTGTGCTATAGAAATTAAGAATATATATGGACAGGAGCAAATTTCACAGTACAGAGACAATAGCTAAATCACAAATGCGTTTTCAGATCTTTTGTTTGACCATAAATTTAAAAAGATAAAAGAATAATGTGTTTTAAAATTAGTGAGTGTAATACTATTTTGTAAAAAAGTATTGGGACGCCTGCCTTTACACACACATGAACTTTAATGGCATCCAAGTCTAAGTCCGTAGGGTTCAATACTGAGTTGGCCCACCCTTTGCAGCCATAACAGCTTCAGCTCTTCTGGGAAGGCTGTCCACGAGGTTTCGGAGTGTGTCTATGGGAACGTTTGACCATTCCTCCAGAAGCGCATTTGTGGGGTCAGACACTGATTTTGGATGAGAAGGCCTGGCTCACAGTGTTGAGGGCTGAGCTTAGGACTCTGTGCAGGCCAGTCATGTTTCTCAACCCCAAACACGTTCATCCATGTCTTTATAGACCTTGCTTTGTGCACTGGTGCGCAGTCATGTTGAAACAGGAAGGGGCTATCCCCAAACTTTTCCCATAAAGTTGGGAGCATGACTTTGTCCAAAATGTCTTGGTGTGCTGACACCTTAAGAGTTCCCTTCACTGGAACTAAGGGGCCAAGCCAAACCCCTGAATAACAAACCCACACCAAGACCCCCCCCCCCACCAAATGATTTGGACCAGTGCACAAAGCAAGATCCATAAAGGTATGGGTCAGCAAGTTTGGGGTGGAGAAACTTGACTGGCCTGCACAGAGTCCTGACCTCAACCTGATAGAACACCGTTGGGATGAATTAGAGTGGAGACTGTGAGCCAGACCTTCTCGTCCACATTAGCGCCTGACATCACAAATGCACTTTTGGAAGAATGGCCAAACATTCCCATAGACACACTCCTAAATCTTGTAGATAGCCTTCCCAGAAGAGTTGAAGCTGTTATAGCTGCCTAGCAGCCAAGAGTGGGCCAACTCAATATTGAACCCTGACTAAGACTGGGATGCCATTAAAGTTCATGTGCGCGTAAAGGCAGGCGTCTAATTACTTTTGACAATATAGTGCATATACTGTATATATATTCCTTTAACCGCTTCCCGACCGCCCACTGCATATATACGTCAGCAGAATGGAACGGGCAGGCAAAATCACATACCTGTACGTGATTCTTTAAATGCCTGCCCATGGGTCGCATGCGTGCCGCCAGCGGCGTGCTCACGACCCGGTCGGGAGCTCCGTGACCACGGCCACGAGAACAGCGGACCCGATCGCCGCTGGTGTCCCGGGATCGTGTCACGGAGCTGAAGAACGGGGAGAGGTATGTGTAAACAAACCTCTCCCTGCGCTTCCTACTCTGCCTGTCATTGATTGGCTGTTCCCGGTCATCGGGAAAGCCGATCAATGACGTCAGCCTCGCCCCCTAATGTAAAAAAACACACACACGTTACAGCCCATAACCCCTCCCCTCCCCCTAGTGGTTAACCCCTTCACTACAACTGTCATTTATACAGGAATCAATGCATTTAAATAGCATTGATTGCTGTATAAATGACAATGGTCCCAAAAATGTGTCAAAAATGTCCGATGTGTCCGCCATAATGTCGCAGTCACAATAAAAATCGCTGATCGCCGCCATTACTAGTAAAAAAAAAAATATTAATAAAAATGCTATAAAACTATCCCCTATATTGTAAACGCTATAACTTTTGCGCAAACCAATCAATAATCGCTAATTGAGATTTTTTTTTACCAAAAATATGTAGAAGAATACGTATCGGCCAAAACTGAGGAAACAAAATGTTTTTTATATATTTTTTGGGGATATTTATTATAGCAAAAAGCAAAAAATATTGCATTTTTTCAAAATTGTCGCTCTATTTTTGTTTATAGCGCACAAAATAAAAACCGCAGGGGCAATCAAATACCACCAAAATAAAGCTCTATTTGTGGGACGCCAATTTTGTTTTGGAGCCACGTCGCACGACCCCGCGCAATTGTCAGTTAAAGCAACGCAGTGCCGAATCGCAAAAAGGTGCCTGGTCCTTTGGCTGCCAATTGGTCCGGGGCTGAAGTGGTTAAAATATATATAAATAAAGGAAACCATGCAAATGTGCTCAAATAAAAAACAAACTAAAGCTGCAAACACAAATGGTTGATATCAATCCATTTGTTCAATCAAAGAACACCTCGTATTCATTGAAAAAAATTCAAGGCATTTTATGAATGGTGGCAGTGCCAAGCAAGTGGCCCCTGTGGTCAGTATGCAGAGGGTAATCACACTGACTGATCAGTTACTGTCTCCCTTTCCCTCTGCTCAGGATATTTTTTAAAGAAGTAAATATAACTTTCATCAAAGATTCACTGGTGGTGAATTATTTTAATTTTTAGACACTTACAGTACTTCGGAAATATTCAACTGCAGTGGATGTTTCGTAAATGTCGGAGTCAGTGCTTTAAAAATAAGCTCTTAAGTGATTTGTAAAGCAAATCTGATCTCCTCTTGTCATTTGGCATATTTTTAGAATAGGAAGCATGACCATGTGACCTGAGTTTAGGTACTTTCATATAGTATTATTGTGAAAGTTTTATTGCATGTTCTGGGGGGTTCTCTTCTGAATTGAATCTTTACTCTGGTGCTTTGATTTTTGATTGAGTTAGAGAAAATGTAAGCACTTTTTAATTGTAAGTTGCTGAATGTGTGGTATAGTTGAGCTTTAGAATTTATGTATACCCAAAAATCATTGTATTGTTTTGGATAGAGTAGAAAGTGTTAAAAATCCCATATGTTTTCTTTTTATGTGGTCCGTTTCGTGTTGGGGAGAGTTTTCTTAAAGTGTATTTTTGTAGTTGCATTTGAGAAAACACCACTATGTTTGTTAGGTATTCCTATTTACATAGCATCTCTACAAACAAGTAAATAAATAACTAGGGATGAGCTGAACACCCCCCCCTGTTCGGTTCGCAACAGAACATGCGAACAGGCAAAACATGTGTTCGAACACGTGAACACCGTTAAAGTCTATGGGACACGAACATGAATAATCAAAAGTGCTCATTTTAAAGGCTTATATGCAAGTTATTGTCATAAAAAGTGTTTGGGGACCCGGGTCCTGCCCCAGGGGATATGTATCAATGCAGAAAAAAGTTTTAAAAAGCAGTGAGCAGTGATTTTAATAATGCTTAAAGTGAAACAATAAAAGTGAAATATTCCTTTAAATTTCGTACCTGGGGGGTGTCTATAGTATGCTTGTATAGTGGCACATTTTTCCCGTGTTTATAAAAGTCCCTGCACAAAATTACATTTTTAAAGGAAAAAAGGTAATTTAAAAGTACTCGCGGCTATAATGAATTGTTGGTCCTGGCAATACAGATAAAAGGAGTCATTGAAAAAAATGGCATGAGATCCCCCCAGTCCATTACCAGGCCCTTTGGGTCTGGTATGAACATTAAGGGGAACACCGAACCAAAATTAAAAAAATTACGTGGGGGTCCCCCCAAAAATCCATACCAGACCCTTATCCAAGCACGCGACCTGGCAGGCCGCAGGAAAAGAGGGGGACGAGAGAGTGCCCCCCTCTTGAACCGTACCAGGCCACATGCCCTCAACATGGGGGGGTGCTTTGGGGTAGCCCCCCAAAAGCACCATGTCCCCATGTTGATGGGGACAAGGGCCTCATGCCCCACAACCCTTGCCCGGTGGTTATGGGGGTCTGCGGGCAAGGGTTGTGGGGACTCCCAGATCCCCAGACCCCAGCCTCCCCCCGTGTGAAATGGTAACAAATGTAACCCTCCCATTTCTCAAAAAAAGTGTCACAATGGTACAAATGACAAGACACAGCTTGGGACAAGTCCTTTAAAAAAAAAAAAAAAAAAAAAAATGTCCCACAAAGTCCATTCTTCTTCTTCTCTCGCTCTGCGGACCGTAAAAGAAAAACAAAAAAAAATGCGATCAACCCGCCTCCATGGGAGGCACCCGCCTTATGACGCGATCTCGCAGGTGACAGTTCTTTTATAACTGAGGGTGGGGCCATACTATAGACAGCCCCAGGTACGAAATTTAAAGGAATATTTTACTTTTATTACTTCACATTAAGCATTCTTAAAATCACTGCTCCCGAAAAAACTGAGGTTTTTAAAACTTTTTTTTGCATTGATACATGTCCCCTGGGGCAAGACCCCGGGTCCCCAAACACTTTTTATGACAATACCATGCATATAAACCTTTAAAATTAGCACTTTTGATTTCTCCCATAGACTTTTAAAGGGTGTTGGGCGGCTTTTGAACACCCGAACATTGGGCTCATCCCTATAAATAACCTTTTATATTTTTAGATGTTTTTGAGTTGATGTGGATTGTAAGAATTTTTTAAGTAGCTCAGAATGATCTGTCCAAAAAGTTGGGCTGGGTACTGACTGTGTCCAGTTCTCATTAACATACAATGGAGACATCAGCTCTCAGGCTGGGTTCACACTGGTATGACAAACACTGGGAGCTCATGTGGCATGACATGTACAAATCAATGTTTCCCTATGAGAGCCATCTTAACTGGTCTGACACAAGTCAGTCTGAAAATGCTCCCTGCACTACTTTGGTCTGACTTTGATCCTAATTCAGCCAATTGAATATCACTGAAGTCGGATCAAAGTTGGATCACCATCTTATCTGATCCGATTTTGGCATGCAACTTGTGCTCTGAAGATCTTGAAGGGGAACCCCATGACAAATTTAAAAAAAATGGCTTGGCTTTACCCTCTAAAACCATACCAAACCCTTCGGTCTGGTATGGATTTTAAGGGGAACCACCACGCCACAAAAATGGCACGGGGTCCCCCCCAAATCGATACAAAACCCTTATGCGAGCACACAGCTCAGCAGGTCAGAAAAGGGGGTGGGGACCAGCGAGCGCCCCCCCTCCTGAAGCATACCAGGCTGCATACCCTCAACATGGGGTGGGGGGGTGGGTGCATGGGACAGGACCATATGGTGACATCATTTGGAGGCCACAACCCATTATGGTGTCACGGCCCGGGGTATGATGGGGCCGTGATGTCATAGGGGGTGTGGCCTCTATATGACATCACCAGATGATCCCCCATGTCTTTATAAGTCATAGCACACAGCAGAACTGGCATTACATCGGGAGAGCGCGTTGAGGCAACATTGGAAGAAGAACAGAGGGAGAACACAGTGCAGAGAGGAGACCCGGCAGAAGACAGCAGACAGAGGGAAAAGACCTGGAGTGTTAGAAGACATCAGCAGAGAGGAATAGGAGAGGGGAGAAGAACCGTCAGAGGCAGAAGACATCAGCGGAGGAGGGAGAACTGCCAGAGAGGGGAGAAGAAATCGGAAGAGCTACCTTAATAAATTACTTTAAAAACCTGTGTATTTTGTTTTATTTTTCGACACTTTTATTTAGGTGAATGGGTAGGGGTACAATGTACCCAGTACTCAATCACACAGGGATGGGGCTGAGATCTGGGGGAGCTTCCAGATTCTGATAAGCCCCCCACCCGCAGACCCCTACAACCAACGGCCAGGGTTGTCAGGAAGAGGCCCTTGTCCCCAACATGGAGGGCAAAGTCAGATCCACAGTTGTACGACTGTCCTGTTGTACCAGTGTGAACCCGGCATTACATCCTTAACCTTCAACCAAACAGGGGTTTATTTACTAAAACTGTAGAGTGCAAAATCTGGTGCAGCTCTACATAGAAACCAATCAGCTTCTGTTTTTTTTGTCAAAGCTTAATTGAGCAAGTTGAAGTTAGAAGCTGATTGCCTACAATGCAGAGCTACACCAGATTTTGCACTCTACAGTTTTAGTAAATCAACCCCACAGTATTCACATCTAGTACAACTAATGAGATATCTGCCTCCAAGGTTAATTATAGTAAACAGCTTTCCAGTACCCCTCACAACAAAGAAAACTAAGTAGAAAATTTTCTAGAAATTCCATAAAAGAGAATCTACAAAAGGCAAGCTTAATTTGTATTTATTTATTGTTTGTTTTTGTTTTTTTATGCTATGTGACTGGGGACATATAACAAATATAAAGTAGGTGTTAATGCAATTTGGCTGCAAAACTGGAAATATCATTTAAAAATTTAACTCTTGGCACAAATAAAAAAAATACAATATATTCCTCAATTTCACATAGGATATAAGGCTCCATTCACACTAGCGCGTTTTTTGATGCATTTTTCATTTTGCAGAAATGCAGGGAAATTTTTTAACATGGGTTCATTGTGCCTCTGCATTTTTGGAAAGGGTCAGGAACTTTTTTTCATGCAAAATGCAGCGTTGTGCATGTCATAGAAGTCAATGGACCCACATCCAAAACGCAAGTACCGCGTTTTTGCCGCGATTTTGCCGCGATTTCCTTTTTTTTTTTTTTACACTGTCAATAGCTGGTTGCTAAGCAACCACAGTGTAAAAAAAATGTAAAAAAAAAAACGCAAAACGCGGCAAAATCGCGGTAAAAACGTGTGTCCAAAAATGCGGCAAGCACCGCAAAAAGCCCTGGAAAAAACGCTCAAAAGCAAAATGCATAGATGTGAATCGAGCCTAAATCCACTTTGAGTGCACCAAATGCCTCTGCAAAGCTAGTTATTAATTGCAAACTAAAAGTGAAACAGCACTTGTGGAACAAACACACAATAAGGTTGGATTCACACCTATGCATTTTTAGTGCTTTTTGCATGTTGCATTTTGCATTACAGTCCATTTAACATGGTTTCCTATGGAACACGTTCTGTAGTGCAAATCTGCAAAATGCAAAAAGCACTAAAAATGCGTAGGTGTGAATCCAGCCTTAGATAAATAAAAAGCTGCTAGCACGCTATGAGATATTCATCATGGCAACAGCAATTTGTTCACCTGATGTGCGGTGCAAATCAAACAAGCAAATAAATATTTTTAGAATCTAAAAAGTGTACACAGTATTGAAAAACACAATTATATATCAAAACAGTAACAGCAACAAACAACATAAAAAAAATCTACACTTGTGAATATTACAAAAACATAATTGTGTCAAAAAAGTCCAAAAGTTATCACAATTGTTGATTTACTAAAATTGGAAAGTGCAAAATATGGTGCAGCTCTGCATAGAAACCGATCAGCTTCCAAGTTTATTTTTCAAACCTTAATTGGACAAACTGAAATTAGAACCATGCACAGCTGCACCAGATTTTGAACTCTTCAGTTTAAGTAAATTAACCTCTGTGTGCCCCATGCCAGGTGAATATTCACCACCACAAAGACACAGCAGAAGGCTTACTCAAATTATATGACTCTCCAATAGAGAAGTTCTAAATGACATGGTGCAATCTTAACCACCGTTCGGCAGGCCCAAGCTTTCATCTGATATACAGTAGGTATACATGTCAAAGAGGAAAGGAATTGTATGCTCCACATTGTATAAAACCCCCCAAAAAAACTTTATTAAAAATGAATAAAATGCACTTACTTAGTATAAAAATAATGACAACGCTGTATACTGAGCCATCCTGAGTGGCTAAAACACACTTCCACTGTACGGAAGTGCAGATGGCTCAGTAAAAAGTGCTGCCATCTATCCTCTAGGAGGGGCTGGAGACAGTTCACCCCACACAAAGAGAGAGAGAGCAACAGTTAAGCCCCATACACACGGTCGGACTTTTTCATCAATTTGGTCCGATCGGACAAGGTTGTTGAAAAATCAGACCGTGTGTATGCACCATCGGACAAAGTCTTATCTCCTGCTGGAAAGATTTCGCGTCAACCCGGTCCGATCACACCAAATCCGAGCGTGTGTACGCTTGTCCGACGGACAAAGTGCTACGCATGCTCAAGAAATTCTGTGACGGAAGCGCTCGGTCAGGTAAAACTACCTTTCCTAATCGACACAGCACATTCGTCACGCTGAATGTTAAAATGTCTTTAATGCATTCTCTTTTTCTTTACAATGCAACAAGAATGACATGTTTTAGCTGCTCCAAATGACATGGTGCAATCTTAACCACCGTTCGGCAGGCCCAAGCTTTCATTCGCTGGATAAGCGACCAGGAAGATAGGGGAACACATCAATATGATGTTATCATCTGATATACAGTAGGTATACATGTCAAAGAGGAAAGGAATTGTATGCTCCACATTGTATAAAACCCCCAAAAAAAACTTTATTAAAAATGAATAAAATGCACTTACTTAGTATAAAAATAATGACAACGCTGTATCCTGAGTGGCTAAAACACACTTCCACTGTACGGAAGTGCAGATGGCTCAGTAAAAAGGGCTGCCATCTATCCGCTAGGAGGGGCTGGAGACAGTTCACCCCACACAAAGAGAGAGAGAGCAACAGTAACAGTGATGGGTCTTTATTACAGGCTCCTGCACAGGTCCAAAGTTTCACTCTGGATTACTGCACAGATCTGGAAGAAATACACAAAACACACCACGATTCAAGTAAGAGTATACATGCCTCATGTATTTAAATAACATTTTCTTATCCAAGGGTTCATCTTTAATTTCCTCTACCAAATAGGGATGAGCTTTGGGTTTGCCACCACCATGTGTTCCTACAGATTTAGGAATTGCAGTCTCTGCAAATTGTTGTGGCAATATGTTTGGAAGTTTTTTCTCTTCTTAGCATAATGCATTGCATGACCTATGAACCATATTAAGCAGGCATAAAGGCACAAAGGGGGACTTATGGATAAGCCTGCCCCCTCACTAAAGGGGGAACACAGAGCAATCATAGTGTCAGTGAACTGGTAGCCGTTGTAGAGAAAGTATACCGTAAGCTGAAAAACTGCAATGGGAGAGAGTAAGGCCCCATGCACACGAGACACCGACGCAAACTCTGCTGAACTCATGTTTTAAAAAGCAGAAACCTGCGTTTAAAAACGCACGTTTTGCCACGTTTTCATGCCGCGTTTAGCCGCGTTTAGCCGCGTTTTACCGCATTTGCGTCTATAAGCGTTTGTAAAGATAACATCATATAGACCCTCCCCAAGCTCAGAAAGCATGTATTATTAACTATTTCTTCCATTTTGATCAGAGAGAGCAGCAGCAGCAGAGAGCGCAGTTGTACACTTGCATTTGCCTCTCTTTCTGTGTTTTTTTTTTGGAAATGGATCCCATATTGAATATATGTCAGGAAATGCTCCTGATGTTGCTCTTGATGAGGCAGCAACATCATCACAAATTGCGTAAGAGGTCCAGAGTCAGAGCTCGTCGATATGGGACCCATCTGTTGATGGCACAGCAGCAAATGTCAGTTGGATATTTCACAAACATGGTGGGGGGTTGGGGCTGACTAGACATTGGTATGCAGGCTTTTCTTTGTGAAAAAAAGACATTGCTATGCTTTGGTCAGACTAGGTGGAGTCACTGATTAGATTAGAAATTGGATGAAGGGTTGGGGCAAAGAAGTGGAGGCATTCCTCATTGTCTAAGCTACCTAAAAAACTAGAGTTTTTATGGCATTGCATCAGTGAGTATATATGCTCTATGAACTAAATTAATTACATTTTAAACCTATTTTTTTGTATTTTTTATGGTTTACCATCATATTTCTGAGTTTTCTGGTCCAAAAAAATTGGGTTCCTTTAAAAACGCTTATAAACGCAAATGCGGCTAAACGCGGGTGCCGCATTTAGCTGTGTTTTGCGCCTGAAACGTGGAAAAGCAAAGTGTCTGAACCCATTTTTTTGCTTCTGGAAAAACGAGGTTAAACGCAACTGCATAAAAACTGGAAAAAACAAGACTGTGTACATCAGGGATCCTCAAACTACGGCCCTCCAGCTGTTGCGGAACTACACATCCCATGAGGCATTGTATAACTCTGACATTCAAAGACATGACTAGGCATGATGGGAATTGTAGTTCCTGAACAACTGGAGGGCCATAGTTTGAAGACCCATGGTGTACATGGACACATAGGATATCATTGCATGCGTTCAGGGGCAGTTGAAAAACTGCCAACTGCCTCTGAACGCGCGTTTAACAGCATCTCGTGTGCATGGGGCCTAAGGCTGCTGCTGCTTACTCTGATCAAAATGGCAGAAATAGTTAATAATACATGCTTTCTGAGCTCAGGGATGGTCTATATGATGTTATCTTTACAAATGCTTACAGACAAAAAAGTGGCTAAACGCAGCATAAAAACGTGGCAAAACGCGCGTTTTTAAATGCATGTTTCTGCTTTTTAAAACATACGTTCAGCAGAGTTTGTATCGGCGTCTCGTGTGCATGGGGCCTAAAGTCAGTTGGGAAACTGTATTAAAATCCCAACTGCTATCTTGTTGGGCAATCAATGTTTTTTCTGCCTATTTGTACCTTTTTTGGGGGGCTTTTTTTTCTTTCATTTTATTTCATAGTTCATTTGGTCAGTAGTCACTTGCATAGATTACATATAGAAAAGATAAACAAGCTCAAGTGAGCTGGTAACATACTGTACATGCATGAAGGCGTTTTATACAAGTTCTGAGCACGCATTACCCGATATCTGTGAGATAATGACAGTGGGGGAGGTTTACTAACACTGGTGCACACAGAATCAGGTGCAGCTGTGCATGGTAGCCAATCAGCTTGTTCAATTATAGGGTAACTTCACTTTCATGGGGAAAAAAAATAGCAAATAAAGAAATAATAATATAGCGTATACAATTGAGACACAAGTATTGTGTCTCAATTGTATATATACAATATTGTAACTGAATGTTATTAAAACATACCTTTCCTTTTCAATCGGCAGCTCTGGAATTTTCTAAAAATGCAATGCAATATGGCTACCTGGAGGTGTTCTGTACACAGAATGTGTACAGAATGCCCCCCAGATATGTAATTTTTTGCTTGTGTGATTGGCTCACCAATTCTCCCAGAAGTCTGCCCTAAGATACAAGTCAGATTTCAGGCATCCCCTGCAACAAAAATGTAATTTTTGGTGAGATACTTCCAATAGGAAATCACGTCTAAAGAGATGCAGGCCCAGCAGCTTTCCTCATTAGAGCCCTGCAGGTGCATAGCTGATTGATAATTATGAAACCACTTCCATTAGACTCACTTTCCCACATTGCTACAGACAAACACACAGGGATTTCTTCAGAATAACCAGAGGTAGGAATTGGCAATAAAGTTTATTAAAATCCTTGTAATGTACATAGATCACCCAGAGAGGAATGTTTTTTTTTTTTCTTAACAAAAGTGGAGTTACACTTTAAGCTTTGATAAAAAAAAAACCTGGAGGCTTATTGGTTACTATGCACAGCTTTAGTAAATCTCCCCCAGTATGTAACGTAACATTCATAAACACAAACAACAACATTTATACTTCCCTCTTCCTCCTGCAACACCTATGTCAAAGTTTGGAAGGTAGAAATCCACATTGGACTAAAAGGTCATATCTAGGATAAGTAATTTGGTGTTGTATGCTACAGGATATTTAGATAATAGGGGTAACCAGTGCGCTCAACCAAAAACTATTAAATCAAATAAGGCGAAAAATGGAAAAGGAAAGCAGCCAACATATAAGTGATCTCACACTTGTAAAGGTAAAATTGAATGAAGAGGGTATGTGGCGCTAACCCTTATGTAAATAAATAAATAATCTAAAAATAATCTAAAATGACCAGTTTGCAAAGCTCAGAGTATCCGAAAGATGAGTGACCTTTCACATAAATAGATATATAAAAACATAAAATAATGAACTAAATAGATAAAATTCCTTAATAGCAATACACATAAAATATTGAATAAATATAAGACGTGTGTAAAAAATGAAAAAATATTCAATAAAAGTGATGGTGCTAAAATAACCGTGCTAAAAATAAATATATGTGCTGGGGTAAAAATGATGATGGAGTTGGGTTAAAAATAGTGAACACGAAATCTTCTAGCAATAAAAGGTGCACAGTGCAACGTGCAAAATATGTGAATAAAGAACCAATAGAGAACCGATAAATTGGTTCTGAAAGTGCAAGGGAATTGCAAGGAAATTGCAAGGGAAATTAATGATTGAATGTGCAGAAATATCCAAAATAATGACAAAGTGACCATACAGATGAAAAGAGTGTGTCACTGTAGGTATGGTATAATCAGATGATACCAAAACAATAATATCGCTGAAAAAAAATTATTAAAAAAAAAAGTAAAATTTGGTGCACTACAAGTCCCAGCTTGTAAAGAAAAAAATGGCGGAAAATAAACAATAAAGTCCACAATCTGGAACAATGAAGAGCATAAGGCTCTGGAATAAGTGAAGGTGAGTAGAAATATTCAGGAATCTTTGTGTTGATCACAGTGATGATCCGTGCAGGCAGTGCTCTGTGCTGACTTCAGGGGTGCACCCTACTAGTTCCCCCAGCCTCTCACCTCTATTTGCGGCCCCTACAGGCCTAGTGGAGCAGATAGCCTCTAAAGTGGCAAGCCTGGTCACTTTCCGGGTCCTCTTTCTTATGGGCTCCTATGGGCTCCTATAGGCTTCTATGGGCTCCTATGGACTCCTACTCCAATCCGAAAAGGCACTCCAGGGGTAAGGGGTCACTCACGGGTTAGATCAGCATGTAGGGGTTAAAGGTACAAAGAAGCGCTCCAATGTGTAGTAAAAAACAGGTTTATTGAAACAAAAATAATATCCACTCACATTTAAAGTTTTCTTGCATCAGCATAGATGAACTTCCGGTCGCGGCCGCAAACCGGAAGTGGAGCGATAGGCACCTGACTTCCTTCCTCCCTCACTAGTATCGTCACTAGCACACGTGACTTTGTCATGTGAGTGGATATTATTTTTGTTTCAATAAACCTGTTTTTTACTACACATTGGAGCGCTTCTTTGTACCTTTAACCCCTACATGCTGATCTAACCCGTGAGTGACCCCTTACCCCTGGAGTGCCTTTTCGGATTGGAGTAGGAGTCCATAGGAGCCCATAGAAGCCTATAGGAGCCCATAGGAGCCCATAAGAAAGAGGACCCGGAAAGTGACCAGGCTTGCCACTTTAGAGGCTATCTGCTCCACTAGGCCTGTAGGGGCCGCAAATAGAGGTGAGAGGCTGGGGGAACTAGTAGGGTGCACCCCTGAAGTCAGCACAGAGCACTGCCTGCACGGATCATCACTGTGATCAACACAAAGATTCCTGAATATTTCTACTCACCTTCACTTATTCCAGAGCCTTATGCTCTTCATTGTTCCAGATTGTGGACTTTATTGTTTATTTTCCGCCATTTTTTTCTTTACAAGCTGGGACTTGTAGTGCACCAAATTTTACTTTTATTTTTTAATAATTTTTTTTCAGCGATATTATTGTTTTGGTATCATCTGATTATACCATACCTACAGTGACACACTCTTTTCATCTGTATGGTCACTTTGTCATTATTTTGGATATTTCTGCACATTCAATCATTAATTTCCCTTGCAATTTCCTTGCAATTCCCTTGCACATTCAGAACCAATTTATCGGTTCTCTATTGGTTCTTTATTCACATATTTTGCACGTTGCACTGTGCACCTTTTATTGCTAGAAGATTTCGTGTTCACTATTTTTAACCCAACTCCATCATCATTTTTACCCCAGCACATATATTTATTTTTAGCACGGTTATTTTAGCACCATCACTTTTATTGAATATTTTTTCATTTTTTACACACGTCTTATATTTATTCAATATTTTATGTGTATTGCTATTAAGGAATTTTATCTATTTAGTTCATTATTTTATGTTTTTATATATCTATTTATGTGAAAGGTCACTCATCTTTCGGATACTCTGAGCTTTGCAAACTGGTCATTTTAGATTATTTTTAGATTATTTATTTATTTACATAAGGGTTAGCGCCACATACCCTCTTCATTCAATGCTACAGGATATTACATCCATAAATTTCAGATCCTATGGAATTTATCCAGGAATGCTCTGCCAGCACAAATTATTTTATATATGGGCAGATCTGTGTTGATCAGGTGAAACACCTGTGCTAGTGTTGTAGGGTTAGGGTTCTTTCAGTTGAGTAGTATAGCTTGGAAAAATACCAGACGGAAAATAATATGCTTATGTATTGGGGTTACAAAGGCATTAAGAATACCAAGGAGACATACCACAGAAGTTCTAGGACCAGAAAATCTGAGATGAGTCTCTAATGCAGAAAACAGTGCTTCCCAAAAAACAGTGATGTGTGGACAAGCCCAGATCGTGATACAGTATATTAGAAGGAGATTCACCACATCTATACCACTGGGCATGTAGTGTTAGATCATATGATTCAACTTGTCCAGTGTGTAATGCAGATGATATATACAATATCTCACAAAAGTGAGTACACCCCTCACATTTTTTATAAATATTTTATTATATCTTTTCATGTGACAACACTGAAGAAATGACACTTTGCTACAATGTAAAGTAGTGAGTGTACAGCTTGTATAACAGTGTCAATTTGCTGTCCCCTCAAAATAACTCAACACACAGCAATTAATGTCTAAACAGCTGGCAAAGTGAGTACACCTGTAAGTGAAAATGTCCAAATTGGGACCAAAGTATCAATATTTTGTGTGGCCACCATTATTTTCCAGCACTGCCTTAACCCTCTTGGGCATGGAGTTCACCAGAGCTTCACAGGTTGCCACTGGAGTCCTCTTCCACTCATCCATGATGACATCACAGAGCTGGTGGCTGCCGTCCACCTTCTGTTTGAGGATGTCCCACAGATGCTCAATAGGGTTTAGGTCTGGAGACATGCTTGGCCAGTCCATCACCTTTATCCTCAGCTACTTTAGCAAGGCAGTGGTCGTCTTGGAGGGGTGTTTGGGGTCGTTATCCTGTTGAAATACTGCCCTGAGTCCCAGTCTCCGATGGGAGGGGATCATGCTCTCCTTCAGTATGTCACAGTACATGTTTTCATTCATGGTTTCCCCAATGAACTGTAGCTCCCCAGTGCTGGCAGCACTCATGCAGCCCAAGACCATGACACTCCCACCACCATGCTTGACTGTAGGCAAGACACACTTGTCTTTGTACTCCTCACATGGTTGCCCCTACACACACGCTTGACACAATCTGATCCAAATAAGTTTAGCTTGGTCTCATCAGACCACAGGACATGGTTCCAGTAATCCATGTTCTTAGTCTGCTTGTCTTCAGCAAACTGCAGGCTTTCTTGTGCATCATCTTTAGAAGAGGCTTCCTTCTGGTATGACAGCCATGCAGACCAATTTGATGCAGTGTGCGGCGTATGGTCTGAGCACTGACAAGCTGACCCCCCACCCCTTCAACCTCTGCAGCAATTCTGGCAGCACTTATACGTCTATTTCCCAAAGACAACCTCTGCATATGATGCTGAGCACGTGCACTTAACTTCTTTAGTCGACCATGGCGAGGCCTATTCTGAGTGGAACCTGTCCTGTTAAACCACTGTATGGTCCTGGCCACCATGCTGCAGCTCAGTTTCAGGGTCTTGGCAATCCTCTTATAGCCTAGGCCATCTTTATGTAGAGCATATTTCTTTTTTTCAGATCCTCAGAGAGTTCTTTGCCATGAGGTGCCATGTTGAACTTCCAGTGACCAGTATGAGAGCGTGAGAGCGATAACACCAAATTTAACACACCTGCTCCCTATTTACACCTGAGACCTTGTACCTTGTCACGTGACACCGGGGAGGGAAAATGGCTAATTGGGCCCAATTTGGACATTTTCACTTAGGGGCTTACTAACTTTTGTTGCCAGCAGTTTAGACATTAATGGTGTTGAGTTATTTTGAAGGGACAGAAAATGTACACTGTTATACAAGCTATACACTCACTACTTTACATTTAATCAAAGTGTAATTTCTTCAGTGTTGTCACATGAAAAGATAGAAGAAAATATTTACAAAAATGTGAGGGGTGTACTCACTTATGTGAGATACTGTAAACCTAAATTTTGTGAATATGTCAGCTGTATTGATGATGTGTCAGCTGTAATTTTTAGTTGCTGTCCTGTCCATAGCATACATTTTTTCCTTCAATGCTTCCTTTAAAATTGGCATTTTGTTTCAGGGATTGGATATTTGGGGTTTTCATTTACCTTGGGGATATACTGTTTTTTATTATATAGTGATAAGAACCTTTATTTTAGGTCTGCTTTTTTTGCAAGTCTCTCCATTAAAAAAGGGGGCTTCTGTTTTAGGGGTTGTATTATGGGATTGTCATTTCTTTTTTTTTTTTTTTATATATATATATTTTTTTTTAATTCTTTTTTAAGTCTGGGGTGCTTAAAGTGAATCATTAATTTGTTACTGACCATCTTTTCTTTAAGCTGTTACTGCCTCATTTAAAAGGAAGGACCACTAAGTGAAAGAACAATGTGCGTTTAAACCACCTCATATTATATCCCTCACAATCAATGCACCTCCTATCCCTGGAGGTAAAATACTGTATAAGTTAGACATATACCAGTTAGGAGTGTTTTCCTTGATTACAACTGTTCTGCTAATGGCCATCTTTATTCTGCTGAATCATCTATAATATCTTAATTTGTGTAGTAAATCCCTTCCCTGTACATTGCATCCAGTTGTGTCTCAGTAAATATGTCCTGCTGCTTGTCAAGTTTTCACTGTTGTATCATCTACAGGCTTTAATTCTTAGTGAGAGATTGACAGAAATTGGCCCGGAGCAGGACAGTTTTGCATTAGCCAGAAAAAAATGACAGCACACTTCTGGACAATTTCTATGTAGTTAATGTTACTGCTACTGCTACCTGAAAAAAGGCCTTTATTCAGAATAGAATGAACCACATTGGTAAAGCTTTGGCTGTATGTAAACTAAGCTAAATGTAAAAGAAAAAAAGGTTACACAGCAAATGATGGCATACAGGGGGTCCCCTACTTACAAACATCCGACTTACAAATGACTTCTACTTACAAACGGAGGGAGACAACAGGAAGTGAGAGGAAAGCCACCCCTAGGAAGGGAAATGCTCTCCTGTAAAAGTTAATATGGGAAAAAGGTGTCTCCACTGATGCTTTATCACCAGTCTATGTTTCCCTAATAACCCCAAATTTTCAAAATCCAATTGTCATTGGGACAGAAGGTGAGGTGACATCTTCTGAACAGGGGCACAGACAGCAAAACAAATGATACAGGGGTGATAACCCTTCTCTATGTTATCTAAAAAACGTAAAAATAGATTTTTTGGCTGGAGCTACACTTAAAAAATGTACCTGTTCTGACTTACAAACAGATTCAACTTAAGAACAAACCTGCAGTCCCTATCTTGTTTGTAACCCGGGGAACCCCTGTACCAGTGTATGATGTCTCTGAGACTGTCTGTGACAGTCTTTTGACAGTAGTTTACCCTAAAAATTTACAGCATTTAACAAGATTGAGCTATATAAAGCAGACTTCAATAAGTTCTAGTTAGTCACTAAATAGTTGGTGAATCCAACCTGGGAATATTCACCCATCGCTATTTTAGAGATTAAACAGTAAATGAGAAGAAATTTCTCCAAAGTAAGGGGATATCCCATTTAAACATTTGTCACTGGAACTGGTGTTCCCCCTGGCAAATTTACTCTCACCTACTGTTTTAGGAACAACTTTAAAATGATACATTTCACATCACTCTCTGTCTCAGTGATAATAGATTATAAAAATATATATATATATATAATGTGTGAATATAAATCTCACAAATTGGTAAATTAATCTTTGTTATAGTCCTGTCTTCAGTAAATTTGCACTTGGAGGTCCAACTATCCACTCTGTGAAATGTCCATATTTATTGCTATGAGTGTAGGGGGATTTACATTAAGGGACACATTTAGGGCTCATTCATATGAACTTCACATTCTGAAGAGTGATCTGAACATGGACAGAACATTTAACAGGCAGTGAAGAGGTGTTGTAGCACCTTGAACCCCTTGACCCTGCACTAGGGCACTCCAGCCACGTGCATTGCAAACAGTTGTGAGGAGCTTGCAGAGTGTCCCCATTCACTTGACAGAGGTTATAAATCCTGCAATGGCCATGAAGCCATGTTTCACTGCCATGACATAGAGTATATACACCCCAAACTATTGCCCCTGCAGTTAAAGGCAGAGTGGTTGGGGGGTGAAAACACAGCTGACCTGCGGGGGTTTATCACCTCTCAACTGCTAGTGAGAACAAGTCCTTATATGGTATAGAAACACACAAAGGTCCAGCCACATAAACCACTGTCTGAATGGTAGAATATAGACTGTTTGAAGGGTGCGCTGCTATCCCAAACTCATAACCAATTAAATCTGAAAAAAAGCCAAAAAGTGGGAAAAAAGCACTGTTCCAAAGCAGAGTTGTGACACCAGTCCTCAGTGAATAGGAAATATCTAAGTTAATTGAACAAATCAAGGCATACAGAGGCAGAGGATAGCCATCTAAAGCATTGCCTACTCAGGTAGATTACCTGGATATGAGGGCTGCATGAGTGACAGGAAGACTCCAAGGATGTTCCCACAGGACCAGCTGGGCTGTCTGGTAGAATGTGTGCACAGCAAGGCTCCAGGATCATGAATTGGCCCAATGCAGAGGCGTAACTAGAACCTTCAGGGCCCCGGTGCAAGAGACCATGAAGGGCCCCCCTGACCCCCGGGGCGACCCAGCCCCATATTTCAAGGGGCCCATGTGTCACCCCTGTACACCTGGAAAGGAAGAGCGGCGGTGACGGGATATAGAGGACCCGATCCCCTCTATTTTCTTCCTGCAGCCATGACTTCAGGAGGAAAATGGAGGGTATTGGTTCCTCTATATGCCGCCCGCTACCCCTCCTATCCAGGTGTACAGGGGTGACACATGGGCCCCCTGAAGCATGGGGCTGGGATGAGTGGCAGCGAGCAGTGGTGGCAGTGATGGGGGAATGGGATGGCATAAATGGTGGCAGTGGTGGGGGGTGGATAGGATGGGATGAGTGGCAGCAGTGGTGGGGGGATGGGATCAGTTTTGGCTGCGAGGGGGGCTAGATCACTGGTAGGGGGGTGGGATCAGTGGTGGTGTGGGGGATAGGATCAGTGGCGGGGGTGGTGGGATCGGTGGTGGTGGGATCTGTGGAGGCGACAGTGGTGGTGAGGGGGGTGGGATCAGTGATGGGGTTGGTGGGATCAGTGGCGGTGGTGGTGATGGGATCAGTGGTGGGGGTTGGTGGGATTAGTGGCGGTGATGGGATCAGTGGCGGCAGCGGTGATGGGATCAGTGGTGGGGGTTGGTGGGATTAGTGGCGGCGATGGGATCAGTGGCGGCGGCGGTGATGGTGGTGGGATCAGTGGCGGTGATGGTGGTGAGGGGGGGTGGGAGCAGTGGCAGTGGTGGTGCTATCCTCCCCCACCACCACCTCTGCCTCATACTGATCCCATCTCCCCACCACCACCACAGATCTCATCCCTATCCCATGGGGGGATAGGGATAAGATCTGTGGTAGTGACAGGGGTCAGTAAGAGGCAGAGGTTGGGATCAGTTGCACTGACTATTTTGTCACTTACTTTGTCAGTCACTCCATACCTCCAGGGATGCTCCTGTGTTATGGAATCTCCTGCAGAGGGGAGAGCTGCATTAGTGTCAGCCGGTCAGCTGACTTTCCCTTCCAGCGTCTGCCCCTGGACACCGGAGGACGTGAGGACGGGCCCCTGGACACCGGAGGACCTGAGGACGGGCCCCTGGACAGCAGGGATGTGAGAACGGGCCCCTGGACAGCGGAGGACGTGAGGGCGGGGGAGAAAGTGCGGGTGGGCCCCCGGCGGGGGAGAACATGCGGGCGGGCCCCCGGCGGGGGAGAACATGCGGGCGGGCCCCTGACGGGGGAGAACATGCGGGCGGGCCAGTGGGCCCCCCCACAGTGATGGAACTTCAGGGCCAAGTCGCAAGTGCGACTGATGCGACCCTGGTAGTTCCGCCACTGGCCCAATGGTTCAGTGGGGCTAAGGGTAAAACCTCTGTGCAGTAATGTGGCAACCTGGGGATCTGTGGGGCTAATGGTAGACCCTCCATGCAGGGATTTGGCCCCCTGGGGACACCAAGGCAAGTGGAGAAAGCCAAGGTGACCGAAGCTGATGTTTGCTGAGCAAGGAAAGCCATATCCGTTGCCCGGGGATGACGTCACAAAGCTGACGAAAGTGAAAGTTGGTGGCCACGGGCTGAGGGAAGTGCTAGATTGGATGCTAAAACCGAGCTGGACTGTAGCCAGTGGATATTAAAAGGCAGCAGCAAAGACTACATGTTTTGGGGATTGGATAGAAATAAACAAGAAGTACCGACCCTCTGGAATCCATCCATATGCTTTATTTGGATAAAACCAAGTTACAATGTAACTGCTGACATGTTTCGGTGAGTAGCCTTGCTCACCAAAATGAACAACACAAATATATGTAAAAAACAAGGTGACTGAAACCAGTCCCATTCGTTAATTAATATAATTAGCAGTAAATGAGAATCATCTCTGCTAAAAAGTTTCTCTAGGAATGGAGACACGTCACACAGGAATTATAAAGATGATTTCAATACAAGGAAAAATCTCACAGCAAGGAATATCAGAGAGATGAGGAGTAGGTGGAAGGATTTCAGACTGTGGACTGATGGCTATAATACCTTGTGTCATAAAGCTAACATAAAAACAAATTCACATCATATCTGAAATTCATTGCAGCCGGAATTCTAGTTTATAAAATTGAATATCCACCAAACTTCTCTTTCTGAGAACATACAGTATTTAAAATGCTTGGAAACATTTGACAGTCCTTTGATACGATGCCCCTTGAAAATGCTCCCCTACTCATGTCCTAGGAGGCCTCATTTTGCTACGTGGTGTATGCTGTGGAGTGCACTTTGTGCAATCTACAACTTACACCAGACAGCCCAGCTGGTCCTGTGGGAACATTCTTGGAGTCTTCCTGTCACTCATGCAGCCCCCATATCCAGGTAATCTACCTGAGTGGGCAATGCTTTAGATGGTGAGAAACAGTGGTGAGAAAACTCTGCTTTGGTACAGCGCTTTTTTCCCCACTTTTTGGTTCCTTTTTGTTCTTTTTTCTTATATGGTATAGAGGAGAGGCACAACAGTTATGAAAAAATCATTATGATATGTATAATGTGTCTACAATTCTTTTTGGGCTAATATGAACATTTCCTATGGGGGCACAGTCAGTACTTTGAGTTTATACTTACTGTACATACAAGAACACATTACAGACTGCTTCATTCACTTACTTATTTTGTATTATGAAATTTTTCTTCAAAAAGTTTAATTCGCAAACATAAATGTCGTCAAGGTGTGCCTTTTTTATTTTTCATTTTTTTGTAAAGTAAAAATCTGTTAAATGCTGTATTTTCTCATTTGTATGTGTTATTTTATTACCACTTTAAATGGCTCATTTTCCCTTTTTCCATAGACAGCTATTGGAACTCTCAGTTTTCACCATCGGGATATGGTGTTATTTTAAGGGAATAAACCTGTTCGGTAATCTTTTTAAATTGACTTATATTAATTTAATGTTATATAATAGCATTAGTAGTGGTAAAATACCACAACTTTCAGAGATGACTAAATAAAGCATGTTAAGCTTGTTTGTAAATGAAGATCGAAGAGTTGTGAGGTAAAATAGACAATGATATTAAGGAAATAACAGAAAAACAAGAGAATATCAGGTTTGTGATTTGAGCCTATAATGCTTTATGCACAGCTGATGTCATTCTGTAACACAAGGATTTGGTTCCACAGTACTGGCCTCTCCTTTTTCTCTGGACATCATTATGCCCTTTAAATGAATGGCTTAATAAAAGTGCTTACTTACAGTTTGTTTGAAGTTGAACCTTTGCTCATTTACAGCCTGATTGATTGCAATTAGGTTTAGTCTGATTTGATATTGACGACTTCAAAACCAATAATATGTAAGTGGTTGAGCCTGGGCTGCAGAGTATGTGAGCACACTACATATTACACAAGAAATTTGTTACTTACAAATGTTACCCTATTAATTTAATTAAAAGTAAAATATGGATATTCGTAATAACTAGTTTGTGATTGTATTTGTTTACATCAATTTAGGTCTGGGTGTCTTTAACAAAACAAATGCCTTAGCAACGTAAAGCACAGTACTAGATATTTTGTTGATTAAAGATTTTTTTCAGATATATGTAAGTCATGGTCCAGGGTCTGATCAATGGAAATACAGTGGTAGCCAGTAATTGTATCATCACAGAGATATAGCTGTCCAATTAATGTACAATTCAAATAACTCTCTAACAAATTACAGAGTGATCCACCTCTGTATTTATTTTCTGTGAAATGTTAATGGATATACTAGTTGATATAGAGGAATCTTGGAGATATGTGAGATGCAACTAAGACATCACCCTTTCTTTAATTAGCATTGCTACAATAAGTACACTTACATCGTACACGGTGAATGTTAATTACCAATGTATTAAAGTACTGGTAATTACAAAATGTACTATACAGCCTTTCATCAACACACTTGCGTGGTTACCCTTTGGGCAGTGGTCCACATAGCTGGCTTATTAGCAGGAAAATTTTTCATGTAAGGTCCCTTTAGCATTAGAGTAACCCAAATAGTTTAAAGTGAAAGTAAACCCTCCTATCATTTTCAGTCAAGGAAGCAACCATCTTGATCTCCGTTTGATCTTCAAATGCCATGATGCTGCACATGTGATCAGTTACGACTTCAGCCATTGGGTGGTTTGACAGTTTGGATGAGAACACAACCACTGCGACAGTTACATTACCGGCATGTGCCAGAAATGTAACTGTTTTTTTGAAACTATTAAATCGAAGCGTTTACTTCCACTTTATATTGTCTAGGCTTTAAAAGTGTTTTTCAAAGCGAAATACTTTTTTTCATACAGAAGCGATAAACACATACTACTACACCTCCCTTGCTCCTGGAACCGAACCATTATGATTTGCATTCTTAGTGGGCTCCTGTGACATCCTAGTGTGATGACAGGCAAAGAGTATGACATCCTCAGTTATCTCTCAAACTAACAATTGGGTATGCTACAGCATTTTACAAAGGAAGGTGAGGGAGAGAGGGGAAAATTCTAAGTACACTTTGGAATTGCAAGTTGGTATCATTGATCAGTGACTACAGGCCCCTGTACAAGTGTAATTTTTTTTTTCAAATGTAGGCTTTTTAAAAAAAAAAAAAAAACATGAGTTTTTATTACATTTTCTGATAAGACAGAATAAACATGATTTTTTTCTTTTTTTTCCATAAACGTAAGTAGTCAGAGAATGAGAACAATGTTCAAACAAGTACATTAGGGTACAAGGCAAAATCTTGTGCATAACAAGAGAGATTTTAAACACGTGCTATTAACAAAAAGAATAAAAAGAAGCTTAAAAATGTCTAAGAGAATAAAAGAAGGAGAAAGGAAAGTTTTGCTTTTTAAAGGAAAAATTGTCATTTAAAACTGATCGCCGCTGTAACGAATTGTTGGGTCTCGGCAATATAGATAAAACTCATTGAAAAAAAGAGCATGGGACCCCCCCCAGTCCATTACCAGGCCCTTTGGGTCTGGTATGAACATTCAGGGGAACCCCAAACCAAAACCTAAAATCAACACCAGGCCCTTCAAGTCTGATATGGAAATTAAGGGGAACCCTGTTCCAAATTTAAAAAAATGGCGTAGGGGTCCCCCCCAAAATCCATACCAGACCCTTATCCGAGCACACAACCTGTCACCTGCTCCTCTCTGACGTCACATTGGCTTCCATTTAGATCACCAGGTGGCCTCACCCTCAGTTATATATGAATTGTCACAGAGAAGACACGTCAGTTGGTGGGAGCCTCCCATGGAGGTCGGATCGGTTGCAGCTTTTTTTTTTCAATCCGTCAGGCGGCGCGAACTTACATCGGGGAACATTTTTATTTTTTAAAAAAGAACTTGTCTCAGGCTGTCTCTTTTTTTTTTTTTTGTTATAAACTTTTTATTAAGGAAGTAAAGTACATAACAGAGATAACGGAAGAGCGGACGCAGCCGCAAAATGTAATTGACATTGGGATATTAAACACGTCAGGTAAGAAACAGTAAACAAACAATAGTATAAAGTGGTAATCAATGTTTTGTAACCAATGTGCTAGATAGTAGAGGTGTGGTAAGTAGGTGTATGCTACAGTATGAGCAGTTATAGAGGAAAATTATATAAGTTCAGTAAGAATTGGGGTCGCATAAGCAAAGTCGGCCAAGAACCTGCTAGCCGATGTGTTCGTATAAGTGATGTAAGTTGAGGGTAGGAGATCATGGATGTCCAAGGGTAGTAAAGGATAACATTACGGTGTCGTTCAGATGTATCATAAGCAACAGGAGAGAGTTCTAACCGTAGGTAAGTGGAATGTGAGGATGGGTATTGAGGGAAGGATATATGTCAGTGTTTTAGTTGAGAATAGATACGGGTTCCCACAGCTCCCACTGTGAGATTAAGTGAGGATATGAGAGTATTCGTCAGTTGTTCGGAACAGGCTGTCTCTTTTTTACCATTTTTGACACTTTTTTGTGAAATGGTAGGGGTAATCATACCCCATTACCATTTCTCACGAGGATGCTGGGATCTGGGGGTCCCCTTGTTAAAGGGGGCTTCCATATTCTGATAAGGCCCCCGACCACATACCCCCACAACCACTGGGCAAGGGTTGTGGGGATGAGGCCCTTGTCCCAAGCACCCTCCCTATGTTGAGGGCATTTGGCCTGGTATGGTTCAGAGGGGGGGGCGCGCTCTCTCATCCCCCCTCTTTCCCTGTGGCCTGCCAGGTTGCATGCTCAGATAAGGGTCTGGTATGGATTTTGATGGGGACCCCTACGCCATTTTTTTTCGAATTTGGGCTCAGGGTTCCCCTTAATTTCCATATCAGACCTGAAGGGCCTGGTGTGGATTTTAGGGGACCCCCACACAATTTTTTTTTTTAATTTTGGTTTGGGGTTCCCCTTAATATTCATACCAGACCCAAAGGGCCTGGTAATGGACTGTGGGGGATCCCATGCTCTTTTTCCAATGAGTTTTATCTATATTGCCGAGACCCGACAATTCATTATAGCCGCGATCAGTTTTAAATGACAATTTTTCCTTTAGAAATGCTATTTTGGTGCGGTACTCTTCTTAACACAGGAAAAATGTGCCACTTTGCAGGCATACAATAGACACCCCCCAGGCATGATATTTAAAGGAATGTTTTGTTTTTATTGTTTCACTTTAAGCATTAAAAAAATCACTGCTCCCGTTTTTCAAAACATTTTTTTTGCATTGATACATGTCCCCTGTGGCAGGACTCGGGTCCCCAAACACTTTTTATGACAATAAATTGCATATAAGCCTTTAAAATTAGCACTTTTGATTTTCCATGTTAGTGTCCCATAGACTTTAACAGTGTTCAGGCGGCTTTTGAATTTTCCACGAACACCGCATATTGTTTGCTGTTTGGCAAACAGGCGAACACCCATGTTCGAGTTGAACTTACGTTCGACTTGAACATTGGGCTCATCCCTATTCAGGGATTTCCACCTCTTAGCGATAGCTAGGCGTGTGGCAATAAACATGTGGGAAATTATGGTTTAAGTATGTGGTGGCCAGGAGTTAATGTCTACATCTAAGAGGACCATTTGAGGAAACAGCGATGGGAACAAGGTAGTAGAGGAATTGTTTGAGAATGGACCAAAAGGGTGTTCATGTAGAACAAGTCCACCATGTGTGAATTGGTGTTCCAGGATCTCCGCAAACTCTCCAGCAGGCATCGGATGAGGAAGGGTAGATCTTTGTTAGTTTGGATGGGATGAGGTATCAGTTGCTTCCCAGTGGAGGATACAACTAGAGACTTTTAAAGGCCTCTGGAGGGCTTGGTGCTATTGAAGCGGTGTGTAGTTGAGATTTTCCCAATGAGCATAGTAGGGGTTTTCGATTTGTGCATAGGGTTAGTTAGTAAACTTGTAGCTAACGGAGATGCCTTTTTGATTAAGTTTTTCTGAATTGTAGATTTGTAAAAGGTGCCAAAGGAGAAGGTTTTCTGACCATTGTAAGTATGAGAGGGCTGAATGAGATATTTGAAAAAAGTCTTTGGAGGAGATTGGATGGCTGCTTTGAAGTTGTTGGAATGAGAGAAGTGAAGAATTTTGGTAGAGATCTCCGATTGTTCTGAGACCAGCAGTGAGCCAATTTGACACCAATATGTCTGGGGTTACGATTTGTAGCCTGTGAGGAGGATGAATGATAAAAGTCAATAGGGTATACCTTTTGCATGTTGTAAACCAAAAAAGTATCCCTAAACTGACTTTTAAGGCATTAATATCTATACAAAAGGTATTAGAGAATATTACAGAATAGTTAAAGTATAACAAAAGTATTTATTTGACAAAACATATTAAAACCTTTCACATGTTAGTAGAATGCCCTCCAAACTTTGATAGTAGCATTTATACTGCTTAGGAAGTATTGCTATCCCTGGTACCATATAGTGCCCTAAGTAACAAATTCAGGCAGGTTGCTAAGGCTGTTTTTTCAATTTGAAGCCATGTATGTTCTGAGTTGGGTTTCCACCAAGATTTAGTTTGGTCCAAGACAGTTGCTTTGTAGTATGCCATGATGTTTGGTGCTCCCATTCCACCGGCAGGTGTGGGTGTGCATAAGATAAGAGTGATTAATTCTGGGGTATTTGCCATTCAAGATGAAGGAGGTTAATATGGCTTGTAGGCTGCAAAGTTGAGATTGTAGGAATGGGATGGGCAGCGTACAGAATGTGTAAAGCATATGAGGTAAAAGGTACATCTTGGTTAAAGCTTGGATGTGTTGAAAATCTTTTACCATTTTTTTGAAGTTTAGCGATCAGTTGAGAGAGGTAGGGGTAATCAGGCGTATACCTAGATAAGAAAGAGTGGAATCTGGAGCCTATGAGAAAGAAGTGTTTTGAGCAATGCAACGGTTTGTAATCAGGTCAATGTTAGTACTCATCATGCAGGACTTGGAGTAATTTATCTTGTAGAGGGAGGCTTTACTAAAGAGGTCTAATATAAGATGGAGATAAGGGAGTGATTTGGTTGTGTTAGTGATAGAGATGATCACATCGTCTGCATAAAGGCCTATTTTGTGAGTGAATTTGCCAACTTCAATACTGGACATATGGGGATTAGTGCGAATGGAGTGTGCCAATGGTTCCATAATGAGGGTAAAGATCAGGGGGGAGAGGAAGTTCCAGAGATGAACTGAGAAGGCTTTCGATGGTGCTCTACCCATTGTAGTAGGTTGATGTATCTACGGCTACCATCAGAAGCTTGCCTACCAGCCACAAAAAGCCCCAGCGAAACAGAGTTGAAGACAAAAGGTTAGCAACAAGCATTTCACACTTGAACTTTTACAGTTGAACTTTGTAGCCACTGCGACCACATAGCTAAAAACTTTCCTAACTGCATATGTTTTCTTGTGACTATTTTTCCATTTCAAAATCAGCAATAGAACTTTCGGGTCCGGCAGCGTATGTCAGGGCAGCACCTCCGTTACAGCCCGGCTTTTTTCCTTAAACAAAACCAGCAATGGCTCCTCCAATTGGACACATTTACCACGGAGCGATCCTCCCTCGCTATGGAGCAGTCTTACAAGTCCCTGCTTCGGTTCAGAGGGAACCAAGATGGCTGCAGAACATGCTCTGGAGCTTCAGAATGTGAACATGCTTCCAAAAGAGCTGCTGGGGACTCCTCAGCCTGACTCCTACCAGAATATAGCCCAGGCAGTGGCAGCCCTTATCCTTCCTACTATCACCATGTCAGTGGATACAGTCGTGGACACAGACATTAAGCAGTTTGGCAAGGGCTAGGAGACCAAGCCCACAGAATACCAGAGGCAGAGTGTCACATCTCAGCCCTGGAAGACGAGGTATACCATAATAAAGGTACCCTCCAGCAACACTCCCAAATACATGCCATCATACAGGAAAAACTGGAAAACCTGGAAAACAGATCACGTAGAAACAATATCCAGGTCATTGGTCTGTCTGAATTATATTAAGCAAGCAACCTGCTACATCCCTGTGCATCTCGATTACCAGAAGCTTTGTGCCTTTCAGACCAACGTGTGGCCGAATGAGCACACAGAATAGGTACGTCAGACTCCAACTGTAAGTCACCCAGTCCAGTGATTGTCAAATATCTTAACTATGCTGACAGGTTAGCTATCTTTCAGTCTCGCACAGTTAAAATTGATGGTCATAACCTGCTAATCTTCACTGATTACTCAGCTGAGGTCTGCCAGAGAAGAAAAATAATTCCAACCCATATGAGCTGAACTTTTTAAACAGGGCCTCTGCTTCACGCTTGCGTACTCTGCCATTCTGTGTCTGCAAGCCCCGACTGCTGCGGAGGCAGAAACATACATTCGCCCACACAATTACAAAACTCTGGAAACTCAGCTACACACACGGAAAATTCCTTTACAGGACCAAGGGAGCAACGCAGCACCAGGAAGGATCCCCCCAAGTGACTAAAATTTTGGAGCTGTAGCTATGCCCTGTTTTGCAGTTAATAACAATTTATGCTCTCCTCTTCCCCTCTCTCAATTCCTCCTGCAAGGCTCGATCCATGTTCACTCCCCTTCTCACCATCACCATCTTCAGTCTCATTTTTTTCATACACAATGCCATAATGAACTTAGAGCCATTCAACTACACCATCCACATACACTTTAATGCAAATAGTCTCTTGGAAAATCAAGGGCCTACGTTCCCCATCTAAACGCATGAAGATTCTAAGACACTAAAAACAGATATAGCCCTCCTATATGAAATACACCTCTGTCCCCCAAAGACAGACCACTGCCTCCAGAAACTATGGATAGGTAGGCTAGGGAGAAAAGCTGGAGTAGTTATTCTACTGCATAGATGTCTAGTCTATAACCTTTTAGGGTGGCCAGTTATGATTCCAGACGAATGGTCATGGCTCACCTCAAATCAGACCAAGGACATGTTACTTAGCAACATTTATGCCCCTAACTCCCCCCAGCAGCCTTTTTCCAGGAAGCCACTATATGGATCCTGAAAAAACCCAATACCCCCATTTAATAGGAGGAGACTTTAATATGGTACTGAGAAACAAGGAAGATAGATCATCTTGCGGTATCTCCGCCTCACAAGCCCCAGCCGGCTGCCCCTCAATCCTAGAACAATCCACACCAGGAGCTAAATTAACAGACCTTTGGCGTCTTCCCACCCCCCAGACAAATAGTATACCTTTTTCTCCTCTCCTCACAAATCCTTTGCCAGACTGGACTATGTTTTTGTTTCCCCCTCCCTACTACCACACATTAGAGTAGCCACTATCCACAAACTGGCGATTTCGGATCACAGCCCGATCTCAGTTCAAGTCAGCGACTTTCTTCTTAGTTATATAGCCAAAATATGGAGATTCCCTTCTTTCCTAGCCCAAGCCGAACAACTGAAGGAAATCCTCCAGGAAGCTTGGGAGGAATTTGTTGACACAAATGGTGCCTACCTGCAACAACCTAATTTATTTTGGTACACAGGGAAAGCCGTCCTATGCAGCAAAATCATATCCTATGCCTCTTATTACAAATCCAACACCCATAGACAATATAAAAAGGCAAGTGACCGCTTACGTACAGCTCAGGCCCTTCTCACCCAAAGAAACTCCCCTGAAGATAGAAATGCATGGCATGAAGCCAAGCGCTCTTTTGACACTTGGGCAGAACAGCAAGAATGCATAAAATTTGCCCACGCAGATCTTCACTTTCATAAGTATGGCAACAAAACCAGAAAACTTCTTTCCAGACTCTGTAAAGGCCAATATAAAACAAAGCATATTAGAACCTTAAAAGACCATCAGGGTCACGCAGCAACATCAGCCTCAGAGATAAATAAAATTCTACAAACATTTTACATGACCCTTTACGCTGCGGACACCATAGATACCATACAAGCCAAACACTTTCTAGACATGGCCAAACTCCCCCCCAGATCTCACCAAAGCAACTCTAGCAATAAAATGCCAGATGGTCTATCAGGTGAATTCTTAAAACGGACTTGTTGCTTCGTACCCCCAATTCTACATAAAGTGTTTAATAGGATATGGGGGGGGGCTATATTCCCTGAGGACAACAGGCCTACATTAGACTAATAGCCAAGAAGAGTAAAGACCCGACGGAGTCAGTCTCCTACCGCCCCATGTGGATCAGCATAAGTGAGGGGTTTTTGACAAGGCAAAATATGTTTCCTGCACAAAAATAATGTCAGCGTGTTGTTTAGATACTTCTTTTTGCAGGATAGCCCTTTTCTATGAACAGTTTAGTCCCTTGGCATTTAAGGATATTTGTTTCAATGGCATGGTAAAGCAGTTGGCGTAGACACTTAGAGGTGGAGAAATACTGCCAACTTACAAGTGGTGGGCTCTTTAGGAGCAGCTACTCATGGAGTAGCGAGGTCTAGAGTATCTGTTTCGAGCTGATGAAATAGATAGGTGAGATGGAAGGGCACGTTTGAAGAACTTGGGGCTGGTGTGAAGTAGGGAGGGTGGAAAAAAGGAGGAACACCTGAACAATACAAGTTCAATGTGCAGAGTTACTGCTAAAAGATTCCAAAAGTTGGGATTTTCTCCAATGGTGTCCAGGAATTCAGAGCCAGCAGACCAAATGCTAGGCTTTGGTAGAGGCAAGGATCCGCTTCGACCTGGCATAATGACAAGTTGGGGTCAGAGATGTGGGCAGGGTATGTCAGGCATCCTGGAGGGACCAATCAGCTTCCATTTGAGTAGGAGGAGAAGTTGGCCTTGGTATTTCTTCAGGGAGTATTCGCCAGGAACATAGTCCACATTTATGGGATATGCAATGGTTTTGGAGTGCTTTTGTAATAGTGATCAATTGTCAGCGATTCTCCATGGTTGCCTTGGAGAGCTCTACGTAGAGGGTGATTGCAGTGAAAGGTTCTGGCCAGTTTGTGGTATGTTTCGCACCAAGCATCACCTTCTCCTTTGCGTTGTAGAAGTAGATGCTAGTACATCTTGTGGTTACTCTGCTGGAAAGTGAGGGGGTTTTTGAAGCCTATGGGCTCTGTCAATTTCTAAGTCTCTATCAGTCAAGTCTGGTACTAGTGTATGCATCAAGGATTGTATATATCGCTCATATTGCTGTACCAATTCGGGTATGTTCACTGTGCTGTAGAGCCGCTATAAGTCGGGTGGTGTGCGGCTTATATTTAACTGGAGATTACGTTTTCATACACTTTCAGTTAGTGTTATATTAGGGAGAGTTTTACGACTAAAATAAAATGCCAACTTGGCATATGTCTAGAATTCTTGTGAAGGAATAGAAAGGTTCAAGACCAGATTATTGAATGAGTTCAATTTTCCATTGGTAGTTATATCAGAAATCAAGAGGGTGCATTTCCAGCAGCATCAAGATTTGTGTAAGATTTTTCAGATTTTAGCTAGTTTCTGGTACTAGACCCAAGCATTCAGTGTTGCTGACATAATGGGATGGCTTATGGGAAATTTAGCATACAATTAAAAAAATAAATATATAATAATATTGACATTATATACTGTATAGCTGACCAGATAAAAATATATGGTATTGAAATATATTGTTAACCCAGTTTCACATATAAACAGTACAATACAGGGGGCGTGGCCTGCAATGGAGCTAAATGGCAGCATGGCTCCGGAGCTCCGGTGAACCTGTGGACAAAGCGGCTGAAAACGACTAACCAACACTCCGTTTCAACCCCAACACCTTCTGATCTGGGCAACCGAGGAGAGCATGACTAACAAAAGGAAAGGCTCCCCCAAGCCTCAAAGACTTATGGATGACTTCACAAGACCGCGGCATGAAGGTAGGCAAAATGCCGCCGGCGCTGCATCCACGCCGGCCCATAAACAGCAGCCAGACACACCTAGCCATGCCACATCGCCCTTAAATAAACAGTACAATACATACAAAAACCTAGATCAAACCAATAAATAGTTGAGAATTGATATTTCCACAACCGGTCTTGAACTGCAATTCAGCATGTGTATACTATATTTTTTTAACCTAATTCATTTGCCAATACTAAAAGTAGAATTGAACAATGTTAAATCTCTCTGAGTCAAATGATTCAGTTTTAGTTCAGTCCTGATGTAAAAAAATATATTTTTTCAAAAAGTGAAGTCATTTTTACACTACAATTAGTTACATCTTTATTAATTTTTCTCAACATACTACTATTGGTCTTGCATGATTCTGAACTGCTGGAAATAAATACGCTTTCATCCCACTATACGGGATACAGCCATGACAACAAGCAGACTGCATGCTTTAAATGTGGCCTATGTCATCTTCCTCCCTGTGTCTAGTAATGAAGAATCTGCTAGTAGAATATTAAGGAGACAAAGTTCTCCTAGTCCTTTCTTCCTAACATCTAAGCTTGGTGTGAATTGTTTTCCTTAAATTAACATTCTGATCATGTACTCATGATTTATTGTTATTTTCAAGCACAATATACATTTATTAATATAACATTAAATCACAAGGAATGTACTTGCATAGACAGAATAAACAAACTATGAGAAGAATAATCAAAAGAAGATGAATATTTAAAGCTCTCTACATTTTCCCGTTACACTTTTTTTCAACCTACAGCAATTTACATTCAAATGTCATGGAAACGGCATATAAATGTATCATCTTAGCTCAGAAGAAAAATAATTCTTGCTGCATGTTTGAATGGGTGTTGTTAGTATCAAGAAAGGGATTTCTAGGAAAGCCATATGTGTGACCATGACATGTCATTGTAACATATAAAGAAGTAGTAAACACAAATGGTTTGCATTTAATATAATACATTATTTTTCTGAGGTCTTTGTGCTATAGTCATGCTTTTTAGAAAACGTTCCTATTTGCTTCTGCTATATATATCGTAAATGTCAACAGGTTTGTGTTCTTCTGTACATGACCTTCATTGTTCCAAGGTAACTTTCATGAAGACATCACAAATTATTATGGCCACATGCAAAGTACAGTACCTAGATATAAGCTAATTGGTTTGTCAGGTTCCAGGTTCAATCTAGCTTGGGAAAAATTGCTTGATATTTTCTGATGTTTGTCAGATTTCTTCATGTTGCTTTGCATGACTATCAATCCTCCTCTATACTTTAAAGTGGACCTGAAGATTTGCTATGCTATATTGAAACATCTGGAAATGTTAATTGCACCTAAACAGTGCCCTGAAACCTACATGTCCCCCTGTGTCTTGAATTACTCCTGAAAAGTAGCAGTGCCCTTCCTGGTATGGGAGAATGCTCACTGCTTTACCCGTTTTACTGCCAAGTCTGTATGTCATACAGAACTGACAGCAGGGGGTTTTAAACACATTGTGTGTATATCTGATAAGCAGACTCCTGCCTGTGATATCATTCCGGTGGCTGTGTTGCCACTTGATTTCTTCCACACACCCCCGGTAACGTGGCACCCTACACGGGCCACCCACCATGTACTCCGGTTTGCCCATCTGCAGACCTGTTAAGTAAAACAATTTTTTTTTTCTATTGTAAAAAATGTAAGTTGTACCCAAGCAAACATCGGGGAGTCTATGCTTGTAAAACATTGATTGCGTTACAAATGTTACCCATTACCATGCGCTATAGAGTGAGAGCAATTAATACAGCACCAGACAAACTCTGTAACACTAAACAGATGACCTATAGGGGGCTTTTAAAGCATCACCAATGGAAAATATAGGGTACTGAAGTCTGTTGCCATTTTACAGGCGCACACAAATTTGAGGTTTCACATGTTGGTTATCTATTTACTCGATGCAACCTTGTTTTTTATATTTTACCCAAAAATTGGGCAATTTATAGTGTTTGTATGCCCTAAAATTAACTTTAATGTATTTTGTATCTCCTAGACCTTTGTGGTAATATTGTGTGAAATAAAAAAATGGAACTACCACTATTGCATTTTCTAGAATGTCTGCATTCAGAAAATATATAATGTTTTGGGGTTTTTATATAATCTTCAGGCTTAGAATGTGTGCAAAAAAAAAAAAATGTAAACATGGCCCTGGCAGTAAAAGGGTAGGAATTTAAAGTGTTTCTAAAGGTATGAGGTTTTTTATCTTAATGCATTCTCTATGCAGTAAGGTAAAACAGCCTTCTGCAAGCAGCTCCCTGCTGCTGTCAATCACAGCCAGTGAGGAGAGGGGGGGCAGAGCCAAGCCACGCTCAATGTGTCAGTAGACACACATATCAGATTCTGAAGCAAGCACACATAAGTGCTTTCATAGCAAATAACTTCCTATGGGTACTCTTGGCAAGGGGAGGAGCCAGGAGCACCAGCAGGGGACCCGAGAAGAGGAGGATCGGGGCTGCTCTGTGAAAAACCATTGCACAGAGCAGGTAAGTATGATGTGTGTAATAAAAAAAAAAAACCCTTTACAATCACTTGAAGGCACTGCTGCCTCTGACTGAGACTTGTCAGGTAGACTCTGACATAAGGAAGAAAAGTCCTGTCTCTATCAAAATGGCCACCTCCACACAGAGTCGCTATGCAGAATCAGGTATGGAAAATCATTATAAATGAGTTATGACTAAAGCCGTGTAGGCTGAAATGCGTCAACTAACTGTATTCTTATCTGTACACTGTGGTTTCTACAATAAACAAGATTTTAAGAGCAGTAACAGTGTTGGATCGCTTTTATGGATGGTAAATCAGTAATGTGGGAAAGACTAGCTGCAGGGAGACCACAGACAATACTCTTAATGAGTCATTGTTCTCTGTCAGCCATCTCATTTGTCACAAATTACTGTGTACTTTGTGTTGTAATGTGTTGGCCGATTTATGTGGGACTTTATGTATTGGATATATATATTCCACACACAGTATTAGTGACCAGGCCAGATGTCAGTTGACAATGTTATCTGTTACCCTTTGATGTGTAAATCTTATGCAAGTTGTGTGTGTGTTTTAACCTAGATGAACATTTCAAAGGGAGTATTTATTGATGGTAATTAGACCTTGAGGCCTAACCCGGGGGGGTATTCATGGAAAACATTTGGTTGACCCCCCCCCCCCAGTGTCAGATCAGTATATGAGAAGACAGTCAGGATGTGAGGGAGTCTAGAAGATATGTCTATGAGAGAAGGGTCTGAAATCTCTCTCTAGGAGAAGATATTCCTTGTCATGTACTCTGTTGGATTTTGTCATCTGTAATAATGTTCTGTTTTGGAAGTCAATAAAATCTCTCTCTGGGAGAATCGGGTTTTGCTGCGGAGACAATACTTTTAATAACTATATTCCATCTACGAGGAACGACGATTATAGATTAGATCACTACATTGGTGCCGTTCAAGCGACCAGAAGAGCATTTTCAGGACTTTGTATTAGAAATCGTGGTGATAACAATCCGTGAGTTGGACAGAAGTCTGATGGAGACCCAAGACCTGTGCTGTGACTCTAACGTCTGGTTGTGACATAAGAGAGTCTGATCTACAAAATCAAACAAGTTTGGAACCCCAGAATTATTCTCTGGAGACTGGAAACGAAGGAAAGGACTGTACCGTGTACCAGAAGACCTGAGCTGGAAGCTGAAGGAGTAATTAATGCGGTGAGTAAAATATTTCTCTCTTTTTAAATTATTAATAATATAGTAAAAATGCTTACTCAGTGTGAAGCTAGTGTCAGTTCTGATAAAGTTAACAGATGGGTGTTAAAATGTATTAAGCGTCATGGCGGTCCTTATGAAGTGCCAGAAAAATATAAGCAGACATGGACTATGATGAATGAATTTTTAGAAAAAACTGTTTTTGATAGTAAAATTTCAGAAGGTAAAAGAAAAGGTTGTATTGTACAGGGCTTGTTATCTTGCTGTTTAACAATGGAAAGTTCGTTGAAGGATAAGGTTGAGGAAATTACCCAGTTACAGAGTGCAGTTGATAATAGCAACAAGGTTTGTCAGAGGTTACAAAACCAATCAGAATCTGAGACTGTAAATTTAAAATTGCATGCAGTCACCATTGGGGAAGCTCTGCTTGAGAAGTCTAAACGTTGTAATGAATTATCAGAGGAAAATGAGAGATTGAAATTAAGAATTATGGAATTGGAGAAGAGATCTCAGGAATGCAGATATGCATCGAATCGTGGATTCAGCAATCTGCAGCAAAATGCAAATACAAACATTCTATCAAATGAAACAGAACCTCATATTAAATCTGATAATTCATTGCCAGCCGCACCCACTGTGACCACCACAGTTTATAACAATAATAATAATGCAGGTGAAGTTCAGCTTGTAATGAAGCCTTTGAAACCAAAAGAATTAGATGCAATTCTTAAAGAAATAGGAATGATTCCCTGCCATGATTTAAACAGATTTTTAAAATGGTTTTGTGACTTGCAGAATGTCAGAGATATGTACAATCTCAACCCATCTGATTTAGACAGAGTTATGCAACATTCTATAGGAAATAGTCTTTGGGTGAGAATTAAGCAGATCTGTACTCAGCCAATGAGGACAAGGGACATATTGATGGAATTGTTATGTGTTTTGTATGGTGTACGTTCTGATGTTACTGTTCATGGGAAGATCAAACAAATGAAAAATGAATCTCCCTACGAACTGTCAGAAAGGGTAAAATCTATTATGGAAATATTGGTCAGTAATAATCTTGCATTTGAGCATGGTGGCTTGTTACATATGAGTATATTTCTACATGCTTTAAATGAAGAGATCAGACAAAATATTTTGCTAGTTACCCCAAATCCTCATGATTTAAAAGACGTATTGTTGAAAGCAGACAATTTATGGAGAAAGTCAAATGAGCAAGCTGTCAAGATTGATTTAGCCACATTGTTTAGGACAAATACTGAACATAGAGATCAAAAGATAATGTCTTATGATAACAAACAAAGAGGAGACACCAGGTCAAATATAGGTGATATTGATATGAAAAACAGAGCTGACCAAAATCATAATAAAAAAATATCTAAGGCTTGGATACCGTTTTCTCAGTTAAAACAGAAATATGACCACCTAAAGATTGAGTACGATAAAATGAAAATGGAACATTACACATTGCTGGGACAGCTAAACAGATTACATTATCCAGATCTGTTTTTGAATACAAGTGACATTTCTCTAACAGTGGGGGTGGTTTAGTTTCAACCTGGGGATGTGTAAATAGTCCTTTGTTTTAACTTCAAAGAATGTTTAAGGATCTTGCTAATTAGTTTTGTTGGAGAGTTTTTTTGTCTTTCAGATATATTGAAGATACTGCATCTGCATAGCATGTGAACTGCAAGTTGAAATTTCTGGCTAGTGGGGGAGAAACACTGAATAAACAATATCATGGACTCTCTCAATATTCATCAAGCAATTGACCTTTTTTTTGACTTTTTTACTTGGACAATGGACTTTTCCCTATATTTTATTTTTTATTTTTCACCCTTTCCCATTTTTATTCATCAAGCCCTATTTTTTATTTTTATTTTTCTCCCTTTTCCATTTTTATTTTTATTTTTTTTATTTTATTATGTTTTATTTCTTGAACTTTATCTTAAAACCAGAGTGAAACATTTAAACCTAAAATAATTTTCGTGTTACATAACATGTTGCATATTACATATTGCATATTGATCAATATATTTGACATCTAAGGTGAGATGCTGCACAATGGCTTGGCATAGCATAAATTATAGTATGTTGGGTGGTTTTCCTAAATTTATAAGAGGGGTGAGTGAAATTCATCACTCCAGTCATGATTTGAAACTTTGTTGAATCAGTCATTAATATTATTGACATATGGATGAAAAAAGACCTAACTTTACTGGCAAGATTTTCCACTGCTGCTTTGTCTGGATAGAAGATCTGATAAACGCTGATGTCAAGCTGATTCTATCTGAAAGTGGGGGATTATATATGGATTATATGGATAGATTGGTATATAGATTGGTATACCATTCAGGTGGAATTATGGACTGAATGATTCAAGTAACTGCTCTATTAAGGATGGAAATGAGGAGTCGACCTACAGCAAATTACAAAGTACAGCAATAGCAGTTTTTTTCAGCCGTATTCAAACCTTTTGAACTTGAAAGTGAGAGCTGGTACATGGATGGTTCTTCTTACTATAAAGATGGAAGTAGAATTTCGGGATTTGCTGGTGTTTGTGCAAAAGCATCTTTAAGAAAATGAAAACCTTGAGCCTGGAGAGGAATCCTGGATTTATGTGGATCGGAGCTCCCAGCACACCAAGCACACCAAGTCTACTTTCAATGAGAGATGTGATGAAGTTGAAGTTGAAAATTGAAGAATGAACTGTGACATCAGCTCGTTTTTGTGCAATATTCAAGATCTTGATGTGATGTATATGGGCCAAGGATGTTTACCAAACCCTTTTCAAGTCATGGTCTAAAGCTATATTATCTAATGACTTTTTCATGGGGATATTTTAGAGGCTGGTGAAGAGAGATGTAACCAGTTTCAACTTTATATTTCATATGAGCCATTGTGAAGCATCCAATACCTCAAGTCGGTAATGCTATGTTTGTTGCTTGATTTATGGGTCAGTTCTAGTAGTTAGAACGACCCAAGTGGGGGTATATGTTGTAATGTGTTGGCCGATTTATGTGGGACTTTATGTATTGGATATATATATTCCACACACAGTATTAGTGACCAGGCCAGATGTCAGTTGACAATGTTATCTGTTACCCTTTGATGTGTAAATCTTATGCAAGTTGTGTGTGTGTTTTAACCTAGATGAACATTTCAAAGGGAGTATTTATTGATGGTAATTAGACCTTGAGGCCTAACCCGGGGGGGTATTCATGGAAAACATTTGGTTGACCCCCCCCCCCCCCAGTGTCAGATCAGTATATGAGAAGACAGTCAGGATGTGAGGGAGTCTAGAAGATATGTCTATGAGAGAAGGGTCTGAAATCTCTCTCTAGGAGAAGATATTCCTTGTCATGTACTCTGTTGGATTTTGTCATCTGTAATAATGTTCTGTTTTGGAAGTCAATAAAATCTCTCTCTGGGAGAATCGGGTTTTGCTGCGGAGACAATACTTTTAATAACTATATTCCATCTACGAGGAACGACGATTATACATTAGATCACTACACTTTGCAGCATTTCATTAACCACTTCAATACTGGGCACTTAAACACCTTCCTGCCCAGACCAATTTTGAGCTTTCAGCGCTGTCGCACTTTGAATGACAATTGCACGGTCATGCTACGCTGTACCCAAATTAAATTTTTATCATTTTTTTCCCACAAATAGAGATTTCTTTTGGTGGTATTTGATCACCTCTACGGTTTTTATTTTTTGCTAAACAAATAAAAAAACACCAAAAAAATATGTTTTTTTTGTTTCAGTTTCAAAACTTTGTAAATAAGTATGTTTTATCCTTCACTCATGGGCACTGATGGGGCTGCACTGACCGGCACTGATAAGGCGGCACTGATGGGCACTGATGAGGTGGCACCAATGAAGTGGCACTGATGAGGTGGCATTGATGGGCACTGATAGGTGGCACTGATGGGCGACACGGATGGGCACTGATAGGTGGCACACATTGGCACTGATAGCTGCCACGGATTGTCATGGATAGGCAGCATGGATAGGCAGCACAGATGGGCATGGATAGGCGGCACCAATGAGCATGGATGGGCACTGATAGGCGGCATGGATGGACACTGATAGGTGGCACAGATGGGCACTGATAGGTGGCACGGATAGGCACTGATAGGCGGCATTGTATTTTTTGGATGTACTGATGGATGCCAATCAGTGCCAAACAATAATACATGCCAATCAGTGATGCCCATTGTGGGCACTGATTGGCATCCATTGTGGGCACTGTGTGTCATCCCTGGTGGTCTAGGTTGACATACCTGGTGCTAGGCATCCCTGGTGGTCTGGTGGCGTCCCTGGTGTCAAAACAAAATATTTTTATTTTGCTTTAAAGGTAAATGAGAGATCTGGGGTCTTTTTGACCCCAGATCTACCAATAAAGAGGACCGGTAATGCTTATTTATATTACAAGAGATGTTTACAGTCATTGTAATAGGAATAAAAGTGATAAAAAAATGTTTTATTAAAGGGACAGTATAAAAAAAAAGTAAAATAAATTTGAAAAAAAAAGTAAAGCACCCCATCCTTTTGAGCTAGCATGCAGAAGTGAACTCATTCTAAGTCACGCCCACATATGTAAACGGTGTTCAAACCACACATGTGAGGCATTGCTGGGATCATTAGAGCGAGAGCGATAATTCTAGTGCAAGACCTCCTCTGTAACTCTAAAAGGTAACCTGTAAAAAAATGTAAACATTACCTATTGAGATTTTTAAGTACTGTACCATACTGCAATTTTAAAGCATGACATGTCAAGTATCTATTTACTTGGTGTAACATCATCTTTTATATTTTACAAAAAAATTAAGCTAACTTTACTGTTTTTTTTTATTCAATGCTTTTGAAAGACTACTGCTCAAACATAGTGTGACATAAAATATTGCAATGACTGCCATTTTATTCTCTAGAGTCTCTGCTGAGAAAAAATATATAATGTTTGGGGATTTCTAAGTAATTTTCTAGCAAAAAATACAGATTTTTACTTATAAACAACTAATGTAAGAAAAAAGCCTGGTCTTAAATTGGTTTAATTTCTTTAATGGTTTTGGGTGGTGACTATTGCCACACAGAGGTAGCTCAGTATGTTGCAGGGTCTGTTATTTATTGAAGGTCAAAATATGGATTGAAACTGTAAGAAATAAGGGCAGAGTTAGAATATAGAATAGTTTACAACTTGCATGGTTTAACAACTTTAAGCAATACATTTCATCAAATGTGTTTTCCTTGAACAGCAACTAGCATACTCAATGAACAATTTACCTTGAATGAAAAAGTGACACCAATACTTTGTAGATTTCTTATGTTGAGTCAAATATTCCATCACTTGTCTACCAGTAAAAAAATAAAAAAAGAGCAACTGCTTTAATGTTTCTTTTAAACAAAAAAGAGGGGAAAGGGGATTGGGACTTTGAATGAAGCAGGTAGGTATAAAGAATTTAGTTTATTCTATAAAATAACATACAAACACATAATAACGAGTAAGTGTATATCCAATACAATTATAATAACTGGTACAATTTATAAAAATGTATATCTATACATACAATATAGACGGGTTGCCACATGATTATAAACGATTAATATCAAAAATTATTCATACTGACAGATATCAATTGAATCATAGGGACAAAGCATATAATAGCTCTATGCATTTAGTGGATTGATCCACTCTTAACCACTTCCCTACCCGCGTATTGTCCTATGATGCCCACAAGGTGGATCTCCCATCCTGGGTGGGCGCCATGTGACGTCCTCCCATTCCCGGCCGCCTGGGCGGCGCGCGCGCCTGCAGCGTCGCTCAGGACCCGGTGCGAGTGCCCGGCGGCCGCGATGTCCGCCGGGCACCCGCGATTGCCCGTTAAAACAACGGGACCGTGCGGGACCGTGGAGCTGTGTGTGTAAACACACAGCTCCACGTCCTGTCAGTGGAGAGGAGACCGATCCTGTGATCCCTGTACGGAGGAACACATGATCGTTCTCCTCCCCTTGAGTCCCCTCCCCCCACAGTTAGAATCACTCCTATAGGGAACACATTAACCCCTTCCCTGCCAGTCACATTTACACAGTAATCAATGCAATTTTATAGCAACGATCACTGTGTAAATGTGAATGGTTATAAAAATGTGTCAAAAGTGTTCCGAAGTGTCCGCCGCAATGTCGCAGTCACGAAAAAAAAATTGCAGATCGCCGCCATTACTAGTAAAAAAAAAAAATGCAATAAATCTTTCCCCTATTTTGTAGACGCTATAACTTTTGCGCAAACCGATCAATATACACTTATTGCAATTTTTTTTACCAAAAATATGTAGAAGAATACGTATCGGCCTAAACTGAGTAAAAAAATAGTTATTTTTTTTTAAATGGGATATTTATTATAGCAAGTAAAAAATATTGTGTTTTTTTTCAAAATTGTCGCTCTTCTTTTGTTTATAGCGCAAAAAATAAAAACCGCAGGGGCGATCAAATACCACCAAAAGAAAGCTCTATTTGTGGGAAAAAAAGGACGTCAATTTTGTTTGGGTGTAACGTCGCACGACCGCGCAATTGTTAGTTAAAGCGGCGCAGTGCCGAATCGCAAAAAGTGCTCTGGTAAGGAAGGGTGTAAAATGGCCCGGTGCTGAAGTGGTTAAGGAGCATGCACATGAGTTCAATAAAAAATATAATAGAAGGAGTTGCTATATGGTCTGATCCTACCCACAGAAAAAAGAAAAATCATAAAAAATAAAAGTATAAAAACCCACTCTCTACCATACTTACAAGGTTCACTATATAATAAAAGTGTGGCGTTGTAGATCGGGGACCCCCAAAGGGGGGAAGCTCCAACGGGAGCTGAAGTGGTGTGAGTGGCCTGCTGTCCAGCAAGAAAATCATTCAGGGTAGACAGATTTTAAGAAATTGAAGTAGTCAGAGTGGCCATAAGTGCTGGGACCATCAATGAAGGACTTCTGAAAAAATATATATGTATATATATATATATATATATTTTATATATTTATAGTATGACATGTGCAAGGTGTCCTGTGCTCGGTAAAGAACAGGGGGATTGAAGTACTAGAAAGTATTGGTGGTAGCCAAGGTGTAAGAAGTGAAAAGTAATGCGGATATAAACGCATCACCAAGTAGACATGGGAACTGTCAAAAAATTCGTTTCGTTTCGTCCCGTTTCGTATATAAAAAAATTCGTAATTCGTAATTCGTGTACGAAATTCCGTTCGAATTCGTACGAAATACGAAATTCGGACGAATCGTAATTTTTTTTACGAATCGTTAGTAAAGTTACGAATCGTTACGAATCGTTACGAATCGTTACGAATCGTTAACGCGGCTAATGAATTGTTGGTTCTCATAACACAGAGACCAATTCGAATCCAACTACAAATATCGAATTTCAATTTCAAGTTACGAATCGTTACGACTCGTTATGAATAGTTACGAATCGTTACGAATCGTTATGAATAGTTACGAATCGTTAGTAAATCCAACTACCAATATCGAATTTCAACTAATTTGAACGAAATTATTATAGCAGATATAACGAATGAATTCGAATGACAAAGTGTCATTTTTGCAGAAAAAAAAAAAGCGTAGGGGTCCCCCCAAATTCAATAACCAGGCCCTTCAGGTCTGGTATGGATATTAAGGGGGACCCCAGCCAAAAAAAAAAAAAAAAATGGGCGTGGGGTCCCCCCCAAATATCCATCCCAGACCCTTCAGGTCTGGGATGGATTTTAAGGGGAACCCCGGCCAAAAAAAAAAAAAACATGGCGTGGGGGTCCCCCTCAAAATCCATACCAGACCCTTTATCCGAGCACGCAACCTGGCAGGCCGCAGGAAAGGAGGGGGGGACGAGAGCGGCCCCCCCTCTCGCCTGAACCGTACCAGGCCACATGCCCTCAACATTGGGAGGGTGCTTTGGGGTCCCCCCCAAAGCACCTTGTCCCCATGTTGATGAGGACAAGGGCCTCATCCCCACAACCCTGGCCGGTGGTTGTGGGGGTCTGCGGGCGGGGGGCTTATTGGAATCTGGAAGCCCCCTTTAACAAGGGGAGCCCCAGATCCCGGCCCCCCCCTGTGTGAAATGGTAAGGGGGTACAAAAGTACCCCTACCATTTCACCAAAAAAGTGGCAAAAATTGTAAAAATGACAGGAGACAGTCTTTGACAATTCCTTTATTAAAATCTTCTTTCTTCTTT